>CP139506.1:66768862-67368862 GCA_021014915.2 Artemisia tridentata subsp. tridentata
GATCCGTTTAAGATTCTCAAAGCCATTGCTATGTTCCCTCTTGTTTGAGAACCTTCTGTTATGATCCTTTGTTTATAAACCTTGATCTGGTGAACTCTGGTTTGTACCTTTGTTATAGATTCTGAAGTATTTGACATGAACTATATGCTATGAACCTTAAGATATGACACTTTGATTATGACATGTTATCTGACTCTTAGTGTGATACCCGAGCTAAAATCTGTTTCCTAGCCATGAAGGTAACGTGGCCATGTCATTGATGCACCAATGGCATGACTCTAGGGCGGTAGAGTGATGTTCCGCCACGTCCCCTTATCTGTTATCTGATATGCGCATTATATTATTTTGGCCACTATTTGTCTGCGGGGGCGTATGGATGCATCCTAGATCTGTTCTGTTTAGTGGATTATCTATATATGATTTATTATTGTCTGGTGACTGGTGCTTGTGTGCAATACACGCCTTTCACATATATCTGGGAGCTAGCTACTCCATTTGAAGAATAGGACACCCCTCATATTATCTGATTATCTGAGAGGTCTCCCCTCTATATGATTTGAAGATTTATGGTTACGATATGATATGATCTGTTTCTGGGCTCGTGGTGGATTACTATCCCTTTTCTCTTTCCTTTATACTTATTCTTTGACTTATCCCTTGAACCATATTACATTTGTTTGACCTTTGTTTCTGTTATTCTGTACTATTCTCTATTACTGTTTGTTATCGTTATATCTGTTCACTGAGCTCTCGTAGCTCAGCCGCATTTCTTTTCCTGCGGCAGGTTTTAGTAGGAAGCTGGGAATGAGTGGAGAGTACCTTTGGACTTAGAAGACTTGATAGCTGTTCTGGATTTAGATATGACTAGAAGTTATTATTATTTCGGAATTAGTATTTATTGGAAGTTCATTTGTAACCTTGTAGTATCTGTATCTCATTTGTAACCTTTGAGAATTTTTGTATTACTATAGATGTATGCTTTGTTTTGATCTGATATGAAACCATTATTGTGATATCTTTACCCTTGTCGGGTTGGGGTGTTACAGATACTTTATCAAATTTTGGTTTAATGCAACCTCTGGTTGTGTGAGAACCAGTAATTTGAGTTATAAATAACTACCTGTGATTAGATAAACTCATTCAAATATCTTTCTTGACAGGGTTTCCAGCTCGTGGCAGGTGTTGCCTCTAACACAAATGTGTTAGATTCATGTTTGCTCGTTGTTCTCTCTACCAGATGTCCTTGGACTAACACATTATACTACGTAAAGTATAAAATGGTAGAGAGTGAGTTAGATCAGTTAATATCTGACTAACCATGCCATCAATTCTAATGCAAAAACCTCATAATTAGATTTCAAGAAAGATATTTTGAAGAATCTTTAAACTTAGGTATAAAACCTTTGTTAAAGGACCCCCCAAATTTTGTCCATCATAAATCTATTAAGTTAGCAACCAATCCACCACTTGCTGCTCACACAATGCAGTAGTAATTCCTTTGTGCTTAAACTCCATACCTGCAATTGTTAGTCCAAAACCAAGAAAACAAAATGCAAGCATTTGTTTTATAGCAGTATAAACTTATGACTAGCAGTTCAAACATAACAGTCCTAATTTGTACTAGCAGTACAAACTATACAAAGCAGTACTAATTGACAAACCTAGCAGTACAAATCTAATTTCATGTACAAAAACACACAGATTTAAAACCTTTAAGGATTAAGCATTCCAATAATTGCTACCAAGTATTGAAACCTTCCAACATCAAAAGCTTAAGTGAGAAGATCTGTAAAGTTTTGATCAGTATGAATCTTAACAACCTGAACTAACTTTTTCTCATTGCAGTCTCTTATAAAATGATGCCTAATTTCTATATGTTTTGTTTTAGAATGTTGCACTGGATTTTTAATAATGCATATTGTACTGCTATTGTCAATATATATCATGGTATTCATAAAATTATACCCATAGTCAAGCATTTGATTTTGAATCCATAGAACTTGACCACAACAACTTGTAGCAGCTACATACTCAGCTTCAGTTGTAGAAGTTGCAACAATTGTCTGCTTCTTGCATTGCCATGATATAAGTCTGCAACCAAGGAACTGACAACCACCTGTTGTTGATTTCCTGTCCAAACTAGAACCAGCATAGTCACTATTTGAGTATGCCACCAGATCAAAGGGAGATTTTCTCGAATACCATAGACCCAACTTAGGTTGACCCTTAAGGTACCTAAAGATCCTTTTTATAGCAACTAAATGGGAAGCCTTGGGATTGACTTGAAACCTTGCACATGTACACAGAGCAAACATAATATCTGATCTTGATGAAGTATGATACATCAAGTACCCAATCATGGATCTGTATGTGTGTACATCAACACTTTCTCCATCTGCATCTTTGAGCAATGGTTTCTCTGGATCAACCGGTGTGCTTGCCACTTTAGCATCAGAAAATTGAAACTTCCTTAGTATCTCTATCACATATTTATCTTTACTAATAAATATGACTTCAGCTGATTGCTTCACTTGCAGCCCCAAAAAGAAGGTAAGTTCATCCATTGAACTTATTTAAAACTTATCATGCATAAATTTCTCAAATTCTATGCACATCTCCTTCTTTGTGGATCCAAATATGATATCATCCACATAGACATGTACCAGCAAGATATCTCCCTTATTCTTCTTGATAAATAGAGTCTGATCAATCTTGCCTCTTTGGAACCCATTCTCTATCAAATAAGTAGCCAATGTTCCATACCAGGCCCTTGGAGCTTGATGCAATCCATAAAGAGCTTTCACCACCTTGTCTGGATGTTCACGATCTACAAAACCTGGAGGTTGAAAGACGTATATCTCCTCTTCAATATGACGATAGAGAAAGGCACTCTTGACGTCCATCTAGTAAACAGTAAAGCCCATGAAAGAAGCATAAGCTAAGAGCAATTGATAACGGTCATTTTGTATATATTTTAGTAGCGTTATTCGTATGTTTGTGCATGTAATTTGGTTGTATTTGTGTACATTTTAAGCTTAAAAGGTACAAAAGATGTATTCAGGTTCAGGTACAACTATGTCAAAGGAAATAACGAAAGGACGAAGAAAAGTCGACAAATCAAGTGTATGTGCACGAAGAGAAGTTTTCCGTTCAAGATAATGATTCATGCTATGATTATTTCCAAGTTCAAGTTACTGATTATGAAGTTTTATGAAGAAGGAAAGAGTCAAGATTAAGTGCCAAAGATGATTGTTAAAGATGGAGTTTATTGCCAACCCAAGGTTGAAATACACATGCAAACCAATTTCCAAACCTAAGGTTGAAGCTGAAATTCAAACCCAAGGTTCATACCTCAACCTGAGGTTGAGCAGTCATTTCCAAACCGCAGGTTCAAGTCCAAACCGTGGGTTGAGAGTGATTTTGGTGGTCAGAATGTTTGAGCCGCCAAGGTTGAGATCCCAACCGCAGGTTTATGCACTTTAAGTCTTCCAAAGTTGCATTTAAGTGAGGAATTAAGTTCCAGGACTCCCAAGTCCGATCATATACACTTCATAACTCATTTTTCCTGCATTTTTATGACACTTTATGGCCAAGAAATATGCTTGGTGACCAAGGATTATTCAACTGCAGATAAGAGTGCTTGGTTAAGTGTTTTCATCAATAAGAAAATCATCAAATTATCACCACCTACAACCAATTTTCTCTCCACTTGGAGGATTCTCTCCTACCACTCCCCACCCATTTCTAGAGGTGTTGGGGAGTTGGTTTGGTCTACATTTGCAAGACATATGACTTGATCATCCTTACAAAATAAAGCTTGATTATAGTTTACACCAATTAAACACCACATACATCACCAACAATCCTTATTACCAAACACCCCTAAGTCATATACTCACAACATGAGGACGATTTCCAGGAAGGGTTAGGGATGGATGACTTGTATATTGGTAGTTTCTTTTGGTTGGAATCACATGGTTGGAATTGTATCACTTGATGCGTTGACTCTAATGTTTGGTATTGTTTTTGTTAAATTGAATCATATTAATGTCTTTGCTTCTGTTGATTATGAGAATTCCTTTGTATGTTGTGTTACATGTTTGATTATAATTATCTCTTTATACTTGTTTGGGAATTATGTAGACTTTCGTGTGAATGTTGAATGGTTAGTCGGTTAGAAAAAGTGATTGTTCTCATAAGTTTGTTTAAATATAATTCGTGTTCTAAAACTTGTTGATTAAACATTGTTGGATTTAAAGGTTGAAATGATTTCTAATATTGTTTAATTCCAAGAAGTTGGTGCACAAATGGATTGGTATTTGATAATTGAAAACTATTAAGTATTCAAGTTTTTAAATGAATTTGGGAATATTTAATCACGAGATTAGGGTCGAAAGGACTTGTAAGAACTAATGTAACAAATTATCTTTTTCATACATTTGATAACACAAAGAGCTAGCGTAATGGGATGAGGTAATGGCCGAAAGGACTCACCCATGAAACTAGTAAAAATATGGATTTTCTTGATATTACCCATTGACTATAAAACCTTGTGAAAATTGATATGTGCCTTCTATGTTTCACCCAAACATGTTCAACATTCCATCACGATTGGTTATTATTACTAAACAAGTGTTTGTGTGCTTACATCATGCTTTTATAATTGCTTTTCTTGGTGGTTGGATCCGTGACAATCATAACCATCCACTTGTTACTTGCTTAAACAATCAGAAAACATTTGAGTACAACCAAGTCTCTTGGGACGAACTTGACTTACCAATCCTTAACTACAACGGATGAGTATACTTGCTTGTATTTATGGCTTTAATCCTAGCTACAGGTGCAAAAAATTCTTCATAGTCTACTCCTTATTCTTGTGTATACCCCTGGGCCACAAGTCTAGCCTTATTCCTGATCACTATCCCCTTTTCATTCTTTTTGTTTCTGAATATCCATTTAGTACCAATTACCCTCATACCTTTGGGTAAATTAACCAATACCTAAATCTTCTGAATCTTGAATTGGAGAAGCTCCTCTTGCGTAGCTTCCACCCAACTTGAGTCTTCTAAGGCTTTACTGATTGGGAAAGAAAACATACAAGGAGACATGTGTTGGCAGCTTTATGTTTCTTCTCTTCATAAACAGTACTAAGAAAGCCTTGTTGATCTGAAGTCATGATCTGCCTTCTTGTCTTCACACCAGACTATATGTCTCCAATCACATTGTCTATGGAGTGATCTTTGTGTATTCTTGTATGTGGAGTTGTGGGAACTTGATAGGCGAGTGGCATGTTGTTGATATCTACTTCATCTTCTGAGAAATCATCAGTAGCAGGACCTGATGGGCCAGCAGTATAAACATCTTGCCCAGCAGTACTAACATGAGGCACAACAATACAATCTTCATTTGTACTGGTTTTATGATTCTCTGGTTCTTGAACTCCATCTTCATAGTTTCTATCTTTAAAACATTCTTTGTCTACATCAGTAGAAGGTCCATCATCTTTGAAGATGAATCCACACTATTCCAAATAGGCATTAGTATGTGATCTTGATCTTTCTCTTTTTCCAAGCTTGGTTCATCTGTTGCAACACCATCTTCTGAACCTGAAAAATCATTAAAAAATGTTCCTGCAACAACTGGCACATAGTTCATAGACTAGGTTAGAGTATCAAGATCAAATAGCCATTTTGGACCTTCACCTGCAACATTAGATTTATTTTCTAAAAACTCAACATGCAGGTTTTCCTCTACTTTTCTGGTTCTTATGTTTTATACTCTAAAGGCTTTGCTATTTAATGAGTACCCAACCAAGAAACCCTCATCTGATTTACCATCAGATTTTCCTATATGGTCTAAGGTATTAAGAATAGTGACATGACACCCAAATTGTTGGGAATATAAATATCATATGAAGACTCGGTCACCCCGAGTATCTATTTAGCATTTATATAGCTTGTAGGATTATTAGTATTATTATTTTTATTTTAGTTATATTAAGTATCTGTGGAGTTGGGTCGGGTCTTTACCCACTTTCAGCTCACCCACAGCCCACTAGGGGCACCTCAAGTTAGTAACTATAAATACCCCTTCCCATGTGTGGGAAGGGTTGTAACTCTTCACTATTTCAATACAACTTCACATCTTTCTCTTTCTAAGTTCCCAACTCTATTTCTCTCTCTAAAAGTATTCGGCCTAAATCTCATCATTTTTGTGTTTAAGTGTTATGAATATGTTAGAATTGGTATCAGAGAGCCAAGGTTAGGTTCGTGTGAGTGCATATTCAGATTCGTGGTGTGGTTTTTGGTTGCTTTTTGGTTTGTACAAAGTAGCGAAGAAAAACCCTAGCTTGATCCTTGTTTGTGGTTCAATTTGTTTAATACTTGTACTTTTGTGTTCAAAAAGTTGTTTCACATCTTCCTTGATAATATACAACAATGTTTGTGTTAGTTTGTGGAAGATTTGAGGTTTCTCTTGGTAGCGGTTTGACATTCAGTTGAGTGTTCTTCGTAGCGGTTTGACGTTCCATAAGGTTTTCTTCGTTGCGGTTTGAGTGTTTTGGGTAATTCTTAGTTGCGGTTTGGTAGACAGCGGTTTGGAGCTTATCCATAACGGGAAACAAGACAAAACGTACGGAAAGTGATGTTTTTGTCCTCTTAGTGCAGTAGTTTGTGTTTTCTGTCAGGTAGCGGTTTGTTGTTTAGTGGTAGCGGTTTGACTAGTCTTTGCTGTTTGACAAGTTGCGGTTTGGGTCCTTGCGGTTTGAGCCTTAGCGGTTTGAATATTGCGGTTTGGTCTTCAGGTTTAGCGGTTTGATACTTGCGTTTTGTCTAGTATTTTGGCGGTTTGATACTTGCGGTTTGCCTAGTTTTTCCTGCGGTTTGTATCTTGCGGTTTGGTATTCTGACTCAGCGGTTTGATCTCTACGGTTTGACTAGTACTCCTGCGGTTTGGGTATTGCGGTTTGGTACTTTGGTGTTGCGGTTTGACCAATGTTGATTTTTTACGTCAAAACTTCAAACGGCTATAATTTTTGAACCATAACTCCGTTTTCAGCCCACGACCTGTCAAAACGACCGTGAGACCGAGGAGAAGGACATGTTGAAGAAGTTATTGAGGTTTTAAGTTATCAGACCAAAATTTCACCATAATAACTTGCATCAACCAAACTAAATCACAACTAAACAACATTTCACTCCTAACACACTAATCATTAACCGATCCAACAACTTTCATCATAACACATTCAAGAAATCAAATCACGGTTTATTCTTGAATTTTGTAAAATCCCGTGAAAGAATCTATTTCTCAGTTTAAATCATAGAATTATAAAATTTCGTGCACGTTCATATCATGTAAAAGACTTCAGATTCAGTTATTGCTGAGGTACTCAAATTGTACGGCGTGATCGACGAACATAAGATTCCCAACAAAGTACAACCGACAAATGTTTCTGAACAGATAAACGTTTTTGAACAAACAAACGTTCTTGGGTCAGATATTGCTAATCTAGAATCTTTGTGCTCAAATTCGCAAGTGAGAGAGTTACTTCAGCCACAACAATTGCATGATAATGCAAAGGAAAGTTGCATTGAATGTTTTCGATTACTTCATTCACATCTCAAGGTTCTCTCAGAAAGACCTGGATTCATGGGAGGATTCGAACGAGCTTTTGCATCACTCTTTGGTCAAGATGTTCAGACCTTTACAGGCACTATGTTCCTGAACTTAGATCAACTGGAACAACAACTTGACAAAGAAGAACTTCATGAAATTGGTTCCATGGTTGCTCTTCGGGTGATCAACAAACAAATTCAAATGTTCATCAATTCACAATACACTTGGGATTATGATAGTCAAATGACAGAAAAGTGTTTTACTGATTACACTGGGATTGAAGTTAAAATGTTCAGAGAAACATTACTCCAACACATGGGTAATGTTGAGAAGTACATTGAGGAAAGAGCACAACACCAGTTAATGTATGAAAGCCTGATGCACTCAAGAGAGATTAAGGTTGATTCGTGTAAAGTACTTGGTGCTAGTTCAGTTGTCACAAAATGCAGAGGGACAAAGTCATATAAGCATTATGCAAGCAGCAGTTATGTGACTCATATCACACATGGTGTGGATGCTGATATCCGACCAGTAAATGACCAAGTACCATTTGCTGAGGTATATTTAACTGTTCAACATAATGTCCTTGCTACTGAACATCAGCATACTGATCAAATTAAACCTACTTATGACACATATCTGTTGGAAAAGACTGATAGCAATATCACCTCTGATTCAACAAATATGAGTCATAAGGGGGGGGGGGAGAAATTGATCAGGATGCTGAACATGATGATGCGTCAAGTTCTTTGCTTACTGCTGAGGTTTTTAAATCAAATGATATGGTTGAAAATGAAGTTTATGATGAACTTTCAAACAGATTTTTACAACTCGAAAAACATTGTATTTCACTTGAAATCTCAATGCAACAAAAGGAAGAAAGTCTTCAAACTAACCAACCATGTAGGAATCCGGAATTTCCTGAATTCTGTGAATTTTTTATAATAAACGATTTGAAAGCTCAGCTACAAGCCAAAAACTTAACGATTGATGAGTGTGTAAATACTCATCATTTTTGTCATATCTGAACTGCCAAAACATCCAAAAACACTCAGAAATGCATCAAAATACTGAAAATATCCCAGGGATTGTGTTTTATATGTTTCAAATGCAAAAAGATTGAAAACAGTTGAAAAACGAACAAAGTTTGCAAAATTGGCAGTTTCAGTCCCTCAACTTTTAAAACTTGTCAAATTTAGTCCCTAGGCATATGTTTTGTAAGAAAAGTCACCAAAGGTCCTTTTGTAATCATGGGTTGTCATATTTAGTCCTTTGGTGAAAAGTTTCAACAATTTACAAGTTTGGTCCCTGCACTTTCAGAATTTGCAAAAATGGTCCCTGGGAAAATTTTATTGTTGGAAATCTCATGTATGGTCCCTGGATTATTGGAACATGGCAGGAATCACCCTTGGTTTATTTTGGAAGATGTACAACTTTGGTCCTCCAATTTTCAGAAATTACAAGAATGGTCCTTGTGCTAAAACAAACCAAACCGGACCCTTATATATTACAAACCCAAAAATATAACCCAACCCTTTTTATTATAATCCCCAGCCCACACTAAAACATAACCCAGCCCAAGCCCAATCATAAACAAACCCGACCCATCCCTTTTTATTTAAACCTGAGTTTGACTTCGGTCAAACTCATCCCTTCTATACCACCCCCGCCAAAAACCACCCTCCAATACCACCATCTCCACCGCCTTTCTGACACACCCACCCCCCTCTTCCTTCCTCTATACTTCACCTAACAAACCAAGAAGCATTTATTGCTTCTTCCCCACTCACCTCTGACCCATTTCCCACTCACTCAATTTTGGCGCCAAATCTTGCTTTAAAGGCTCAGATCAAATGAAGACCATCCAAGGGCTGGAAATGATTCAGAGATAAAGAGAAGATACATCCCACCTTAATTTAGTATATATAGAACCTTGTAATAGATAGAAAAGTAGTAGTTAAAAATTAGTGTAATCGTATTTCAATATTCAGTAGCCATAGCTTGTAATTTCCAATTCTCAGTTGTAATTTATGTTGAATGTAATCAGAGTAATCTTATTTCAAGCAATCTTGTTCTAGATATTAAGTTATGCTCAGTTTCAATTTATCTGTTAAATCGAATTAGTTCTAAGTACTTATTAATCATCACAAAAAGTTCAAAAACCATTACTATAAGCTTATGAAAGCTTTTCATAGCTTTGTGTAAGCTTATCTTAGAAATAATCTGCTTAAATTTCAAATGATGAAAAAAGTCAACAAAAGTCAACTGCTGAGGCAATAAGCTCTTATTTGGAGTATAAGCTATTCAGGAAGGCTTATTGTGGGTTTCTAGCTTGTTGTTAACAAGCTAGGTGTTCTGGTCCTTGTTCTTTGTTTCAAAATCACATCTCTGTTGTAAGCTCATTTCTCATATTTTGGCATTCTACTGTACAAGTGCTTATTCCCTGCTTATTGTTATTATTTCTTGCTTATTACTAGTTTGTGATAGTGTTTCATTAATATAATCAGTACTTAATAACCTTAGTTTTCATTTTACTTAAAAAACATAAAAAAGGTCCAAAAATAGCTATTAGTAGCATAACTTAATCTATTGCTTATTTCTGTGTTCTAAGTTGCTTATTAGTACCTAAATAAGTTATTCATTCAGTGAAATCAAGGTGTCTAGTTTAAAACATTGTGTTTCATTTGAAAAATCACCACAGACACATATAAAGGGCTGTTTGGTTTATGCAGTCAACAAGCTCACTCAAGCTTGTACTGTTCATTGACCACTTTCCCAACTTGGACCTAGCTTAAATAAGTCATATTAAGCTGTTTTTAAATTGTTTTAAGTCCATTTGGTTGGATTTGTTAATTTGAGCCATCTATGCAATTTTTAGAATCTAAAAAGCTCAAATAAGCCATTTTAAGCCACAAGCTTATTTTGGCCCTTTTCTTGGCATTTCTGAGTCTCTTTTGATCCACATAGAGTGTTCCCAATAGCCTAGGCTTGATCTCTGTGGTGTTGTGCATATCTGCACAAGTCTGCACATAGCAGACTCAGTGTATACTGAGTAGCATAAGCTACTTGATTGTGGCTTATTCAATTAAGCTCCCTACCTGATTTTTGGTTTATGAGTAGTTCACATAGCTAGTTTTAAGATTATCATCTGGTATTCCATTTCCTAGCTTATTTGATTGCTTAAAATCAGGCCTGCAACTTTCCAATTTTCACTAATCCAACCCTGCTCAGTTTTGAGTACCTGAACTAGTGCTTAATTGGACTTCAATTAAGCTGTTTATGATAGGGCTTTTTTGTTTTTAAGACACCCAATAGTACTAGCTAGCTTTTGCCCCCATTAGTTTGCATCTCAGTAGCTTATTGGTGTGCTTAATCTACCTTGCTAATTGGCCATTTTCCTGCTATTTCTGTTTGAGGTTTGCAACTGCTCATCTGCTTATCAGCTTAATTACTTGTGCTTATTTGTGTTTTTCAGTTGTTTTAAGCTTTTATAAGTTGTTTGTACTTGTCCTGAGCTTTTGGTTTAGTTTTGTGCTTATTAGCTTATTTTTAGCTTATTAGCTCAACTGCTTATCTGCCCATCTGCTTATCAGGGCTTATTAGACTTTTGATTTTAATTTTCCTAACTTTTAAATATTAATTTAGACTTATCCTGAATTTTTCAGATTTTTCCTAAGTCATTTAATATTTTTAATCTTTTTAATTAGTTTCTATTAGTAATTAAATCATAATAAATAGAATATTAATCAGAAAAATATAATTTTAATTTTCATAATTTTATTTTATTAAGTATAATCCAGGAAAAATATAATCATATTTTTAGACCTTAAGAAAAACAAAAATAGAAAAAATAGTGATAGCTTCTATTTAATAGAATTTATCTTTTTAAATTTTTACTTAAGTAATTTTCATTTTTATAATTTTCTTAGCTTCTTTTCACTTAATAATATTTATAGAAAAAGTTTTAGATTTTTCTTTGTTCATTTAGTATTTTTTATAAATTTAAATAAGTTTAGAAAGTAATTAAATAATAATTAATTAATAATAATTAAATAAAAAGTATAAAAAATATAATTTTAGTTTTAAAATAAGTTTTAAGTAATTTAACATTTTTAGGTTTCAATTTCATATATTTCAGTTTTTGTCCCATTTTAAATTCCCCGTTACGCGTTTTCAGTTTAGTTTAATTCGCATTTAATTTTCTTTTATATATTTGTTTGTTTCTCATTTTGTTATTTAGAAATATTAAAAAGCAAAATCCATATCATCTGTCACTCTAATCCAAAGCTTTTCACAGTTGCCCATTCACACCTCGTTGGGAAACGATCCGGGTAATCACTTACCTGGTTTCACACTACACACGAACGTGAGTTTTTGCAAGTATCCTTTTTCACAAAAGGGTAATTTGTAATTATTCATGCGTATCCGCTGTCTGCATTTATTTACAGGTGTATTCAGCACGGATCAAATTTTGGCGCCGCTGCCGGGGAGGTTGTGATGCGACAATTGTGTAGAGTTTTAGCGATTAGTGATTCGAGATCCTTCTTCTAGAAGTTCCTATTCCCCATAAACCATATAAAAAACAAAAATATTTTTCTTTTCTTTTCTATATATATTATCATATAAAAAATAAAAACACCAAAAACATTTTCCGTTTTCTTTTAATAATAAAACAAACAAATAAAATTTACCATCGAGAACCAAGACAGAGTACTACCTAACTGGGGGTACGACCATAATAAGTTCCCAAATATCAGATTTAAAACTTGCCTTTGTATCACTTGCGAATATCGGCTCACCTTTAATTGATAAACAAACTATAACGGAGGTTTAAGGATAGTTTGACATTAAATTGTCGGACTGAAAGAAGCGGGTTTTTAAGGAGCATTAATTGCCCACCTTTGCTTCTCCGCCACTCTGTGCGTTTATCTTTTAGAGAGCTACCGTACGCTTGTTGATTATTGGTTTAAGTTAACTTGTGTTTTGCTTCGTTCTTGATTTAATTAAAATATTTTACTTAGTGCATGCGCACTCGTTCTTCCACGTCATCAAGCCCTTTACGTGAACTCGTAGATATTCCGAGAAGACGTAATCGTAGACGTGCTGCCCAAATAGTCGAACCCGAGATTCGTACTGTTCTCACTGATAATATGGCAGACGAACGCACAATGGCTGAAATGCTCCAGGCACCCACCGAGGGTTACGGAGATGCCATCGTTTTACCAGCCATCGATTCTGATCATTTTGAACTGAAAACACATTTGATTCAGCTCATTTCTACAAACCAATTCCACGGGTTTGAACGAGAGGATCCATATGCACACATTCGTTGGTTCAACAAGTTGACCTCTACAATCAACTACAAGAATGTGCCGCAAACAGTTATCAAATTGATGCTATTTCCATTCTCACTCGAAGGGGCAGCCCGGATTTGGCTGGATAAAGAACCCCCTCGATCCATTGAAACCTGGGAAGATCTAGTAAAGAAATTTGTCAATTATTTCTTCCCTCCATCAAAGACGACTAATCTAAAAAATGAAATTGCTGGATTTCGTCAAGGTTTTGATGAAAACTTCGGAGAGGCATGGGACAGATTTAAAGATCTCCTAAGAAAATGCCCACATCACGATTTCACGGAGTTACAACAGATAAATACGTTTTATAATGGGTTGACCCAAAACGATCAAGATGCACTTAACGCACCCGCCGGTGGCAATATCTTGAATCGTAAACCTAGAGAGGTGGTTGAAATTTGTGAAAATAAATCAAAAGTTCCTATTTCTCAAAACAAAGTGAATGTTCCTGTCACTCCTGCTTCTTCATCCGGTAACTCATCAGAGTTAGCCTTCCTTACGGATTCAATGCGTTGCATGATGAAGGAAATGAAAGAACTGAAGAGTGAAATTCATAAACCGGAACAAATCAAAGCTATAAACAAGGTCTGTGAAACTTGTGGTGGCCCGCATGCGTATTATGATTGTCAAGCAACCGATGCTTCTCTTTACCCAGCTCCCGTAGCTGCAGTAAACCAAAATCAATACCGTCTGCATGCTGAGACTCAGTACCGAGCACCGAATGCTATGATACCACTTGGTTTTCCACCCGTGCCAAATCAAAATAATCAAAATCGCTTTGTTCAAAATCAGGGACAAAATTTTAACAATTCTCAAAATTTCAATCAAAACCGAGGTCAGAATTAGGGTAACTTTAACCAAAAGCCATGGAATGTCCAAAACCATAATCAGACATCCTCAGATGAGTTACTTAGGCAATTCATAAAATCTCAAGAGGAGACAAATAGAACTCAATATAAGACAAACCAGTTATTGGTTACCCAAATAAATGATATAAAAAAATCTTTAAATGATCTACCTTCTACCTCGGGAGGTCTCCCAAGTAACACTGTTGTTAACCCAAGGGGTGAACTCAAAGCTGTCACTACACGTAGTGGTAAAGCTCATGTTGGACTCAAGGTTATAAAGGACCCGGTACTTCCCACTAACAATGGAAGTGCTAAATACGTCCAACCTAAGGTTATCCAAAATTCTACACCCACAATTGCTCCTCAGACGCCAAGAATAGATCCTACTCTATCACGATTTACGGTTACAAGTTTGTCAAGCAAACGTAGTGAGCAAAGGACAGCTAGAGCTTATTCCGATATGCTCAATGCTGCTCCTGTCAGTGTGCTTGATGACAGTGATGATGATGATGAAAATACCACTTTCGTCAAAGCTATCACCACTCGGAGTGGTGCTGCTTATGAGGGACCCTCTGGTCCTATTCCTCCTCCGTTGTTTGAAATGGAAAAAGAGACGGAGGATACAACGGACAAAGTGCAAATTCCAAGCCCACAAAGTACATCACATGTCCATCCTCCGGTTGTCCCTAAAAAGAAATCCAAACCAGGAGTTGTCTTTGAATCTGTGGAGACTCCTGAAGTTGTAGCCCCTAAATCCAAACCTCATATTCCTTACCCGTCGCGCTTAAACGAGCAAAAGCTCCGTGAGAAGCCTAGTCAACAAATGGACAAATTCTTTCAAATCTTTAAAGAATTATATTTTGACATAAGTTTTGCGGATGCTATCATTCTGATGCCCAAATTTGCATCAACAATCAAACACTTGTTAAGCAACAAGGAAAAACTGATTGAAATGGCTAAAACTCCATTAAATGAGAACTGCTCAGCAGTTATCTTGAAAAAGCTTCCCGAGAAGCTTGGAGATCCTGGAAAATTTCTAATACCTTGTGTATTTCCAGGAATGGTTGAATGCTATGCCTTGGCCGATCTAGGTGCAACCATCAACCTGATGCCTCATTCAGTATGGAAGAAACTTTCTCTTCCGGCTCTTACCCCTACCTGCATGACTCTTGAGCTTGCAGATCGAACTATATCACTTCCTCTCGGCATTGCCGAGGATGTGTTTGTAAAAGTAGGGAAGTTCCATTTTCCAGCTGACTTTGTGGTTGTTGAATTTGACGCAGATCAAAAGGTTCCTCTCATTCTTGGAAGAGGATTCCTAAAAACGGGCCATGCTCTTATTGATGTATTTAAGCATGAGATCACCTTGCGTGTGGATAATGAAGCTGTTACCTTTAACCATGATCAAACTTCGAGGTACTCCTCAAATTATGACTCTAAATCGGTTAACCGAATCGATGTCATTGATGTTGCTTCAAAGGAATACTCTCAAGAAAGTATTGGTTATTTTCATAATTCTGTGAGTGGTAATCCCACCACATCTTCTCTACCTGTCATTTCCGACTCTTCCCCTTCTCTCACTCCGTTTGAGGGAAGTGATTTCAATTTGGAAGAGATCGAGGCTTTTCTTAAGTGTGATTCATTTCTGGAAGGAATTGATGACGCTGAGATTGATCTGGAGGGAGATATTCTTCTTCTTGAGAAATTGTTGAATTAGGACAATTCTCCTCCACTCCCTCCCGTTGAACTTCATAATGAGGAAATCAAATCAGTTGAGAAAAACGATGAATTTCCTGAGGTCGAACTCAAAGACTTACCACCTCATCTTGAGTACGCATTTTTGGAGGGTGATGATAAACTACCCGTCATTATTGCTAAATATTTAAGTGATGAGGAAAAGACTGCTCTAATAAAGGTCTTGAAGTCGCACAAACAAGCCATTGCTTGGAAACTCTCCGACATAAAGGGTATCGACCCTGAATTTTGTACTCACAAGATTTTAATGGAGGATGACTTTAAACCAGCAGTCCAACACCAGCGAAGGGTTAATCCCAAAATCCACGATGTTATCAAACAAGAGGTTCTCAAACTTCTTGATGCAGGATTGATTTATCCCATCTCTGATAGTCCTTGGGTTAGTCCCATTCACTGTGTTCCAAAAAAGGGTGGCATAACTGTTGTCACAAATGAGGAGAATGAGTTGATCCCAACTCGATTGGTTACGGGGTGGCGTGTTTGCATTGACTATCATAAGTTAAATGATGCCACACGAAAAGACCATTTTCCTCTGCCCTTTATGGACCAGATGCTTGAGAGATTAGCAGGGAACGAGTACTATTGTTTCCTTGATGGTTTCTCGGGTTACTTTCAAATTCCCATTGACCCGCAAGATCAAGAAAAGACCACCTTTACATGCCCCTATGGAACCTTTGCTTATAAACGTATGCCTTTTGGCTTATGTAATGCTCCAGGCACGTTCCAGAGGTGTATGAAGTCCATATTTACCGATATGATCGGGAAAACAATGGAGGTCTTTATGGATGACTTCTCGGTCATTGGGGATTCATTTGAAACATGTCTCTCCCATTTAGAAAACATGTTGAAACGGTGTGAAGACACCAATCTTTGTCTAAATTGGGAGAAGAGTCACTTTATGGTCAAAGAGGGCATTGTCCTCGGCCATAAGATATCAAAGAACGGGATTGAGGTTGACAGATCTAAAGTGGATGTCATTGCTAAATTACCTCATCCCACTACCGTCAAAGGTATTAGGAGTTTTTTGGGTCATGCCGGTTTCTATCGTAGATTCATACAAGATTTTTCTAAAATCGCCCGGCCTATGACTCATCTCCTTGAAAAGGATGCTCCTTTTATCTTCTCACCCGAGTGCATCAAAGCTTTTGAAATATTAAAGAAAAAGCTTACGGAAGCACCAATTCTAGTTGCCCCCGACTGGGATTTTCCCTTTGAGCTCATGTGCGATGCAAGTGATTTTGCTATCGGTGCAGTCTTGGGGCAACGAAAAGCCAAACACTTTCAGCCTATCCACTACGCAAGTAAAACCATGACTGAAGCTCAAACTCATTACACCACTACAGAAAAAGAATTATTGGCTGTGGTGTATCCCTTTGAGAAGTTTCGGCCATATTTGATCTTGACAAAATGTGTAGTGTATACGGATCACTAGGCCCTCAAATATCTCTTTGCAAAACAAGATGCAAAGCCGAGATTGCTCCGTTGGGTTCTCCTCCTGCAAGAATTTGATATCACCATACGTGATAAAAAAGGAGCTGAGAACCTAGCCGCTGATCATCTATCCTGATTAGAGAACCCACACCAAGATGTTTTCGAGAAAAAAGAAATAAATGAAACATTTCCTCTCGAGACACTCAATGCGGTTGCTTTTCAAGGAGATTCTACTACCCCATGGTTTGCTGACTTCGCAAATTACCATGCGGGTAACTTCATAGTGAAAGGGATGTCAACCCAACAGAAGAATAAATTCTTCAAGGATGTTAAACATTACTTCTGGGACGACCCCTACTTATTCAAAATCTGTGCGGATCAAGTCATCCGACGGTGTGTTTATGGGCAGGAAGCTATTGACATTCTCAAAGCTTGCCATGCTGGACCCACTGGGGGCCATCATAGTCCAAACTACACCGCCAAAAAGGTGTTTGATTCCGGGTTTTATTGGCCCACAATCTATAAGGATGCCCAAGATCTCATTAAAACTTGTGAAGCTTGTCAGCGTCACGAAAATATTTCACAACGAAATGAAATGCCACAAAATGCTATTCAAGTTTGTGAAATCTTTATGTCTGGGGCATTGACTTTATGGGGCCATTTCCATCATCTCGAGGAAATAAATACATTCTCGTGGCTGTTGACTATTTGTCAAAATGGGTTGAAGCAAAAGCTTTACCCACCAATGATGCCCGAGTTGTTGTAAAATTCCTGAAAGCTCTTTTTGCCCGTTTTGGAACTCCACGTGCTATAATCAGTGATCGTGGTACGCATTTTTGCAATGACAAATTTGACAAAGTCATGCAAAAGTATGGTGTAACTCACCATCTTTCTACTGCGTATCACCCACAAACAAGTGGACAAGTAGAAGTTTCAAATCGTGGTATTAAAAGAATCCTGGAAAGGACTGTAGGAGAAAATCGTGCATCCTGGTCGGATAAATTAGATGATGCATTATGGGCCTTCCGTACAGCTTACAAAACACCCATCGGGTGTACACCTTACAAGCTTGTGTACGGAAAAGCATGTCATCTTCCGATCGAATTAGAGCACAAAGCCTACTGGGCCTTGAAACATGCTAACTTTGACCTCCAAACTACGGGTGATCACCGTAAAGTTCAAATGAATGAATTAAATGAACTGCGTGATCAAGCCTACGAGAACTCTTTGATCTACAAAGAAAAGACAAAGAAGACTCATGACTCAAAAATAAAGAACCGCGTTTTTAACGTTGGTGATCGAGTCCTTCTTTTCAATTCAAGATTAAAGATCTTCTCAGGAAAACTAAAATCCCGTTGGTCTGGTCCATTCACTATCACAAAGGTTTATCCATATGGTACCGTTGAGTTATCTCAAAATGACGGTCCAAATTTTAAAGTGAATGGTCATCGTTTGAAACACTACTTTGGAGAGGATATACCACCCATGGTTGTCCCGGATCTCCAAACTTTCCCCATGAACCAATGAATGCGGGGATCGAGTCAAGCTAGTGACTCGGTGATCAAAAACTCAAGCACACCATATGGGTTTTCGCCCATATTTCTGTCTTCTTTCTCTGTTCTACCACCCTAGTGTGGGGGAGATGCACCACATGTTGTATATATGTAAAGTCAAAAAAATAAAATAAATAAATAAAATAAAATAAAAAAATGTGTGTGTATATAAAATAATGGCTATTAGTATTTCCTTTTCACGTTCTAAGTGTTGGTTTAACAGCCGGTACTTTGAATATTGAGGGCAATATTCAGTTCTAAGTGTGGGGGGGAATTCTAGCGAATTTGATCAAATGTACCATCTAGTACCCCCATTTTAGCCAAAATTAAATTTTTTTTTCTCACTTAGAACGCAATAAATGGTTATCAGTCCGCCATGTCTAACCCACATAAGGATTGGCTAATCCGAGAGCAAACGGCTCTTGGTAAAGATGTCTCAAATCCGTTCATGGCTTACAATTTGCCAAAAATTATATGGTTTTCGACTCACCATATCTTTATAAGTAAAGAGTTGGCTAGCCCGCAAGGTTATGGCTTGTGGTTAAGGCAAGTGAAAAACCATAATTGGTAATCAGCTCGCCAAAGATAATAGTTGTAATTTATCTAAGAGTTGGCTAGTCCAGAAGCAAACGGCTTTTGGTAAAGACAAATCAAAACCGTTGACAGTTGATGATTTGCTCAAAATCATTTGGTTATCATTGTACCAAAGTATCACATACTAAAACATTGGCTACTCCAGAAGTAATGGCTTTTGGTAAAGAGAAAAATCCATTAAAACTTCATAAAAGATTGCTAGGGACTAGCAATAGTTTAGTGTGGGGGATTGATGAGTGTGTAAATACTCATCATTTTTGTCATATCTGAACTGCCAAAACATCCAAAAACACTCAGAAATGCATCAAAATACTGAAAATATCCCAGGGATTGTGTTTTATATGTTTCAAATGCAAAAAGATTGAAAACAGTTGAAAAACGAACAAAGTTTGCAAAATTGGCAGTTTCAGTCCCTCAACTTTCAAAACTTGTCAAATTTAGTCCCTAGGCATATGTTTTGTAAGAAAAGTCACCAAAGGTCCTTTTGTAATCATGGGTTGTCATATTTAGTCCTTTGGTGAAAAGTTTCAATAATTTACAAGTTTGGTCCCTGCACTTTCAGAATTTGCAAAAATGGTCCCTGGGAAAATTTTATTGTTGGAAATCTCATGTATGGTCCCTGGATTATTGGAACATGGCAGGAATCACCCTTGGTTTATTTTGGAAGATGTACAACTTTGGTCCTCCAATTTTCAGAAATTACAAGAATGGTCCTTGTGCTAAAACAAACCAAACCGGACCCTTATATATTACAAACCCAAAAATATAACCCAACCCTTTTTATTATAATCCCCAGCCCACACTAAAACATAACCCAACCCAAGCCCAATCATAAACAAACCCGACCCATCCCTTTTTATTTAAACCTGAGTTTGACTTCGGTCAAACTCATCCCTTCTATACCACCCCCGCCAAAAACCACCCTCCAATACCACCATCTCCACCGCCTTTCTGACACACCCACCCCCTCTTCCTTCCTCTATACTTCACCTAACAAACCAAGAAGCATTTATTGCTTCTTCCCCACTCACCTCTGACCCATTTCCCACTCACTCAATTTTGGCGCCAAATCTTGCTTTAAAGGCTCAGATCAAATGAAGACCATCCAAGGGCTGGAAATGATTCAGAGATAAAGAGAAGATACATCCCACCTTAATTTAGTATATATAGAACCTTGTAATAGATAGAAAAGTAGTAGTTAAAAATTAGTGTAATCGTATTTCAATATTCAGTAGCCATAGCTTGTAATTTCCAATTCTCAGTTGTAATTTATGTTGAATGTAATCAGAGTAATCTTATTTCAAGCAATCTTGTTCTAGATATTAAGTTATGCTCAGTTTCAATTTATCTGTTAAATCGAATTAGTTCTAAGTACTTATTAATCATCACAAAAAGTTCAAAAACCATTACTATAAGCTTATGAAAGCTTTTCATAGCTTTGTGTAAGCTTATCTTAGAAATAATCTGCTTAAATTTCAAATGATGAAAAAAGTCAACAAAAGTCAACTGCTGAGGCAATAAGCTCTTATTTGGAGTATAAGCTATTCAGGAAGGCTTATTGTGGGTTTCTAGCTTGTTGTTAACAAGCTAGGTGTTCTGGTCCTTGTTCTTTGTTTCAAAATCACATCTCTGTTGTAAGCTCATTTCTCATATTTTGGCATTCTACTGTACAAGTGCTTATTCCCTGCTTATTGTTATTATTTCTTGCTTATTACTAGTTTGTGACAGTGTTTCATTAATATAATCAGTACTTAATAACCTTAGTTTTCATTTTACTTAAAAAACATAAAAAAGTCCAAAAATAGCTATTAGTAGCATAACTTAATCTATTGCTTATTTCTGTGTTCTAAGTTGCTTATTAGTACCTAAATAAGTTAGTCATTCAGTGAAATCAAGGTTTCTAGTTTAAAACATTGTGTTTCATTTGAAAAATCACCACAGACACATATAAAGGGCTGTTTGGTTTATGCAGTCAACAAGCTCACTCAAGCTTGTACTGTTCATTGACCACTTTCCCAACTTGGACCTAGCTTAAATAAGTCATATTAAGCTGTTTTTAAATTGTTTTAAGTCCATTTGGTTGGATTTGTTAATTTGAGCCATCTGTGCAATTTTTAGAATCTAAAAAAGCTCAAATAAGCCATTTTAAGCCACAAGCTTATTTTGGCCCTTTTCTTGGCATTTCTGAGTCTCTTTTGATCCACATAGAGTGTTCCCAATAGCCTAGGCTTGATCTCTGTGGTGTTGTGCATATCTGCACAAGTCTGCACATAGCAGACTCAGTGTATACTGAGTAGCATAAGCTACTTGATTGTGGCTTATTCAATTAAGCTCCCTACCTAATTTTTGGTTTATGAGTAGTTCACATAGCTAGTTTTAAGATTATCATCTGGTATTCCATTTCCTAGCTTATTTGATTGCTTAAAATCAGGCCTGCAACTTTCCAATTTTCACTAATCCAACCCTGCTCAGTTTTGAGTACCTGAACTAGTGCTTAATTGGACTTCAATTAAGCTGTTTCTGATAGGGCTTTTTGGTTTTTAAGACACCCAATAGTACTAGCTAGCTTTTGCCCCCATTAGTTTGCATCTCAGTAGCTTATTGGTGTGCTTAATCTACCTTGCTAATTGGCCATTTTCCTGCTATTTCTGTTTGAGGTTTGCAACTGCTCATCTGCTTATCAGCTTAATTACTTGTGCTTATTTGTGTTTTTCAGTTGTTTTAAGCTTTTATAAGTTGTTTGTACTTTCCCTGAGCTTTTGGTTTAGTTTTGTGCTTATTAGCTTATTTTTAGCTTATTAGCTCAACTGCTTATCTGCCCATCTGCTTATCAGGGCTTATTAGACTTTTGATTTTAATTTTCCTAACTTTTAAATATTAATTTAGACTTATCCTGAATTTTTCAGATTTTTCCTAAGTCATTTAATATTTTTAATCTTTTTAATTAGTTTCTATTAGTAATTAAATCATAATAAATAGAATATTAATCAGAAAAATATAATTTTAATTTCATAATTTTCTTTTATTAAGTATAATCCAGGAAAAATATAATCATATTTTTAGACCTTAAGAAAAACAAAAATAGAAAAATAGTGATAGCTTCTATTTAATAGAATTTATCTTTTTAAATTTTTAATTAAGTAATTTTCATTTTTATAATTTTCTTAGCTTCTTTTCACTTAATAATATTTATAGAAAAAGTTTTAGATTTTTCTTTGTTCATTTAGTATTTTTTATAAATTTAAATAAGTTTAGAAAGTAATTAAATAATAATTAATTAATAATAATTAAATAAAAGCTATAAAAAATATAATTTTAGTTTTAAAATAAGTTTTAAGTAATTTAACATTTTTAGGTTTCAATTTCATATATTTCAGTTTTTGTCCCATTTTAAATTCCCCGTTACGCGTTTTCAGTTTAGTTTAATTCGCATTTAATTTTCTTTTATATATTTGTTTGTTTCTCATTTTGTTATTTAGAAATATTAAAAAGCAAAATCCATATCATCTGTCACTCTAATCCAAAGCTTTTCACAGTTGCCCATTCATACCTCGTTGGGAAACGATCCGGGTAATCACTTACCTGGTTTCACACTACACACGAACGTGAGTTTTTGCAAGTATCCTTTTTCACAAAAGGGTAATTTGTAATTATTCACGCGTATCCGCTGTCTGCATTTATTTATAGGTGTATTCAGCACGGATCAACGATCAACAACCTGAAAAAACGTATTGCTGAGATTAATGATATGTGTAAAGAAGTTAAGGCTAGACATGACAATGATGTTAGTGTAACAAAAATTGTTGAATTAGAACATAAAGTGGCTGAATTACATAAAGAAAATGAGACTTTGATAATTCATTGCAAAGAACTGTGTGATACAATCAAAGAAACAAAAATCAAGACTGTAGAGCAAACAACCTCTTTGATTGCCAAAAATGATGAACTCAAAGCTCAACTTCAGGAAAAGGGTTTTGCAATTGCAGCATTGAAAAACGAGTTAAGAAAATCGACAGGAAATAGTTTGAACACTAAGTTTGCAAAACCATCAATCTTGGGGAAACCACCACTTAGAAACCAATCAGTTGTTAGACAACCGATTGCGTTAAGACCAAAATTTTCAAAACCACGGTTTGCCTCCCAAGTTGATTCGAAACAAGTTTTGTCTAAACCAGTCACTTCACAGTCTAGACCTAAGGAAAAGGAATATACGCTTACAAAACCTCATCATATGAGTGCATCTTGTTCCTCTAGGATTAGTTCAAAGCATGTGTCATTTGTGACACCAAAGGAACATGTTAGACATGAAAATAGTGTTCAGAATCACAACCTAGAGGATGCTAAGAAAAACACCCATGAAAAGACTAGGAATTTGCTTGTTTTTAAGAGTAGTTGCGTATCGATTAATGCGATTCCCATAGTAGATCACTCTAAGAATCCTAGATCTTTCTCTGACTCCAAACACTATGTTTGCTCAACTCGTCAGAAATGTCTTTTTAAGGCAAATCATGATGATTGTGTAACAGAATTACTGAAGGAAGTGAATGCTCGTGCTAAGGCTCAATCCTCTAAGACTAGAAACAACAACAAGCCCGAAGAACCAAAGAATTTTATTTAGAAACCTGGTAGGCAGATTGCTATAGGACATAGGTTTTCTCCCAACAAGTCTTTCACTGTGCATGAGAAACCAAACACTCCTAGATCTTGTCTTACGTGGATACCGACAGGTAGAATTTTTAAGATTGCTATTCTTAGATGGATACCTATTAGAAAGATGTTCACTGAGTGCAAAGTCAAGGTTGACAAAGAAACCCCAAATGGTCGAGATGCTGATATCACTAACCCATATAAATGCAAACAAACTCTTAATGTCAGTACATGTAGTCATTGCTTATGTGCAGGTACATCATTCACTCACATTAAGGAAAGACTCAGGGTTTGGGTGCCAAAAAGAGTGATATCTCATGATGTAGGGGTTCAAGCAATTCAAGCTTGATGAACATCAACGACAATGACGTTTGAATGCATCAGGTTAAACCTCGTTCCTCATCGACAATGATGTCTGTTCATATCAGTTCAGGCCTCGTTCTTCATCGACTATGAAGTTTGAACACTATAGTTCAAGCCTCGGGCCTCATGGTCAGCATAATGGCGTCTACAGATAACATTTCAGGCCTCGTTCCTCAAAGAAAATAAAGGTGTACGCTTAAGTGCGCTTTATCTTTGGAAGAAGAGAAATCTTCTTGTTTATGGCCATTCTCATCAACAAGTTTCATGCTCTTCCCATGCTCACTCAGTCATCAAGTGGATCAACGTTCATTGGAGTATATTCTTATTCACTTGTTCTATCAAAATTTGCAGTCATATGCAATTTTTGAGGGGGGGGGGGAGGGTGAATAAACAAAATGTCAGTCATCAAGAGCCATCAGGTGGATCTACTTACCACTGATGGTACTCTTATTCACTCGTTCAATCAAAAATCACAGTCATATGCAATTTTTGTAGGGGGAAAGGGTGAATAAAGTACATGTTGATTGATGTTTGAGAAATGGTCATACGACTCCTGAATACATCAGTTCAGGAGTCGTGCAAACCAAGTTTCTTCAACACTATATGTTCCACCGTCCATGAAGAAAGAAGATATGATGTTTCAACAATTGGTTTGAAGAATACTTTCAGCTCAATCAAGTGTTGTATCTCCTACGTTTCCCGCTGTTGCACAGATATATTTTGATACAACTAGTATTTCGTCTTGAAGCACAATGGTTCAAGAAGTACCATCTGGTAGTACTTCTCCAACAACTCATGAAAGCATATCTCTAGTCATTCATCAAGGTGTTGAAGAACAAGGTCATGGAATGCTAATTGACATCTTCTCATGGGCTGATATAATCAGTGATAAAGGGCTTCTAGTTAATGCTTCATGTACACATCATTATGATGATTCTGATTAATCGTAACCATCAGGGGAGAGAAATGTGTACACCAAGGACGCACAGCAAGTTCACGTGATCGGGATTAATGTATTACGATACAAATTAAAGATGATCAGTGTTTCAACTTTTTACCTTGGTATTATCATTTCAGGTGTACGTCACGGGCTGATTAATCATAACCATCAGGGGAGAGAAATGTGTACATCAAGGACACACAACAAGTTTACGTGATCGGGCTTAATATCTCATGATACAAATTATAGATGATCAGTGTTTCAACTTGTTACTTTGGTGTTATCATCTCATGTGTACGTTATGGGCTGATGGGTTATATGTAAGATTACTGGAATGCATTTGGTGAGATGAAGAAGTTGGTATTTTTTTCCCCTAAATGGACAATCTTGAAGAAGGTCGAGTCTACAGTCTATTCTACATTCTTCGCGGTGTGTTAGAAGACTAAAGACGGCATGCATTTGGTTATCAAAAGACTTCTTCATATTATGGGCATTCATCAGAAAGGTGGTCAGTTTGGGGGAGAGCACTAATTAAGGGAGAGTGAAAAGCCAGAATTGTTGATACAAAAGTTGGGCGTTCCTCGTTTCCGTACCAATTAGATCTTAATGCTTGAGACATGCGCACTAAGAAAACAAAAAGACACCGTTAGGCTTATCGTGGGATTGTCTCCCACGATTATCCTCCGGCGTGAGAGTAAGTAATCGATTTTAGGGTTTAGTTGAAGAGTTAGGGTTGTAGATCGTACCTTTAATGAGAGCCGAGATGCTTTATATATACACACGAAACCCTTGTTGGTTTCGTGTTCCTTACCCTTCGGCGTATCCGCCTAAGTCGGTCGTGTGATATATATCCCATAAATAGGAGATATCCTATATCAAGACCATAAATAACTTTGGGTTTGGGCCATCGTGAGTCCAAACTGTTATCGTGATAGCCCATTCGTGATGGGCTTGAGCCCATTCGTGATGGGCTTAAGTGTTAGTAGTATCCATTGGTCGGGCTCATGACCCGAATGCGGACTATACGTCATCATGCCCCCCCAGTCTAGTATGCGTAGTGTAACGACTGCGGATGCTAGACTAGCAAATGTAGCAAAAAAGTATCCCGGAATGCGTAGCGGAGAAGTTTCAAGTGTTTCCCGCCAAAATTAGCAAATTAATCTAGTCCAAGTACATCCGTATCTCCTTCGTAAATCGTGAGGGTTGGGTGAAAAAGTGCTTCACCTTTTTGCGTCCCAGCCACACGATTGGGGCAAGTGGGGTACACGTGTCATCCATCTACCAATATGTGTAACCCTATATAAAGGTTAGCCGTCGTTTCACTGTGGTTACCACAGTAAAAAACATCATTTTCCACCATTGTTAAAGCTTCAAACAACAATTAAAACTCAACAAAAGCTAAGGTAATAGCGCGTGCGCTTCAGAATCCTTTAAATTCTAACCATGGTGCTTCAGTTATCCAATTTTAATTCCGATATATCTGCGGACAAACTTCGTCAGTTCACCTCAGATTATTACATCCCTCTCGCATTGCATCCGGTAGTTCCGGTGGCGACTGCGTCAATAGCAAACTTCCCGTAAGGGAAAGTGGGGGTTTACACACGCTTCTTCGAATTTGCGAACCAACGTGTGCCCATTTCCCTATTTTTGTGCGATATTTTAAACCATTATCGTCTACATATTTCCCAGCTGCACTATATAGGTGCAGCAAAAATAACCAATTTTGAAATAAATTGTCGCCTGTTGGCGATTGAACCTACAATCCATCTATTCCGCGCGTTTTACCACACATCGTGGTCGAACGGGTGGGTATCGTTTTCCAAGCGCGCAGGGCCACTGCAGTGCTATACGGAAAAATTAGATGCGCTGAGAAATTGGAGGGAAAAGTTCTTTTGGGTTGATAGTGCATTTTTTCCATGGATTTTTGAGTTCTATACTCAAGAATCATTACCGAGAGATGAGCGTCCCATCCCCGGAACGTATAGCGCAGAGGATGCAGAGACCATTAATGCTAACCGCATACCGATCAAGGCGTATCCAAAGGAGTTTTTGGTGCACATGGGAATCAGTCGCAATTACTTCGGTAGTCCGGAGGAAGTGCCAACTTTTTTGGACGAGAATAGCCGGGATGGGTGCTTGTCTCTTCCTTCCTCTTCGCTTATTAGTTGTAAGTTTTCTTCCCTTTGTAGCTTATCTAACTTATTTTTGTGTTTGTTTATTGTTTGTTGCGCAGAGATGGATCTATTCAGTGTTGTTCGCTTGGAGAGGCCGAAACAGGTTACTGTGGGTGTGCGCCCATTAAGAGATGGCGAGGAGCCTGTTCTACAGGCTACAACGGGGCGCACGATGGAGATCGTGCATGAAGAATCTGAGGATACACCCCCCGTTGTTTTGGAGGCGACTCCTCTTCGCAGTTTTCCCACTCTTGAGGTACAAATGCCTATAGAAGAGTTATCGCAGACTGATTTGTCAGACAGCGTAGGGGTTTCTGTGAGTGAGTCAGAAGGTGCTGGTCAAGGGGTGAAGCGCAAGGCAGTTGCTGGGGATGATGGTGCTCGTACATCCAAAAGAAGGCGCCACCTTATCTCTGGCGAACAGTCATCAGAAGAGGATGCGTTGTCAACTAGATCTCCTTCCCCCAAGTAAGTAGTTAGGCTTGTGTCTTTGAAATTTTAACAGAATGTTCGTTGATATTATAGAATAACTTTAAACCTTGCCTTTTGCGGGCAGTGTTGGAGATGCTGGTGATGCTGCTGCGCGCGCTGGGGAATCGCCCCCCAAGGCGAGTCCTTTGCCTACTGATCATCTTGTGCAGGGGGGTCAGGGATCTGGGCCAAAGGCTTCTGAAGATGTGCCTACGGATCAGTTGATTGAGGAGTTAAGCTTGGCTGCTGCGCATCAAGCCTCATTGGTTGCACAGCTCAATGCTAGGTATGCTGGTGAAGGTAGTAGCTTGGCGCAGAAGGATAGGGAAATTGCGCTACTGAAGGCGCAGTTAGCTGATGCTCGGGCTGAAGTGGAGTCAACCACTGTGTATGCTCAGAAGATTACTGATGAGAGGCTATCCTTGTACGCTCAAGTGAACCAAGAGCGTGCTAACTTCAAAGAATACAAGGCTTCTTGTCTTTGGGTTTTGAAATATTTGGAGAATGGGAAGAATGAGCACTTCGCTAATTTGGAGGAGTTCCGCAAGTCCGTAGGGTGTTTGCTGGAGAAACAGGAGAGCAAGCTGCGTAAGCTTAGCATTGAATACGATGAAGAGTTGTACCCTCACTTGGTGTCAACCATTGCTGAGCGCAGGTGGCTTATCAGCCATGGCTTGCGCCTTGCTGCCTTGAGAACGCTGGAGTCTCAAGAGGTGAGGGACTCCTTTGGGGATGTTGTTCGGTGTGCGCTGGCGCGTGGTAAGGCAAAGGCTGTAGAGGAGCTGTGTGCGAACAAGATCTTGACTGTGCCCGCCGCCTAAGTACCGGGTAACAACGAGAACACTTATGATGATCTTGTTGCTGCGATGGAGAAGTTGAAGCTTTTAGAGCTTCCTCATATTGCTCAACTGGAGCGCGACCAGGATTATCCCATAGGTGTGATTATGGAGGGGCTGAATTTGGCTAGGCACACAGCAGATGACGCTGAGGCACAACTTGATTACTTTTTGAAGCCCGATGTGTCACAGCTGCATGTACCCATCTTTGCTTCTCCGCGTGATATCCTGAATCCTTTCGCTCTTGAGAAGGAAATTCCTCTAAAGAAGTCCCTAGAGGCCCATGAGATGAGACTTGCAAAGAAGAAGGGTGTGAAGGGTAAAGCCATCCTTTGTGGTCTTGGTGCGGCCCATATTCCGAGGTCTGATGGAGTGCCCGTTAGCGTGCCAACGGTGTCACCCAAGGATGTTGACCTGTTGAAGAAGCTTGAAGAGGCTGGTAGTGTGGCGTGCCAAGTGGGCAGTTCAAGGCTTAATCACACAAGTAGTATATAGGCTACTTAGATGTAGTGATGTTTTGTAACAGGTTCACTTTTTGTTGCACATGTGCATGTTGGATCTATATTGTATATGGACTCGTAGTCTACAATAAAATGTTGAAAAGTGCGATTGTACGTATATTATATCAAATGTGATTGTGGTTGTAATGTTTGTACTTAGTTATTTTGTCTTTGCATAAAAGACTTCTATGTTGTGTCTAACATAGCAACTTGTTGTGTACATACTTAAGAAAATTTATAAAGAATCCATAATCGTGTATGAAGTTCATAAAATTTACAAGTGTATTGATTTATATGCAGCGTACTACAAATAGCATATTAAGGAGTTAAGTGTCTTAGCTCCTAAGTTATTAAACGCGCACAGTGTGCGTTGTTGTATATCCATCGTGGGATACACATTGAACTTACTCCAACGTCTTGAGAGTAAGGTGTTTAACAAGGATGCGTGATCCGATGTTGATGGGTTTGCAACCCTCTTACTCAACGAGTTTTTTAGTAGGTTTACTCATCCTTTTACCATCGTGGGTTTTAATAAGTGCATGCACGCCATGTAGGCAGAAATTAAAGTAACAACAATATTGAGACATAAATAACATGTAAACAATAAAGTGAAATGTGTCGCGGAATTAGCTAGAAACCGCGACATTTGAATTGATACTTGCAAGTTTTTGTAAAAAAAAAGAAAGACATTTGCCTAAATGAAACAAAATGTAAATACACGGATATTTATTAAGCACTTACTAAAGTGCGGAGGTGTCCGTGTGTGAGGTTGTAACCTTTCCTAAAGATAGCATCTCTTGAGATTGCAAACATTCCATGTGCGCTGTAGCTCACGGCCATCCATGTCACGCAGCTTGTATGCGCCTTTACCTAGTGCTTCAACGACCTCATAGGGTCCTTCCCACTTCGGTCCAAGTTTACCTGTATCTTCTGCATGGCTTGCATCGTTAGCGCGATATACAAAGTCGCCTGGTCTGAATGAGATGCTTCAAACTTTAGCGTCGTAATATCCCTTCATTTTTGACTTGGCTTTTGCTTCACGTATAGCTGCGCGTTCACGCCTTTCTTCCAATAGGTCAAAGTCGATACGTCGTTCGTCGTCATTGGTTGCGACATTAACTTCCGCTGTTCGAATAGTTGGCATCCCAATTTCAGCTGGTATGACAGCTTCTGTCCCATAGACAAGAGAAAAAGGAGTGTCGCCATTGCTAACTTTGATTGTCGTGCGGTGCGCCCATAAGACATGCGACAATTCATCTACCCATCTTCCTTTGTGCTTGTCTAGGTGCGCTTTAATTCCTTTGCCTAGACTACGATTTGCGCGTTCAACTAAACCATTGGTTTGTGGGTGTTTAACTGACGCGAAGTGTTGTATAATATTTAGTTCTGCACACCAGTCTTTGAACGGGTTATCACGGAATTGTTTTCCGTTGTCCGAAACGATCTCCCCAGGTAATCCAAAGCGGCATACAATATTTTCCCAAACGAAGCGTTTTACTTGATTACCTGTGATTGTCGCCACTGCTTTCGCTTCAATCCACTTAGTGAAGTAGTCTATTGCCACAATAAGAAATTTCAGTCCCCCCGATGCAACAGGGAAGGGGCCCGCAATGTCGATACCCCATTTATAGAATGGCCATGGAGAAGTGATAGGCGTTAGCTCTTGTTGTGGTCTGCGCGGGATGGGTCTATGAACTTGGCAGTCATTGCATTTCTTTATCACATCGTGCGCATCACGGTGCATAGTGGGCCAGTAGTATCCTGAGTGCAATGCTCGTGCTACGACGGACCGTGGTCCTGAATGCATACTGCATGAACCAGCGTGGATCTCTCGGAGTACGTAATCTGCCTGAAGAGGTCCAACGCACCGAAGCCATGGTTGTAGGAATGAGCGCCGATATAGGATACCATCTCTAAGTTCGAACCTCTGCGCTGTGCGCCGTATCCGTCGAGCGTCCTTCTGCTCATCGGGCAATTTGCCCTTGCTTATAAATTCGATAATAGGGGTCATCCACGTAGGATTCTCCTCCTCTATTACCGTGAATATATCCATCTCCGAGATGGATTTATTTTTTAGAATCTCCACCAGCACTTGTTTTGACAGGTGCGCAAAGCTTGTAGATGCGATTTTGCTTAGCGCATCCGCTTTTTTGTTTTCACCTCTAGGGACTTGTTTAATGGTAAACTTGTCAAAACCTTGGATTAGTGACTTGGTCTTTTCGAGATATTGAACCATGTTATCCTCTTTAGCCACATATTCGCCCAACACATGGTTGGCTACTAATTGAGAATCCACATTTTCTTCTAGGTTGCGTACGCCCATTCGAGTTGCAATGCGTAATCCAGCGATTAGGGCTTCGTATTCTGCCTTGTTGTTCGTGGCTGTGAATTCAAAGCGCAGTGCGTAAGTGAATTCCATTCCTTCTGGATTAGTGAGGATAAGGCCAGCGCCCGACCCATCCACGCATGAAGATCCATCCGTGAATAGAACCCATGGTTCTTGTAATTCTACCTTGCTCAGTGGAGGTGCGGCATCAGTGTCTGGTTTTTCGATGATGAAGTCTGCTAGTATTTGCCCTTTAACCACATTGCGTGGTCTGTAAGAGATGTTTTATTCGCCTAGCAACACACTCCATTTTTGTAATCGCCCCGATGCGTCAGGTTTAGAGATAACTTGCTTGATAGGTTGGTCTGTGATCACCGTTATTGGGTGTGCTTGAAAGTATCTACGCAACCTTTTGGCGGCAAATACTAACGCCAAGACCAACTTCTCCATTGGGCTGTAGTTAATCTCTGTCTTCTTGAGTGCTTTGCTTATAAAATATACTGGTGTTTGTACGGAGTTCCTATCCGTCAGTAGCACTGTGCTGACCGCTCCATGAGTCGCAGATAAGTAGACAATTAACTCCTCCCCTGGTCGGGGTGCGACTAGTTTAGGAAGCGCTGCTATATGTTTCTTAAGCTGTGTGAAAGCTTCTTCCGCTTCCGTAGTCCAACTAAAGTCTCCCTTTTTTGTACACTTCTTGAGTGTTTTAAATAGAGGAAGTGACTTATCCGCTGATTTGGACAGGAATCTGTTCAAACCGGCTAGCTTTCCATTCAGAGACTGAACTTCTTTCAACGTGTGCGGTGAAGGGAGTTGGATGACAGCCTCTGTTTTTTCTGGGCATGGCTTAATGCCATCTGGTTCTATCAAGTATCCCAGGAACATGCCCTCTGTAGCGCCAAAAGTGCATTTCTTAGGATTTAACTTCATGTTGATCTTTCGTAGTGTTCTAAATGTTTCTTCAATGTCGCGCACCACTTCATCTTCAGTATGGCTTTTTATGACAAGGTCGTCCACATAGACCTCTAGGTTGCGGCCCACTTGCTTTTCAAATGCATTATCTACCAGTCGCTGGTAGGTGGCGCCCGCATTCTTCAGGCCAAAAGGCATCTTTGTATAACAAAAGACGCCTTGGCTTGTGTGGAAGGCTGTTTTTTCCTCGTCTTCCTTAGCCATTTGGATTTGGTGGTACCCTTTGTATGCATCTAAGAAACATTTAAAGGGATATCCGCACAAAGATTCCACCTTCCAGTCTATCTCTGGTAGTGGGTAGCAGTCCTGTGGACATGCTTTGTTAAGGTCAGTGAAATCCACACACATCTGCCAACTACCATCGCTCTTCTTGACCATTACTGGATTGGAGAGCCAATCATGGTAATAGACTTCTCGCATGATGCCAGCGTCCACAAGTTTGTGTACTTCTTCCAGAATGGCTTTTGCGCGCTCTGGAGCCTAGCCGCGCTTTTTCTGCCTTACTGGGGAATATCCTTGTCGGATTTTTAGCTTGTGTTTTGCAATCGAGCGTGGCACACCAGTCATGTGCTTTGGTTCCCATGCAAAGATATCCAGATTCCTTTGCAAGAGCGCGCACACGGCCGCTCTTCCTTTGTCAGACAATGATCCTCCGATCGATACCTCTTGCTCCAGATAGTCAGGGTGAATTGCGACCTTCAGATTTGGTACTTTAGCTGCGCTCTGTTCTGGGGTGTGCGTCGTCTCGCATGTAATCGTGTTACACTCTCTTGGTGGCGCAGCGCTATTGTAGATGGTGACAATGCCGCCTTCTACCGGGAATTTGAGCATCCCATGTGTTGTGGACGGTACTGCGCGTATTGCCGAAATTCCCGGTCTTCCAATAATGCCATTGTATGGTGAAGGAGATCTGATCACCATAAAATTCATCCAAGCTGTCGTGGAGTGTTCCTTATTACCGACAGCGACTAGTAGTCGCAGTTGCCCCATGGGCCATATCTTTTCTCCTGTGAAGCCAGTCAACGAAGTCGTGGCTGGGCTTAACTATCTTTGTATCTCAGGGCGCAATCTCTTGAAACAATGCTCATACATTATATCCGCTAATGCCCCTCCATCAACATACATGCGGTGGATATCGTGACCCCCCGCATTTATCTCAATAGTGAGTGGTTCCGCCACTGCGTTGTCCGCAGCCAAGGTCGGGAAAGAGATTTCGCTTCCATGAGAAAATTTCTGGCTGATCTTTTGCCTAGTCTTTCGCTGCCATGATTGTATCATGTAGATCGTGTCAGCCTTATCCTTAGGTGCTTTTTTCTTGCCCCCGGTCTTCTGTTTGTCTTTCCCATCCTTAATGTTCTTAACGAGATGGTCCAATCTGCCTTCTTTTACTAGCTTATCTATTAGTTGGTGCAGTTGGACACACTCATTAGTGGTGTGGCCCTTCTGTCCATGATACTCACAGTATCCGTTCCCTACGCGCTGATCTTCTGGGGTGCGCATCGGTGGGGGTCTTGGAAAGTTCGTGCCTTCCGTCGCGAATATCTCCTTTGGAGTCTTCGTTAGTGGGGTATACTTGTCATTTCCCCGTCCGCCCCCTTGACTGCGATAGCTTTTGTTACGATTACTACTCTGGTCATTGGATTGTCTCCTTGTCTCTTCTTGTGGCCTATAGTTTGAGTAGCCTTTCTTACTATCCGCAGCGGCGGCTTCTCCTTGGATGAAGGACCTCGTGCGCTTCATGAGTTCGTCAAAGGTTTGGGGAACCCTATCATTTAACTTTTTGATAAGGTCTGGGTTATTGATTCCGTTCATAAACCCTGAGATCTTTAGTATTTCGGGGCATGCTTTGACATGTATGCATTCATCCTTATAGCGCTCCATAAAAGCGCTTGTGGATTCCCCTTGGCGCTGTTTTACTCTAGCGAGTTCGACAGGGTTCTTGGCGCACTTCTTCCGCTGAGTGAAGTTCAAACGAAACGCCTTCCGCAACTCTTCAAACCCATTGATGCTTCTACGTGGAAGCTTACTGAACCAGTTTCACGCATTCCCCACTAAAGTAGAGTTAAACATGTGGCACCACACAGGTTGTGGCCAATTTTCGATGGTTGCTGCTGATTCGAAAATTTTTAGGTGGTCATCAGGATCACCTGTTCCATCATAAGTCTTAACATTAGCGGGCATGCGCCTTTTTTTATCTTCTGAAAAATCACTGATGCGCCGAGTGAATGCGTCAACCTTTTGGTGGCGCCAGGGACGAGACATATCTTCGTCCTCCCAGTCGCGGGATCTTCCCCTGGACTTCCAGTGTCCTGTTTCTTTGTCCTCGTTGTCCGAGGAGTCACTTGAGGATGAGCTTACCCTTTTGCGGCGCTTGCGCCGACTATCCTCGGAGTCCGAGCTTGAAGGGCTTTCGCTTGGGGAGCATCGTCGCCCAAGTCTATCATGGATCCTGTGACTGCCAAGTCTAGCGTGGACATTGGTGCGCCGTTCATCATCTTCATGCTCCTCCAGAGACTCCAAGTCGGCTGCTTCATCGTCCACAACTTTCCTTCCGATCCTAGTAAACACTGGGTGTCGGCGGCCACCCTTCTCGCGCCTTTCCTTTTGGTAACGCAGTGGGGATGATTCATGCTCAGGGTCAAAGTTGAGTCTGGCGTGCAGACTCTGACTTGACCTCTTTTTTGCTTCCTCTCGCATCAGCGCAGCCAAGGTTTCGTAGTTTTGGGACACAAAATCACTTGGCGCTAGTTCAGGCGCGACTCCTTCTAGCGCGAGGATGTCTGTTTCCAACTCAGGACCCTTGTTTCGGATAGGCGCATTTGGCGGCTTAGTGACGTTTAATTCTGGCATGGTGAAAGGAGTGCGCAGTAAATCTACATCGCTAGTGGTTGTTGTAGTAGCCTGGGTAGCCCTTATGGGCGGTTCTACTGCGGTAAAAGCCAGATCTGAGTACGATCATAGGCTTTTGGGCGCACTGATTGTCCCAGAGGCCTGCTTAGCGGCTGCATCAGTTTGCTGCTTCTTACCTTGTAGGTCGTCATGCGTTTTCTTTGTCTGCGGAGTCCGCTGATTTGGGTTTCCATGCTTCGTCATTCTAGTTCTTCGTAGAGTTCTTAGTGTAGGGTCCCACGGATGGCACCACTTGTTGATACAAAAGTTGGGCATTCCTCGTTTCTGTACCAATTAGATCTTAATGCTTGAGACCTGCGCACTAAGAAAACAAAAAGACACCGTTAGGCTTATCGTGGGATTGTCTCCCACGATTATCCTCCGGCGTGAGAGTAAGTAATCGATTTTAGGGTTTAGTTGAAGAGTTAGGGTTGTAGATCGTACCTTTAATGAGAGCCGAGATGCTCTATATATACACACGAAACCCTCGTTGGTTTCGTGTTCCTTACCCTTCGGCGTATCCACCTAAGTCGGTCGTATGATATATATCCCATAAATAGGAGATATCCTATATCAAGACCATAAATAACTTTGGGTTTGGGCCATCGTGAGTCCAAACCGTTATCGTGATAGCCCATTCATGATGGGCTTGAGCCCATTCGTGATGGGCTTATGTGTTAGTAGTATCCATTGGTCGGGCTCATGACCCGAATGCGGACTATACGTCATCAAGAATTAATCCTTAATTAAATGTGCTCACATTGCTCTTCAGCAAGTAAAGTGACGAAAGCCGAGAAGATTTAGGAAGCAGAGGAGTAATGGATTTGCCTCGTATACTTGTATATATTTGATTCATATATCCTTGCATATACTTTTATATATCTTAAAAAAAAGAAAATAGAAAAATATAAAACCTATAAAAACCCTAAAAATCAGAAAAAAATACCAAAAATAGTTTCTCTAAGCATGTCTTTTGTTTATCGATAACATTACGGACCTAGAAATGTCATTCAATAATGGCACGAGTCTTTAAATGAAGCTCGAGAAGAAGTTATATTAACTGGTTAAAACATGTCTAATCGGCTTGCAGTTACTTTAGACTGCAACCCATGCTTTATTATGGGGAAAGCATGTCGCCAAAAAGACAGCTGTTCCTCCAACTGGGTGAAGTTTACCAGGGCATGGATTACTTTATATCCATGTTTCTTCAATCTGATGTACGTTTCAGTGCATCATTTCTTGTATAAGAAGATAAGTCTTCTTTACACCGCAAACTCTTTATCTTCTATGATTCTTCAGGAGAGTTTTGGTGTTTCACAAGGTGGTAACTGGACTTAAATTTTCACAAATGCTTGACGCTCAATTGAATGACTACATCTCTTTAAATAGAAAACGGGTCATTAATTGAAGGGGAAAGTATTTGTTCAAATTTCTGAAACCTGTTTAAACTATTGTGCAACATCAGCAGTGACACTCTCTCTTGGTTTGAGGGGGAGCATAGTATGCTCAATCATCAGAATAGATCAAACCTGACCATATTTTCTCCCATAATTTCTAACTTATTTAAATCAATGGGATCAAAAATCTCAAATGGTTTGAAATTTTGATTGGGGGAGAGAATGTGATTTAAATATGAAACCTGATGAAAATGTGATTCTTTGGACCTAAGTGTAAGCTCTCCCATATGTGCTAAACTCTTTTGTATATCGATGCACATATTAAGGTGGAGCAAATTATGTGATGGAAAAAAGAATGTGGCATCTTACGTGAGCACGACTCAGACTTCACCAATGAATTGACAAAACATAAACTGTAATTAATCGAAAGGATGCGTCCTGGCCGGGTAATAATTTCAAGCGCTCTAACCAATGATGTAAGCATGTCTCAAAGACGATGTATCTGAGTAGAGTGTACCGTTTCAAGAAACTTTATGTGGACTTGACCAGGCCGAGTAATAATTTCAAGCTAGTTTAACTAGTGATGTAAGCGTGTATCGAATCGGTCATGTTCACTGAAAGTGGATCAATTCAAAAAGTGCGATCTCCACCCAACATGTGCAAATTTACAATAAAATCATCTGAGCACATGTTAAGGGGAGAATGTGAAAAATATAAAACTTTCAAAGTGTTAGCAAAATGTGGTTCATAATCATGAACACTTTGAGTGATTTTTCAAGGATTTGGTAAATGGTAACATAGGATAGTCATGAAGTTATAAGGTGGCTAAGGTTAGGAAAACCGTCCTATGATCCGCCAGAGCCGGAGGGATCTACCCAGGGACAATACCGAATAGTTAGTATTAGAAAGTCCTTAGCTATGATCATGAAAAAAGGAGTAATATGAGAAAGGAGAAAGAAGGGGTTGAAGAATTAAAAAGAAATGAAATGAGAAAGGGTGAAAAGAAATAGCCCTCCAATTATTCAACCTTAGGGCAGAAACCGGGTTCAATTCATATGCTACTGGTTGTTACTGAGGTGACACCGGTATTGAAGACAAGATGTCATGGACCCAGTGACGCACTACACTAAACCTTCTAAGCCACTCAAGTTCTCTTAAAAGGACTTGTTTTATTCTCACGGGGAACCCTGCATAATCTATCAACCGCTCATTACGAGTTATGTTGATATTGAAACAGGAGACACCGCTCCAGTCTCCGACTACCAAAAAAAAGCACTTATCGAGTCTAGAGCCACGAGATGCATCATAAGATCTCATAGGAACACGTGTTACATCTACACTGGTTGTTCAACATTAAGGACACCAGTTGTAAACTTATGAGTCCTACGCAGATCCTAGCAATCTGCCATAACATTTATGAGGGAATTTACAAATGTAGTTCTCAGTGATTGAACAGAAATTCCTGCCAGGGTCAACATCAAACAGCCCTGAAAGCAGGTCACTTCGGTAATTCCTTGTGGATTACGCTTAGTGGTCGCGGCAGTTTCAAACGGTCTACAGTCGTGGAGTGAACTCCAGCGACTCACCTAATCGTTGATTTACTACGGTAGATCTAGTAAGCCCTCTGTGGGTTTTTGATTTAGGAACGAGCATGGTAAGCTTAGAGAATGTTTTCACACTATGCTGTTGACAATCTCTAAGTCCGAACCTATAAGTACTGGACGTTTTATTGCTAACTGTCGTATGCAAGATATCTGGCGGTTGAAGCTGATTGTCAAAAAGATGCTGATCCATCACCCTATGCTCACACTTCACCATCATTGTAATCAAAGAAGTCATGATAAACTGAAAGACCTACAACATTGCTTCCGCAAACTCTGATGCTGAAAAATCATGACCCAGAAAAGTGTGAGCATGCAGTCCAAATATCACACCAAATCACATGGAGACAATGGCACTACAACTAATGAGCTTGGAGACTTATAGTGGCAGATGATCTCAAAGAAGGCTCAAAGATCACAACTTCATAAGGAGACGATGCTGCACAATGACTTGAAGATACATGTTGGATGATATTCTCAAAGATTCCTCAAAGATCATCCAAGACAAAAGATCTGTCATCAAAAGCTCACTGCTGAAAGCACAAAGATCAGTGACGTTGAAGAATCAAAGACTACGAGCTATGAAGTCAAGTTCAGAAGATAGAATGCTAGAATTTAAAATATTATTTTTGGGGTGACCTCCCTTAGGGGGAGATTGTTAGGAATATAAATATTCATATGAAGACTCGGTCACCCCGAGTATCTATTTAGAATTTATATAGCTCGTAGGATTATTAGTATTATTATTTTTAGTTTAGTTATATTAAGTATCTGTGGAGTTAGGTCGGGTCTTTACCCACTGTCAGCTCACTCCACAGCCTACTAGAGGCACCTTAAGTTAGTAACTATAAATACCCCTTCCCGTGTGTGGGAAGGGTTTGAACTCTTCACTATTTCAATACAACTTCACATCTTTCTCTCTCTAAGTTCCCAACTCTATTTCTCTCTCTAAAAGTATTCGGCCTAAATCTCATCATTTGTATGTTTAAGTGTTATGAATATGTTACACAAATGTTCTTAGAAAACCTAAAGCAGGGTTTCTACCTCTAAACAACTCATATGGTGTCTTGTTGTGAGGTTTAACTACTAAAACCCAGTTCTACACATAAGCTTCTATTAGTGTCCTATTCCTCCTTTCAGCAACCCCATTCTGCTGAGGAGTTCTAGCTATACTAAATTCTCTCTTAGTACATTTTTCCCTATAGAAATCATCTATAACTCTATTCTTAAACTTTATACCATTGTCACCCCTGATGACTTTCACTTACTTATCCTCTGAGTTTTCTATTTCAGTTATAAATGTCTTAAGAATGCTAGGTGTCTAATCCTTAGATCCTAGAAAGAAAACCCATATGAATCTACTATAGTCTTCAGTAACTACAAGACAGTACTTCTTATGCATAATACTACTCACAGATGTAGGACCAAACAAGTCCATATGCAACATAAACAAAGGTTGAGTAATAGAGTTCTGGGTCTTGGGCTTACAAGAAGCCTTGTGTTGTTTGCCTTTAAGACAGGCAACACAAGTTTGTTCATTTTCAAAATGTTTTTGAGGCAAGCCTCTTACCAAACCATCTTTAACAATTTTATTAATGATTTTAAAGTTGACATGACCAAGTCTTCTATGCCACAGCATTGACTCATCTAATGTGGCTTTTGCAGCAAGACAAATGAGAGACTATTTAGGAACAATTTTCTTCATATCAACACTGTACATGTTGCCATTTCTTGGAACTTTAAGTAGTACTTGACTTTCATCAGGTAACTTAAAGTATGGGGAAAGCACAAGACATTCGGTGTCAATAAAAAGAACTTTGTTCTTTTTGTCACACATCTGTGAGACACTAAAGAGATTGTACTTGAGCTCTTGCACAAAATACACATCTTCAAAGTCAAGTTTACCGGACTTCAATGTACCTTTAACAGTAATCTTTCCACCTATTCCTCCCTCAAAGGTTACATATACTCCATCCATTGGTGTAAAGTCAGAAAGATAGGACATGTTCCCTGTCATGTGCCTAGAGCATCCACTATCTGCATAACCTTGATCTTCTTCATCATCTTGTGGATGTCCCTGCATATAAAAGAAGGAAATTAGTTTCATTGGGGTACCCAAGCCATCACTGACTTGGGTTTGCCTCGTGCATCAATATAGTCAAATCTCTATAATACAATTGATGCACCATTGGGTTTGATTGGTCTCCATACCCAACATGCTGAGGCCTTAACAACATTTTCCCTTAATCCCTAGCGATGTTTTTAGGCTTACCAGTACTATTAGTGCAAATATTACGATATTTAAACTAAACGGTTTCTTCGGTTTTAACAATGACAAAGATGGAACTTGTAATGCATAATGTAAAATGTGCAAGTTACTTGTAAACACAAATCATCAATGCATACTTACATTAACATCTATGGACATCTCAAGTATGCTTCAATAGAGTCGTAGATTTTCATCCTGACGTAAATCACTCAAGGTATGAACAAACAAATTTAAACTTGATGGATGATCAAAGAAATAAATTTTTTGTTCTAAACTTCACATTTTTATGAATGTGACAAAACATTTTTCAAAAATACATTTTACAAATTATTTTTGAATTAGAAAGAAATATTTTATTTGGGAAAATCATTTCAAAAATAGTAACATCTATTTCCCCCCACCCAAAACAGCTCCAAATATTCCCAAATAAACCTTCCCCACTAAAAACAAACGAAGGAGTGTCTTTGTCCCCATGGTACCACTAAAGTACTGATGGTACCACTAAATTTAGTGGTGTCGTTTGACAATTAGTGGTGTCGTCCCTCTGTAACAGCTAGTTTTTTCTTTGCCTATAAATAGTCGACCATTTTACACTTTCAACTTGATTTTTCCTGTCAGTTTTCTCTGGTCTAATCCCTTCTTATTTAGATCAATTTCTTTGATCATTTAGAGAGTCTTAGTTTGTTTAAGAGTGATCCTTTCATCCAACCAAGAGATTACTTTCATTCCTCTACTAGTACAAGAAAAGAACACATATTATTACAAAGGTACAAAGTGTTGTAGCTATAGTTAGAGCACTTGTAACACTTGTTACATACTTGTTGTATCTTTGTATATATCAAGTTCATTTTTATTTGAGAGTTTGTGAAAGAAGATCATTGTAATCGTATAGAGATATTTAATATCTCTTGTAGCTTGTGAGCTAGTGTGTTGATCAAGTTGATCAAGGGTAGATAGGGTAGATTGAGTCAAGTGAGAGTTAATCATTGTGATATTGTGAGATCTTGGAAATATCTTGAAGTTTGTGGGCTTGTGTATTGATCAAGTGGATCAAAGGGTAGATCGGGTAGATCGAGTCAAGTGGGAGTAGATCATTGTGATCTTGTTGAGATCTTGGAGATCTCTTGTAGCTTGTGGGCTTGTGTATTGATCAAGTGGATCAAGGGTAGATCGGGTAGATCGTGAGTAGATCGTGTGGATCGTGGTAGATTGGTACTAGCTAAGATTAGTACTCGACATTTAGCTTAGTTTCAGAAATAAGGATAAGCTACGTTGTACGGTTTTCTCCGCCTGAAGGGAGCTTGTTGATTAGTGAAGTAACTCTCGAGTTGGGTACTCGGGGAGTGGAGTAGGGCGAAGAGGAGCTTCGTGATGCGTGGTTTTTTGCAACCTTACAACAGGTTTTACCTCTCGAGGGATCTCAAGAGGCTTACAACCCCACCAGGCAGTGTACCTGACCGATGTAGTATAGTGTAGTGGTAAGTACGGGGGATTGATCGTTCTCCACAGGTAATAGTGTCGTTAGGATTAAAAAACTATTCTAATAGGTCTAAGGGTGAGGGAAGATTCTTTTTGTATTTTTATATTTTTTATAAAAGCAAGTAAAATCTCGGGTTTAAAAGAGTGGGCGGAATTAGTTGCTAGTCAACTAACCCAAATGACTACGAATGCAAATAAAATAAAATAACTGAAAATGAAAAGGTTGTGAAACTTATGCGGAGAGAAATGTGTTTACTTAGATTTCCTTACTCCCTAACTATCTTTTACCGGTTGATTAGTGTGTATTAATTGCGTGGATGACGGGTGTATTCCTTAATACCAATCGTGGGGTGGCGTACGTACTTCCCCAACTCTACAAGCTCCTACTTCACTCCTATGTCGAGCCGGCTAAGAAGTTCCTAACATGGGATCACTAGAATTCGCTCATGCATTAAATACAACCATAAAAACCTAGTACGCATTGGTTCATGCTTCTTAAGACGTTCAAGCAAGTTACCGTATGGGAAGTTAGCCAGTTTTCTTAAGCCTAACATCGATAAACAATCATCCAATACAATAAATAACACACTAATAACCAATAATCAATAGTTAGGTTTCATTAGATCTAAGCAAACACAAGATAAATCTAGCCTAGCATGTTAATTAAAAGACAAGAACAAGATATAATCAAACAACACATAGACATATTGATTGATTAAATGGATACTTATCTTCAATTAAACATGGGAGATCCAAGGGTATGAAAACCCTTAAAAATGGCAGAAATTCGTCTTAGGGTTTCTCCTCACAAAGTTGCACACCAAAAGTTGCACACTAATGACAAAAAATTGCAAAACTATATATAGAGTTTAGGGGCTGACGGCGTCACTTTATAGATCTTGACGCCGTCACCTCGCCGTGTCTAGGGTTCTCAGATGGCCTTCTTGACGCCGTCCCTCTTTAGTGCTCCAAAATCCGCTCTGGCTTATCAAGGCTTGACGCCGTCAGAAATGGGCTTGACGCCGTCTCGCTTTAAGTTAAACCGTGATGGCCTTGATCACCTTAAAGGGTGACGCCGTCAGACTTTCCTTTGCAAAACTCCCTGGCTTATCATGTGTATTTTTCATATCCACTTGTTTTGCCAAACCATGACGCCGTCAGGAGCAATCCCTGACGCCGTCAAAGGTACTTTTCCAGCCGATTTTGAGACTTTGTCGTTTTCTTCACTTTTATGCTCCAAAAACGTCCAAAATGCTTCCTTTTCCAGATTTCTTCTCCAAAGTACCTAAAATGACAAAAGGAACGATTTAGGGCAATATTTGATCAAATAAATACGATTTAGGGCTTAAATGACCCCCTAAAAGAGGTACACTTTTCGCTTCATCACTTCGTGACGGAACCACTATAAATCATCATGTCCGATTTGCGCCTTCTTACTTATCTCTTTACTTTTATTTCATTCTTTATCGTTTTATATTTATATTTGCATTGTGTTTATGTTTGTGTGGTTTGTTGCTTATAATATGTTGATTATGCTTGTGTCATGGTTTGATTGTGTTTGTGTTGTAGTTTACTTTATACCATCTATAGATGTTGTATTATCTTTGTTGACATTTTTGATATTACGTCACAATTGATCGGGTGTTTGATACAAAGAGTTTTTAAGTTTTTAATGGAAACGTATTCCCCCCTCCCTCTACGGTTTCTATAATTGGTATTAGAGACACGTCACTCAAATTTTTAAAACAAATGGTTTTCAAAATTGAGTACGATCCATGTATCAAATTACCCATGAAGGTGATAAAATATGAAAAGTATTTACTTGCTTAATACTTACAAGTTTTGTTGTTAAGTATACTTTGTCATACTAGCTTGAAGGTTTTCTTAAACCAATAAAAGAATAGAGTTTGTAAATGTCCGGCCATGTCTTTATAACGAATCCTTAAGTCATGCGGTTTTGAAAAGAGTGTTTGGGACAAACCATTATTTTGTAGTAAAAGTATTATCGTAAATGTCTTTCTTAGTCCTGAATGTGATAATGATGCTTAATATATATTTTATAAATCTGACCTGTTTAAAATTAAAAAAAAAAAAAAATCTTTCTTTAGGTGACGACAAAAACGCGACTAAAACCTACAAATCAATTGAATCGTGTGATTCTAACTGAATTGTTTTTTTGTTTTGTCTCCTATTGCATGGTTCTTAACGTGTTTTCTACCTGATTTTTCAATTAATTGTAAGTAATTGATTGGTTGGCGGTGCTATTTTAATATATATAGGATAGATCGTTCATGTGGTTTCATATATATTGAGATCGATTGGTTTATGTGGTCATAACTGCATTTACTAATCAATCATTCATTTACTGCACTTCGTTATGGGTTAAATCTGAACTTACATGTGTTATAAACCCTAACTCTATTAGTTAGGGTTTTCTCTTGGTTCGTTGGTTGTGTCTTATGCTGCTGGAGAATTATTGGTTGCTGGGTTTGAAACTTTGTGTTGTTTGTAGGTTAAAGAGAGGTGGACAAGGATAAGGGTGCGACAGATAAAACTGCTACTATGAATAGTAATACTACTCATGTAGATAAGGGAGTAGAAGATATAAATTCGATTTTGAAAAATTTTAATGCTAAGATATCGAACATGGAAGGTGTAGGTGAAAAGGCTGTGAATGTGGCACATGCTGAAGCTAGTATTCCTACCATCGTGCAGGTTGATAACTTTTTTAACCAAAGCCCTATTATTACTGATTGGAACGATGATGACGGGGATGTGAATATGTCAACTATAGTGGGTAGTAGTTTTCCTGTGCAGCATGTTACTAATGAGAATGGTATGGTTAAGCCTACTGATGTCAACAATGATGTAACAAACGGCTCGAATGCACCTTTGGGACTGGCTCCATCAAATGGCAAAGATATTCAGAATTCTAAACCCTTTTCGTTTGCTTCATTACTTAAAGGTCATGTGAAGAAAGTGAATTTTTGAACCATGATAAATGAGAAAGCGGTCGAAAAGGCTGATGTTACTATTCCATTGGAAGCCGTTGAGGAGGTCAATAACAGGTTTTCAAATACATTGTATGGATATTTTCTTGGGAAGAGGTTGATGTTTCCCATTGTGGAAAATTATATAAGGAACACATGGGCAAAATATGGGATCGTTAAAGTTATGTTGAACAATGGTTTCTTCTTTTTTAAGTTATCTTCGAAAACTAGTATAGAACAAGCGTTGGAGAAAGGGCCATGGTTTATTCGAACCGTTCCATTGATTCTTAAAACATGGACATCTAGTACTATTTTAAAGAAGGAGGACATTACGAACATTCCAGTGTGGGTTAAGATTCATAACGTTCCATTGGTTGCTTTTAATGAAACATGATTGAGTTTAATAGGTACTAAATTGGGTAAACCACTTATGTTGGATGCTCACACAGCGAAGATGTGTCTTGAATCATGGGGAAGGAATACTTATGCTAGAGCTCTTATAGAGATCTCATCTAATCAGCCCCTTTTGGATTCAATGGTGGTTGCAATTCCATGCGTTGATGAACCGGGTACACACACGTTTGCTACCATCGATGTGGAATATGAATGGCAGCCCCCACACTGTGTGAATTTCAAAATTTTTGGCCATTCAAATGAGCTATGTCCTTTACAGGTTCAAGTGGTTAAAGAGGTCAGCACCAATGGTAAGCTTAATGATGGTTGTACGGATGAGGGTTTCGCTGAGGCTAGAAACCAAAAGAATAAAGGAAAGAAAGAGGATGTTGTTTCTCAATCTAGACCTATTGAGCGTATTTGTCTTTCTAAGTCTAAACCTTCTTTTTGGTGACCTAAAGTGACGCCTACTAAGAATGATGAGGTCTCTACTTCCCAGCCCAAAAATAATGTGGAATTGCGTGATAAAGTTGGCAATACTTCTTCTCCTACTAGTAGCACGCCTAATGCCTGAGATATCAATAAAAATTATGATCTCGAGATATCAATAAAAATTATGATCCTAAGGATCTAAAGAAGGCTTCTACTTCTAATGTTAAATCTGGTATGAATTCAAAGTCTTCTAATTCTTTTGGTGTCTTGGAGTCATTGGTAGATGAGGACGTTCTTGGTTTTGATAACAATGGTACGGGGTCACAAGATTAGTCTATGAGTAACATGGAACCGCAGGTGCAGGTTGAGGCTTCTAAGCCTTCTACTGTCCCATCTTCTAGTACTTCTGCAACAAAGAGGGGTAACCCATTTTCCAAGGTGGTGAGGTGGTTGATTCTGATAGTGATGAAGATGAGGTGTTTGAGCCTAATGATAATACAGGAGGTTACTTTTCATCAGCAGGTGGAGGTAACGAGATGGAGGATTATTTTTCCCATGATTATGCGGCTCAGGTATATGACTTACCGGGTCAATTCAATGATTTCAAACTCCAAGGTCGTGCTATGAAGTAACATTTTATTTTGTTTTTTCGTAAGATTGGCATGTCGTCGTATGTTGTTTAGTGGTTGTTCCAGTTCTTGGTAGCTAGGGGTTCATTTATGGCCTGTCATAAATGATCTAGAGGTTGTTCAATCGGTTGCTTGAGGTTAATGTGGCATTTCAGTCACATTCCATTGTACTTTAAACGCTTTTTGGTTAATATATTTTACCAGGGTGGAAGTTCCCTTTCACCCCAAAAAAAATATATTTTATATGTTCGGTATCTAGTTTATTAAATGTTACATTTTTCCATCGAGTTGCCGCACTAAATATAGGATGGTACCATTATATTTAACGGTACTGTGGGGTATTTAAAGGTACCGTGCCTCTGTCTGTCTGCTTTCAGTATTGGGTCATTTTCATAAATTCATATAAAATCAACCATAAGTCCTTAGGAGTCGTATCACCCATCATTTTAAACGAAGTTGAGTCTACTTTCATTTGAAAAATACTTTATGAATTAGTTCTAAATGAAAGTATGTTAAAGTCCTTGATTTTCAACTAAAGGTCTTTTTGGTCATGCTGTTTACGTAAATTTTTGGTTAAACTGAAAAAGGGTATTTCAACTTTTAAACCTTGACGTGTTTTCAAAGTGACTTAGCAAAAATCTTTGAAATGGGGAGGAAACCAATTCATTTTCAAATGAAATCAAGCTTAGTTTACAAAAAATGACGATACGTATTTTTGTGTGTTATGCTAAATGACAATTTGTTTTTCTTTGTGTCTTAGTATTATTAGTTAATTTTTTGTGTGCTTATAGTTATCTTTAGTTGAGCTAATTATATCTATAATCACAAGCATTTTACATGCCTTGTTGCAATGTTTTGATTATTAGTTTTCCGGTTTATGCGTCAATAGGACTTAGACTAAACTTCTTGCACTAAGTTGCGTAATTAATCTTACATTGCATATAGGCATAGACTACCTTTCTTGCATATGCGTTTTAGACATCTTGCAAGTCTTAAAATGTTTTATTAACCTTCTTAGGAATAGAAACTAAGTCGATTGATCATGTGTGTCAAAAGATATTGTCTTACACAATTATTTTTCCAAAGGTTTAAGTGTAAAAAATATATCACCTCGAAATACTTAACACTTTCATAGAATCCGTAACATGATCTCTAAAACATTACATCATTTTGTCTTGCTTAACCATGGGTTGTCTAAACAAGATAAAAGATCATGTTGGATCTAATAGTTGAGTTGATAAAGACAAAACATGTGAAACATGAGGGACTTATGGAGACAAAGAATGAAACTTCACAAAAGTAAAAGATTTATACGTATCTTTTTATTATTCTAGATTATTCTTTGTAACCCTAATCCTCTATTATATAAAGAGGATTAGAGGCGTAGGTTTTTGTGTGTGTGTCAAGATGTAGTCGACTAGAAGTGTAGGTCGTGTTCTAGGCATCGAGTTCCTACAACGGATGCCTAGGTTTTGTGTATTGTTAGTGTTAGAGATGATGGCGAAGAAACCTTGTTGATAATAATAATATTCTTATTGTTTAATCCGCTGTGCTTATTATTATCATGTGTTTATTGATTATCCTAGATCAAGGTCTAAACAACCTAGAGTCCAAAACGGTCCAAGAACTTATTTGATGATGGCGTGCATAAGTTCTATCAGGTGGTATCAGAGATTGGGGAGCTCATTACCTAGGGATTCACAAAGTTTTTCTGGTGTCGACAAAAGCAGATTTGGAGAAAAAGGTATCGTATTTTTTTTTATGCCGCTGTAAACTGATTGGCGATAATGATATAAATTGAGTATTCTGTTTGTCGTCTTCTTCTGCACATGGGTAGTGATTCAATCCTTTATTAAATTAATTGGTCGATGCAATTAATTGGAGATTCGATCTAATTGGTGAATGTATCTCGTACTGTTCTTATTAATTGATCGATACTTTTGAAGATGTATGGGATTTGTATTTTATGATTGTCGTTTTGCGCATGGTGAGTGTACGGATTGTGCTTTTGGATCTGATTGTGAATTGATTTAAAATATTGTATCTGTGGTAATCGCTATTTTTATTTTGGGTATCGTACTGGTCGTAAAAGGTTTTATTGCTGATTGGATGATTCTCAAAATCTTGAACTGCTATATCATGTGGGTCTGAATCGATGGCTTGAATATATTATTTGTGTGAATGTTTGTCGCTTGTGATTGAGATTTGACGTACAGTACCTGGTTATTAAATTGAATCATCTATCCAATATTTACCTTGTACTCATTTATTGCAAGTTACATTCGTACGAATTAACCCCAATTGCAACGTGTCACTGTGGTGTGGATTCTCTTATTGTCAAGACTCATTCTGATCGGTTGAAGACTGATTTGTCGTCTTTTGTGAATTGCAAAGTGAAGTCAGTCCAAGAAAAAGGGTTTAATTTGTCGTTTTCTACATGATTAATGTTTACTGATTCGACATATGTGAACCTCGTACGAATTAATGTTGAAGATTGGTCTGATGGTTTTTAGTAGCTGATGGAATTGAATGGAATTACTGCATAATTTTACTCTGCTGCTAAGTCTGTACACTCTGCTGTTTGTTATATAACTCTGCTGCTAAGTTATTTTACTCTGCTGTCGGTGGTAATTTAACTCTGCTGTTACGCATATTGACTCTGCTGTTGGACTTACTCTCTGCTGTTACGTTATTGCTGGGTTTACATGATTGATAGTTGCATAATTTACGAGCAGTGAGGGGAAGTAAGTATGGTTATTGGTTTACACACACACAGGGGAAGTTCACACACACAAGGAGTTTGGTTTTTTTGTTCGTTAATGATTAAAGGCTCGAGTTAATTTTTCTTATTGGAGGAGAAGAGTATTTGTTATTTCTTTGATGGTGCAGTAGAATTTATCAAGGTTGTGTCTTAGCATACCTTTTGAGGGAGGTAACTTGTTTGTTCGTTCAAGTGACTACGAATTGACAAAACACTTGAAGGAGTTACGTTATTGTGCTCAGTGATTATTGTCAAGAGATTGCGGTCTCCCTATACTTGAGGAGTATACGTTCGAAGTCGTATTTAGTACAAGGCATAAGACACAAGGTTGGTTTCTTCTACTTCAGTATCAAATTGGTGATGATTATTTTTCTTCAACAATATATAAAGCCTACAGATTTGAAGAATCATTTTATGTACATGCATCACTCGAGGGGAAGTTTCTATTGTTTATTTTCTCTATTTGTTGATAACAAAAAGGGGAAGAAATATTGTGATGGCATGGCATGGCTTAAGGGGAAGACAAGATTGTTTCATTCATGGTGAGATTTAATTATCTCAACTTCTGCTACTTCGTCTAGGGAAGTTCGTACAAGAACGAGTTTGTTTTGTCATCATCAAATAGGGGAAGATTGTTGGGTTTATTGATTTGATGAGATAAAACAAGAAGAATGAAAACAAGAAGGACTAAAGAAGACAAAGGAGTAAACTTCAAAGAAAGAAAAAGATTACTACGGATCTTTTTATTATTTAGGAATATCCTTTGTAACCCTAGTATTCTCTATTATATAAAGAGATACAGGGATTAATATTTTAGTACGGTGTCTTCCACAATGTAATCAGTTAAAGTGTGTGTGTGTGTTCTAGACGTTTGTCATAGAAAACGTCTAGGGTTTAGTTTGTTTCACTTCAAGATCAATTCATTGATCCTTGTTATAGATTAGATAACACGTTATTAATATAATTGAAGTGATGTTTTGGTGAAAACTTTGTGTCAATAACTTTGATGTTTGTTTAATTCCGCTGCATATCATGTTATTATCATTGTTATTGTTTAACCCTAGATGCTCAAAACGATCCAAGGAGTCTAACAAACTCCACAAAGATCATATTAATACATTAGTATTTAAGTAAAAGAAAATGTATTAAACTTGCATTGATCTAACACACATACAAAATGTTTTAAACATTTAGTATTTTACGTATGTTGTTTAAAAATAGTTAAGATAATTATTTTTATACTAATGAGGTGTCGAAAAACTAAGAATATTATACTTAATAATATAAATTGTTTTTCGCAAATAAAAATAAATGACAATATCGAAGTAGTAACTTAATATGTCATTAACCTCACACATACAACTAGTATTAGAATAAATGAAACACATTTCCCAAATTTTTATTTTCTTTTTAAAAAGGAGTGGTCATGAGGGTCAAGAAAGATCTCGAGTACATGTCAATTCATTATATAAATTATGCTTGATATTTTCATCGAATCTAATTGACAAGTTTTCGAGTATGGACATGAAATTGGAGTCATTATTTGTCTAGCTTCATGATAAAATCAAAATATAACAAAATATATTATCTTGAATCTACATAATCAATCACATTCGGTTGTTATGAAAATAATGACTTCCTCTCAAGACGAAATAATATGCATCGGATCATAACTCACACTTGTGTTGAAGATGCCATATTAAGTCTTCTTGTCCAATGGTTGTGTTCCAAACATCAAACTAATAAGTTTAAAAGATGCATAAAATACACAACTAAGTATGATTGACAACTTGGATGTTTCATCCAAAATATACAAGTAATTTACATTGCAACGCAATTAGTAAATGTGTCATTTCCGAAAAACCAAACATGAGGAAACAAACAACATATGTAAACTTTGCTCATGGATGACTCAGCATTCAAAATCACATGTCTAGTAAAAGTGTCACACATAATATATTCTTAACTATAATGTAAGTCATCAATCTTTGAAAATATCACATGTAACAAAGGATAACTTATATCCTATGCGTTATATTTTCTTTGTAACATGAATGGTTGTGTTACAATAGAATGCATTGCATCTTGTTAGCAAATATAGGATATTAGATGTGAAAAATAACCCAATACAACATGTGTCATTGCATAAACAAGTAAAATTGGTCATACACTAAAATGCTTGTTTTAATGAACATTCGTAAGAGTGATAAATCTCCTCTTAGACAAGAATATTTGTTGAAAGATACAATATGTCTCATTTCAATCATATATCATGTAATACTCCCAAGATCTATTAAGGTATGTAACCTTCACTAGATTCTTTTCTCAAGATATGCAAAGGAGCATTCTTGAAACAAACTCAATGTAGTAGATTCTACATTGTATCACATTAGAGCATCTCTTGGTTCTAGGAAACCAAATCATGTATAAATAACATGCAACAACATATCAAACAAAGGTGTTATCCAATAGATAATAAAATGGACCATCTCCACCAAATTACCTCTAAATCTCAAACACGATATTAAAACATTTTGCTTGCCTTTGTTAGGAGTTGTGTAAGACATTTCATCTTCTTAACCGACTTTCAAAATATGGTTAGTTGAGTCATATTAGGCCATGTATTAGCGAAATAAGCTAATATCATCTTTGATATACTTCGATAGGCAAATATAGGAATTTGAATTTTTCTAACATGAGAATGACTATTGGAGAACCTATCGCACTAGAAATTCAATTTGACCTAACAGTTGAATTGCTTCCAGGAGAGAAGTTGGGTTCATGGTATAACCCGTAAAAATGGTCGTGTTTAGCCTGAATTGAGCACCACTAGTGATAGTCTCATACTCATTCTCTAACTTGAAAAATTTTCATTCCTACATTTGACTAGAGATAGTTTACATCGGTGAACTTTATCTTATGTTAGGATTTCATTTTGAACAAGTAGTAATTAGGATCTTGTAGGATCGTGTGCTCCTAGCTTCACCTGTGAGCTTGGTAGAACCATTTATGTAAACACAAACAGTTTATGAAGGATCTCTAGGGTGTAAGACTTGTGTTTATGCGGAACCTAAACAACAAGAATATAAAGAAGAAAAGAAACTAAGAAGGTTTGATCCTCTATGGATCGTATAAGAACTAAAAAATTATGTTATTGATAGTTGTAAAGGTGTAAAGTGATACTAAACTCATAGACGGGGTGTTCCTTTTATAGTACAAGGAACCCTAAACCCTAACCCGTCATACAAGAAAACGTGTGAAGAGATAACTATCAATCTCTTCTAAAAATAAATCTAACAAACTTAATAAACATACGGATAACTAACAATAATACCCGCAGTAACTAATACTATCAGCAGAAACAGGATATCACTATCAGCAGCAATGAGCTTCGGTAGGAACCAAGCTATCGGCAGGAACTAGCTTTACACTATCGGCAGCAACAAGAAATATCTTATTTCCTCTTATTTCCTTAGTTCCTAACAATCATCCCCTAATCTTGAGGTTGACTAGGTTAACCTGCAAGATTCCCTAAGCGTCCAAAACTGTTCTTGAGTCTCTGTAAGTACGTTGAACTTCATAGGAAGAGGATTGATCCAGCAGCAGCAATAGAAAATGATCAGCAGCAACATCAGCAGCAACCAAACACCTTCTTGACAGCAACTATGACAAAGTGTACATCAAAACATTTAAGTTTCATACTATTCTCATTACTTCTAGGTGTGTTAACTCTTGTGAGAGGTGAATCATTGAAAATTAATGGATTTGATGTCTCTTTACCAATAGCCATCACTACTGGAGTAGCCAATGTTTATGTGTGTTAGACCATGGTACATTGATAACCATCTGATTTTTTAGTAAACCAGCAACTATAAACAGATTTGACATGTCTTTACCTGTAGCCGTTTGCTCAAGATAACCTTTGGTGAATTGAATACCAAATATGGATTTTCCACTGCCTTTACCACAAGCCATATACTTGTGGGCTAGCCAATTCTTTGGAAACCCCAAAGGAGTAAGATCCATGGTGAATTGAGAACCATTTTCAACTCTCAGTTGAAAAACATGGGTGAGTTGAAGTACCCCATAGTTTTGAGCAAACTATGACAACTATCAATGGATTTGAGGATCACACCAGAGCCGTACCCTCATGGTGAGTCAACTCTTTCTTGTCTATGAGACATGGTGAGTTGAACAGCATTTGATGTGGTGGTGCTATGAGCAACACTGTACCTGCAAAGGTGTTGCTCAAAACCATACAAGTTAGTACAAACTATACAACAGATTTTTTTTTTTTTTTTTTTTTTTTTTTTTTTTTTTTTTTTTTTTTTTTTTTTAACTAATAAGCAAATAAACAAACCAAAATAACGAAAGATAGGAAAGAAATATACAATAACAACAAGAATCAGGATACCATGATCATGCAGATGATCCTTTAGCAGCAGCCAACTGATTTCTTATAAACTTGACTAGTTGTTCAGCAGTAGTCAAGTCATTCCCAATGGCCTTTTTGCTGACTTTCAACTTGCTCTTGAGCATCCCTTCCATAATCCCAACAGAGAGAGGATATTGAACATCCACAAACATATACAACACTCTCCCTGTTTCAGTTTCCAGCACATGAACATTGGCAGGTGAATATAGCTTCCAACTATGCACAATCCAGTCCTGTTGATTTGTCTAGACAGATGTAGAGTCTCCTCCTTCAATAGAGTCCATCAAGACCTTCAAGTCACCCCACAAATGAATACCAACTCCACCAGGCTTATGAGATTCATAATACTTGATCACCATGCCATATAGGTTAATCAAGTCCTATCGATCAACCAGATGCAAGATCTTTCTGAGAAAAGTAAAGTACTTAATATTCCCTTCTATTGAGATCAAAGCATTGACATCTCCTTGTGGTGTGGACCGAATTTCCCATTGTGCAAGATGACCCCAAGGTTGAATAGAGTTATTATCTGATTCACTATCTGAAGTAGCTTGAAGAAGATCCTGATCATCCATCTCCTCAAGGGATTTAGGAAGAGGCTTCCTAGCAACACTTTTCTTCCTAGTACCTGAAGTAGAAAAAGATGATGACAACTTAACATCATCAGCAGCAATGGAAGGTTGAGGAACATTTGCAGACATTCCCTCACCTGACTTCAACTTTTTGGAAATGTCTGATTCCAATCCTTCTGAATCTCTTTTTCTGCTCCTTTGAAGGTGAGGAGTATTCACCATTGCATAGGTTTCATAGAACATTACTTCAACTTCATCATCTGTCAATCCTTTGAAATCAGAAAGCTTTTTTCCTGTAGTATTCCTCAAATAATATTTCATGTCAGTAATGTTCTCTTTTCTGGTTGGGACCTTTGTCCTGTACCCAGACCTATACTGTTCCCTGATTCTGCTCATCAGATCATTCCAAGAGTCTGCTTTCTTTGTCTTTAGAATGAATTCTATGAGCTTTTTTGATCTATCATCTAACTCCTGATTCCTAAGAAGCATTGCAGCATGTCCTCTTATAATCACATCAGAATCCAGTAAATATTTCATTTGCTCATTGAATTCATCTTGATTGAAATCCTCAGGCCTTGTTTTATTCATAAACTCAGTGATGTTCATTTCCTCTTCAGCAGCCACTTTCTTTGAGTACTCCTCATCCATAGCCATTTGAGCCTGTCTATTTTGTTCATCAGCAAACTCCTTCTCTTGTAGTTCTTTGGCAAAGTCTTCATCATGCTTTGTTTCATCAGTTACAGTGTTTCCTTGATCAATAGTTGTTGGAGCAGAGGAAGCCTTAGGAGTGGCAATTGAAGTAGCAGCAATACTCGCAGAAACAACTGAATCAGGAACAGCTGTAGTGACATTACCACCAGCTGCAATGACAAAGGTAGCAGCAGGAACACTCTTGCAGACATCTGCATCAGTACCAATAGATATTCCCTCATTTGGAATCTTGTTCATATCTAAGGCTGGTTTTATAGAAGCCTCATGAAGCTTGGACAAGTACTTTCTCCTATGATACTTCTTTGGAGGAGTAGACTTAGGGACTTGATCACTCCTTTCTGACATGTTGTCACTAGCTAAGGAGAGATTAGCCAACATATGCAGTCTGTCCAGATTAAGTGAACCCTGATGCTCAGACTCTCCCTCTTCTGAATCAGATAAGACTACCCTTCTTCTCTTGGATTAAACATGAGCTTCGAAAGTTGTAACCCTTTCAGTGAGATGTTGAATAGTTTCACCAAGAGTTTCCTTTGTCTCCTTGAGTTCTTTTTCTAATCCATCCACTTTGTCACCATACTCCTTCTTGACCTCCTTGAGTTCAGACTCCAAGTCTGCAATTCTCTTTTCATACCTGTCAAAAGAACTATACACAGATGTGACATTAGTAGGACCCTCAGCTCCACCAGCAGATTACTCTGTGGTATGAGGAGCTGCAGAGGATCTGGGTGGAGTAGCATGAAAGTCTCCACCATCATGAGTGTCAAAATCAAAAGACTGTCTAGTTGGACTTGGGGTTGATAGCCTTGAAGTAGAAGGCATATCCATAGAAGGTGATGGTTGGGCAACTGGTGGGACAACAGTGGTGGTCTAGACAATAGGCTCAACAGGGGTAATAGTTTCAGGTGTGGTTTGTCTAGGTGATTGTGGCAATGGGACACCGGCAGGAACAGATGCACTTGCATCAGCAGCAACTGAAGTCCCTCCACCAGCAGCATTGGATGCACTTGCATCAGCTGCATTGGGTACAGGTGGGACAATGTCAGCAGGATCTGGATTGTCAGCAGGATTGGGATTGTCAGCAGGATTGGGATTCGGCAACATTGCAGGTAGTAATGGCAAATGTGGGCCTACAAAATTCATCCTCATCATAGCAAACATTTTAGCAGACAGTCTATTCACTACCTTAGGGGTTTGGTCATTGGTCTCTATACCTAAGATAATTTGAAGAAATCTTGGGTACAATAGAAATTGGTTTTTATCAGCAGACACATTATCAACCATCCCTTGAAAAATATATTTTGCCCAATTATAGATCCTACCCTGTGACAGACACACAAGACCAGATGCTATAAGGCTAGGACATTGATCCCAACCACATGTCTTAACACTCATACACTGAAGAAGATAACCTATGGCAGCCATACCATCATTGATTTCTTGCTTTGAAAGATCATATGCTCCATGCTCCTCAGGAAAGTGAAGTTGTGCTCGAATTAACCCCTCAGTAATGATGACTCCATGCTCATCAATGGTGGCCACTATATCGTCCTCCCTTCCCACAATATGTCTAACTCTGACAATTGCCCAAAACTGCTTAACAAGAGAATCATACACAGTTACAGGTCAATAAGTGAGAGCATAGTGAATAGACGACCCACGAAGAAAGGCCAACACCTCATCATAACCATTACTTTTATGAGACGACTCTAAGTATGCAACCTTGTTATGATCATCCTTGTAGCGAAGTGTTGTCATTGTTATGTTGAGTGAACTAGGGTTTGAAAGAAGAAGAACAATGAGTTAGGGTATGAAAGGATTTGAGGATTTGGTGTGTGAGAGATACAATTTTAGGTCAGTTATGATTATGTTATATGGTTACCCAATATAGCTCCAATTCCGCGCATGTAGCTTTGACCAATTGACTTAACTAACTTTCCCAATTTTAACACAGTTGGCAGGAATCATTAGTTAAACGGCAGGAATACTTGGTTAATCGGCAGCAATGAAGAGGTTTGACCAAAGTCAACCTTCCGAATCCAGTTATTAAGAATAAACCTCCTAAATAAAATCTCAACACCAACCCACATTTAATACGCACTAATCCCCTTTTCCTTATAAAAGGCCTTTTTCCTAAATCAAATAACTTCATTATCAAAACCCTAACCAATAATCTTCAAATCAAAGAAAATCACGAGTTCATCCAAAATTCCCATCATCGAGGTCTCATCCGACTCTTCCCCCTCCTCTAAATCATCATCTGGGTGGGAAAACTACTTTCCCCCGACTGCATCATCTTCACAAATCAAAGGCAAGGCTAAGGTTGAGGAAGATTCGTCCGACTCTCTTCCATCGACTCCCTCCTCATTTGAATACTCCAGTTCTGATGATGAGATCTCTGCTGAGCCAAAGTCCCTGACTTACTATAAAGGTGAGTGGGAAACTTATCCTCCTAATTTTCCCATCTCTGATAAGCTTAGGGAAGAGATGGAGAAGATTGTGGCTTTGCTTGGGGAAGAGATGGAGAAAACTGTGGCCTCCTTCTACCAAATGCCAGTACCTAAAAGGAGTCAGGCAACCCCAATGCCAATCCATCCAACTCCTGGTCCAAGCCAGCCAACTTCTCAGCCAAGCCAGTCAACTCCTCAGGCAAGCCAACCAACTCCTCAGCCAAGCCAACCAACTCCTAGGTTACGCCCTAGATCAAGTCAGTCACTCCCTGAATCAAGACTGCCACTCCAAGTGGTGTTGGTACTTCCAGCCCCAAATGTGTAAGAAGAATTTGTCATCAGAGGGGTAGAAGGTTCATGCCCAATAGCAAGGGCAAAGGGAAAGGGAAGATTGAGTAGGTGGTTAGGTTTGGGTGTGTTGGTTTTAGTCTTTTGATGGGGTAGTAATTCTCAGCCTTTTGTAATCATCCCAATGTTGAAGTAATGAAATCATCCTTTATAGTTTCTGTATTTGTTCAAACTTTGAGAATGAATCACCTGCAACACAAATTAGTCCAACTAACTAGACTAAAACCTGCAAAAAGAGTGAGTAAACAAGAACCTGCAAAAACAAATTCATAGAACAAATAACAAACTAAAACAGGTTGAATAAAATACAATATACAAGCAAAAGATACAAGCATAAGCCTCCCCTTAGGCTTATGCCTCCCCTCAAAGTCAGCAATACACAATACAACAACAAAAATAACCAAGACAATCACCAGGGAAATCAAGGATAGTAGTACAATCCCTCTTCAGGAATTGGCTCATAACAATCAGACCAATAGTTATTTTGAAAATAAGGACTTTGAGGTCTGTTAGATGGTTGAGCAGTATGCCTATTCCAGTCAGCAGGAACGGTTTGATCAGCTGGAACATGCCTATCAGCAGGAATGGTTGCTTGTTTGGTATATCTACCAGCAGCAACAGGTTTGGCATTTCCATTAGGAATAGCTACTGCCTTTGGCACATAAGGTGGAATTCTACTCACATTATTCCACAAATGTCCAGTCATTTGTTGCCTAGTAAATACCCCGTTTCTTTTCTCATGGTAGTCACAGTCTTTAATCAAATGTGAGTGACTACCACAAACAAAACATGTCTTCTTTTTAATCTTTTTGTTCTTTCCATGTCTTGTTTGATTACACACAGAAGCCTCACTACTAGTTTTTAAAGGTGAACTAATTTTAACAAAATTAAGTGATCTATTAGAAGTTGTACTTGAAATGGATTTTTCATCACTTACTCTTGTTGTCTTATGGGACTTAGGTGTGGATGACTCTTTACTTGAATTACATGAAGCAAAGTCTTTAGATTCTGCCTCTAAGGACTTGACACTTGTGGAACAAGAGACAAAGTCATCAGTTTCAGATGAGTCTTTGGACTTTCTACCATAACTTATGTGTGATTCATCTGATTCATGGTCAGAGAGAGAGTGGACTGGGGTGGGCATAAAAACACCTCTGATAGGTGGAGGAACTGCATTCATTCCTCATTCTTTGACAAACTTAACAGGAATCTGATAGTCAACAGGTTTAGGGTCAAAAACACTATACTCATTAGGGTCATAGAATTGATCTTGCCCTATGTAGTCACCAAACCCTAAACCAAGTTTGGTTTTTACAGACATAGAACTATCAACTAACTTGTTTAGATTTTTAGATGAGTCTTTCCATTTCTCAAACCTATTCAAGGCATTATCTAGCTTAGTCTGCAATTCCTGTTTTTCTACAATCACCTTAGCATGTTCTCTCTCAGAATGTTTTAACTCATTAGTGGTGAATTGTAAATCTCTTTGCAAAACTTTAACCTTTTCCTCATAAGCTAACTGATTCTTTTGGTACCAAGTCTTTTGTTGTTCTAAGGTTTTAACAGCATTTTTATGAGCTTGAAACTGTATAAACATATCTTTATATTTAGATTCCATGTCATCATGTTCTTTCCTAAGACTTGAGTACAATTCTTGACATCCAGCATGACAATTCAATACCTGAGATGGAAATCCCATCAATGCATATTCTCCCACGTTATCTTGTGCCACATAGGATTCATCATTTTCAGTCAGCTCATTCATTGGATCATTTTGAAGCAAGCCCCTAATCACTCTTGCCCATGCTTCAAAGTTATCTCCTGACAATGACATAGTGAAAGAGGTAGAAAAGATAAGTTTTAGAAATGATATCTTCTTTATCAGAGATCCCCACAAGGCTCTGATACCACTTGTAGGATCGTGTGCTCCTAGCTTCACCTGTGAGCTTGGTAGAACCGTTTATGTAAACACAAACAGTTTATGAAGGATCTCTAGTGTAACACCCCAACCCAATAAGGGTAGAAGTATTACGTTATGGTGACATATCAAAGCAAACACAAGCATATGACTAAATAATACAAAATGAATTACATGGTTTACAAAGGAAAATCCGAATCTACAAGGTTACAATGAATTACAATAATTACTAAGTCTAAATATCATCTCTTCTAGTCATCTCTAATCCGGAATGGCTTTTAAGTCAAAGATACTCTCCACTCATACCCAACTTCCTACTAAAACCTGCCGCAGGAAAAGAAATGCGGCTGAGCTTAAAAAGCCCAGTGAACAGATATATATAACATAACATAACGGTAAATAAGCATAAATGGCGAAAGAGTAAGAATACAAAACGAAAAGCATAAACATGAAAGTCATACGAATATTAAGAAGAACAAACTATCAAGAATGCATGAGGACTAAATGAGTAATGAATCAAGGAAATGAAATGAAAATAAAGGAGGGTTCATATAAGGATGTGCCATAAGAACTCCATACATAATCCGTCAAATCATATCATATCATATCATAAAAGTGCACGAAGAGGGGAGACCTCTAAGTACTAAAATAAAAGTGTGAGAAGGAGTGCAAGGCACACACCACCTGGTCACCATAATCACATAAAACATAAAACCTAGGATGCATCCATACGCTCCCTAACATAAGTATGTATGTTAGCTCAAGACTAAGCACACATAAAAGGTTGGCCAATAATAAACGCGTTATAATACATATACATAAGGGGGGAACGCCGTAGATCTATCACACCTCTACGGGAGTGTCATGCCTAAGGTGCCATCAAAGACATGGTCCTAGTACCTCTAGAACTAGTTAAGCTCAGGCACGGAATATCATATCATACACAATCAAAACTAGTATGGCAAGAGAAACGAGAAAGTAACTCAAATAAGCATGGCAAACACATAAGCATAGCATGGCAGAGACATTTAAATAAATGTCAGAAGGGATCATAGGAATAACAATCATACAATGAATGTTATGAATCAACTAAGGGAAACATAGCAGGGTCAAATGTCAAGTCATCAAAGTGTCAAAGGTTCATAATCGAAGGTTCATAATCAAATGGTTTATTTAAAGAAATCTTAATCAAATGATTTTCATAAAAATAATCTTTAATAACGGTTTTCATAAAAGTAGTCTTTAAAATTAGTTTTCATAAAAGATAGCAAAATTCCATATAAAAGTGGTATCGCATCGTTCGTAAACATCATTTTAAGATAGTTTTTTCTCAAAACATTTCCATAATATAATTAAGAAAGGTTTTCACATTTAGTCACCAAAATCAAATGAACCTTCTAAGTATCAAGTGATTCGAATACTTATGTCATAGAGTCATATGGAAGAATGTCAAATGGATCATGAAGAACGAATCAAAGTATAAAGGAACATAGCAATGGCTTAGGGAATCCTAATGAATCAAGATCAAGAAAATCATGAGGATGAAAGCACCCTTACTGAAAAAGGGTAGAATATCTGTACCTTAACCGCCAACGAAACCATAACACAAGAATAGGAAGTCACTCCTTCAGCGAACCTACACGAATTAATGATCAGCTTATTATTAATAACTTATTTTAAATCAGATTACTTATTTTAGTCGACTCTTCCATTTAAGCAGGTTTCTCGAATTTGTAAGTTTCCATAATTAGCAACTTAAGGTTCATAATACCATTTACATAAGTTTTGGGTTCATAATGTAGTTTTCATAAGTTTTTGGGTTCATTATGCAAATATAATAAGTTTAGGGGTTATAGTGTCATTATAGATAATTTTAGCCTTAATATGATAATTATCTTAGCTCAGGTTAATATGACACCTTTAGTAATTTTAGGGTTTAATGTGTCAATATATTAAAGCTTAAGGTCCAAAAGTAAATTATACAAATACATATCCATATTCCTTATATTACTAACCATTTTCACTGTACAATAGCAATCCAATTTACTCCTTATTTTATTTAGATTTGAAGACAGAAAGGAGACATGACCATTGCATGCACTTCCTATCCCTCGCTGTACAAAATCCAAATTACTATTTATTTCAATTGGGTTCGAAGATAGACACAGAAAGATGAGCAAACATGCAAACAATTTCATCTTCTTAACCCTCATTTCCCATTCGACTTCACATCAATACCACACCATAACACTCAAAAGGACCATTCGAGACATACATTTATAACTCCACAAAACCAACAAAACTCTAAACCTTTACCCCTTCTTGGACCCCCTTAACGAGACCAAACAAAACCCAAAATGACCCAACTAAACTCACATGAACTCCCCCGTTTGAATTACCACCACACCTCGTGTTTATACGCCTATACTTCCTTGTTCCAATCGACCACTAACACAGCCCACAAACACGCACGCAACTATTATTACCCTACCCATATCATTTTCAGTTTTTTGACGCCATATATGAGCCATCATATGTACCCACACACTAACCCATTGTTGTAAGTTAAAGTTCCAGTTTATGCGCCAGGTTTGAACCATGTTATAACCTCATATATTAGCCCATGTTATACACTTATAAAACTCTATATGCACACACACACGCTAGTACATCCAATAACGTTTACACTTACACATAAAAATCATGCATTCAAGGCCCTAAACCATGTCTTATAGTTAGTACGTTCCATATTAAATATAATAGGTTTTATCAGATCGAAACCATGTATGTCAAAAGAACCAGATTAAGGTCATAATTATTTTAAGTTGTGGTCGAAAATTATAACATCGAGTAGGTCACATCATAGGTTATTAAGAGTCGGCCTATATTGGCTTTTATGATTTCATGTGGTTCTTTAAACATGCTCATAACCTCCAACTCGAATAGCAAAGCAACCAGATCAGGTCTTGTTATAATTATTTGGGTATTTAGATGTTTTATATGTTTAAAATTATATAACAAGTGTGTCGAATTGGAAAAGGAAACAAGAATGATTATGGTGATACTTTAGTCGAGTATAGCGAAAAAAACAAGGACCAGAATTAAACGAGAACCCCTTTTGAACACCATACCCACGATCAAGTCGAGTATTAACCGATCACTACACCACCTTCACACCAAAACTAGGGCCTTCGCACCTCCATGAGAGAGGAAAAAAAATGTAGCCGCCGAAAGGATGAAATTGTTTAGGGTTTAGCGTGTGATGAAATGGTGATATATAGTGTGTATAAAAAAATATACCATGGGCTCTTGGGCTGACAAGGCGTGTAGAAAAAAAAAATAGGGTGTATGGGCTGGAAGTGAAACCGAATATTATGGAAGACTTGGTGGCCATAATTCTTTAAAAATTTTCAAATCTGATCCTATCATTAATTTATATACATTATGTACCAATGTAGAACGAAATTGGACATTTATATGACTTATTTAACGTGTAACATTATTTAGTAAAACATAAGTTGCGTCGACTATACTCCATATCATAGCTTAAGTTATAGGTTCAAGATTTAATGGTACAAAGTTTAGGAAAATTTAAATTATATAGGAATTTCGGAAAACGGATTTTAGGGTTTTACAATTCTTCCCCTCTAAAAATAAAATTTTTGTCCTCGAAAATTGAAGGGAAGAACAAAACGAAAACACAACGGACCGTGAACAGAAATGTGGATGAATTGTTTCTCATGACTCGATTCTTGTAGATCAAAATGGCTTCGGCTTTTTCAGAAAGACATACTATAACGAATCCGGATTAAAAGAATAAAATACCAAACGTAACAGATGATAATCGTATTCTCTCTGGAGAGATACAGGAAATTCGTAGGATTTGACGGGTATGCCGTCCATAGAATTTGATTAAACAAATCAGATGAGAACGTACAGAAAACAGATTGTCGATAACATCAATCGGTAGAAAGCTCTACAACAGTACCTAAAATTCTTGTCAGAAATATAGAGGTCAGCAAAATGCGTTTTCGAGAATCCAAACGTATCTAATCGTATAACGGTGAAGGCAGATTAAGTGCACGTTATATGATGTAAGTATTATCACGTTGGCCAGACGTCATAATACTGGCATCATATAAATATGCCCTCACGATGGTCATACTTTATCTCAAGTCATGAACAAAATAACCTATCTTAATCCACCTAATCCTTCTACAGTCTCAGAGGCCATCTCCCTTCTTAGAAGTTCTTGTGGTTGCTTATTCAGTCCTTCAAACATTAAATGAAGCCGTCAGATACTGAGTTTCAAAGGTAGAACAAATCAATCATTGATACGCGGAAATGGATAATGAATTAATGATTTTGGATAGTGATACGGTTAAATTCACGATAGTCGATACGCCGCCGCATACTTCTCTCTTTCTTCTTCATGAGCCAACGGAAAAATCCCAGGATAACCACTAGGGCGAAGAAAATCATATTTCATCAGTTCCTTTAATCTCTCAACTTCTATGGCATCATGGTTTCGTCAACTGAGATCAATTCGATGCCAACTCTACTTCCCAACACTAGTACAAAAATGGGATTTAGTCACACATGTGGTTTTTCGAACAGCCACACAGTAACTTATTTGTGTGATTAAATGTACCAGAATAAAATAAACAGCCACACTTGATCCGACTTGTGTGACCATTTCAGAATTACATCCAAGGCTACAGCTACACATTTGAATATTTTCGTGACTATACGTATCTGGTAAAAAAAATTTGATTTTTTAGTCACTTATAATTTGGGACGTGTGACGGATACAAATAAGGTTGAAACATTAGTCACACTATATATATACATATGTGACAAATATATGTCACGCAATTGAAAAGTGTGACCAAAATCCATATATGGTCACACGAAGTAATTGTGTATGTGGCTAAATCATATGCTCAAGTTTGTCACACATTATTTAAGCGTGACTGCTAGTTTTTGTTGAAAATTTAGCCACATATGAATTTGAAATGTGTGACAACTGAAAAGTAAGTTTGAAGCATAGTCACGATATGCATTTAAAAGTGAAAAATATATGTCACACACTTGAGATGTGTGACCAAATGTCATATATGGTCACACTAAACCATAGGCATACATGATTAAGTGTGACCAAAATTCGATGCAAATAGTCACGTAAGTTAATATGTGTGTCTAAAGTTAAGTGTGTGTTTGCCTGCCAATTCCTAATGTGTATGGTCACACATTTAATTGTAGCACAATCATGTGACTATAGGCAATAGTCAAATTTAGTCACACATTATTTAAGTGTAGTCACAATTCGATACATATGGTCACACATTTCTGATAACTTATGCAATAGTCAAAAATTTAAAAATATCAATGTTTTGGCTCGATTGTAAGCATTTATGTAAGCATATTTTGTCAGACTATACATTCTAGCAGTAATAACTATACATTCTAGCAGTAATAACTATACATTCTAGCAGTAATAACTACACATGTTTATCTCATAAGCAGTAATGACTATACATGTTTAAGTCAAACTATACATTCTAGTAGTAATAACTATACATTCTATTTCTTGTCCTTGGGTCCTAGATACTCTTTCATCTTCTTGAGCAGTTCATATGCCATGTTATCATAATTAAGCTGAAGCTTGAGTATTTTCTTCCCACGCAACATCTGATGTAGAATGTCTTTGTGAAACTTTAAAGGGTAATCCTTTTCTACAAGCATGTAGATCACCAACTCATTCACAGTTAAAGCATGTACTCCACATCGTTGAAAATTTTTCCATTCTTTAACAGTATTGTGCGTTAGTCTTCTCCAACATTCATCTTCATGATTTGGTTCAAACATTACCTTCAAATAATTCCAGACTTCTCTATCATAAGCTTGTTCTGGTGTCTTATTACCAAATCTTTGTTTGAGTAATTTCCATAGAGCTATCATATCTCGTCTATCAAAATCATGAACCATGTGAAGAAAGCTTACAAACCTTCTAGAAGAACCATCATGCCTCTTAATATCGTAATAAATTGTTTCCCAATGAGATCCAGACTTATAATCAACAATGGGATGTTTGACAGTTAAAGGTTGTGCATCCATGGCTTCTCCTACAGAGTCAACTACAAGTTCAGTGTGAGCTTGCATTTGTTCTTTAGCAACAGCTTGCTCAGTTTGTTCTTGTTTTCTCTTTTTACTGCTTTCTATTTCCAACTGTTCACCTGCTCTCTTTGAACTGTCATTCAAGAAGAGTTCATTGTTTCTCTTGGCAATTGCATACAATTCTTCAATGCTTTTATCATCCAAGAATTTCAAATCCTTTAGTTTCCAACTGGCCACATTCTTCAAATATCTGCACATGATTAGATGTTTATGATGTACATATTGGGTGTTGTTGATATTAATATAAATTTACATTTGCAACAAAAAAAAAAAAAATAAATAAATAAATAAATAAATACCTGCACATGAGATCTCTTCTTTGTTTTTGAGTGGGTGGCTTGTTCTTCTTAGCTGCATATCTTTGTGCTGCAAACTTCTTCTTTTTTGCATCAAAAATTTCTTTCAGCATCCTGGCTTTTTCATCTACTGAGTACTTATCTTGCTCTTCTTTATGTACTATTTTAGCAAACTCACAATCAGCTTCAACCTGAGCCCTTTCCTCCAACCATGAAGCTATTAACTCTGCATTTTTTTGCGCTTGTAATTTCTCTGCATACTCCTTGTCTGAAAGAATCTGAGCAGCTTTTTGAGCAGCTTCTTGAGCATCAAGATCAGCCACTTGTCTTTTCAATTCTTCATCTGTAATCATTGGTTGTTGTTGTTGACTAGGTGACTGAAACTTAAATTTCTTCTTAGGTTTTGCACTCCTCATCTTTGTTAATATTTGAGCCATAGTCATATCATCATCACCTTGAGTAGCAGTAACCTTATCAATAGCAGGAATAAATTTAGTCTCAGTAGCACTAACATCAATAGCAACAATACTAACTTCAGTCTCAGTATAGAGAACTAACCTTATCAATAGCAGGAATAGCAAGAATAACTGGCTCACTAGCAGGAATAACTGGACCACTAGCAGGAATAACTGGGTCACTAGCAGGAATAGGTGGCTCACTATCAACAGTTGTAACCTTGCCCAAACGCCTATCCATCACCGCTTCATTCCCTTGGTTATCAGCAACTAGAAATTCCATTGGATCACTCTCTTCACAAATACTTTCACCCTCTTTATCCTCCCCTGAAACTTTGCCTTCATTCCCCCCCTGTTTGGGAGCATCCTTAGAAGCTTCAGAAGATTTAACCTTTTGTTTGGGAATTCTTGATCCTTTGACTCCTTCTAAATACCTAACCCTTCTCTTCAAAGCCTTTATCTCCCCACCTTGAGCTTTGATGACTCCATCTTGGGAAGAAGCTATTGCTCGCAGATCACCAATTTGTGCAGACAGCTTGGCACAGGTATCCTTCAATTCATTCAAAAGTTGCAGACTATCCTCACCACTTCGGCTTGTGTTACCTAGCCCGAGAGGTGGATCACTGGAAAAGTTAAGTTCAGCCTCACCCCTAGGATGAACATCCGAACCCCCCCCCCCATTGTTTCCATGTGACTGGGACCTTCACCTGAATCAGTTCCAGAGGAACTTTCTTCATTAGAAGTTGTCTTGGTTCAGGTCTTAATGATGTTACCACTGTCCTGTGCTGCTGCTAAGCTAGACACAGTAGTGGCAGCCCTTGCCAACATGTCACTCTCCCCCCCAGTGACATCCTCATCTGCAACAGTTGGTATAGAACCACTAGCCTGAGGTAGCTCAGTGTTCTTGGTGTTAGTCCTACGTTTATAGGTCTGTTGTTGTTGTTCTGTGGGTGTGTGATGGGTACCAACTGGGATTGCTGAACCTTCACCCATTTGGGTTTGGGCTAGTGCCAACATTGTTGGAAACAAAGGTGTCACTCTCCCTGAAAAATCTTTTCCAACCCTCCTCATATTAGCAAAAACCTTTTTGGTAAGGCAGGGAGTGGGAGAAACATTTTTGTGACTTTTCTTTTTTTTTAAATTGGTTGTCTAAAAAGAGTTGCAAAAACCTTGGATATAGAAAATATTTAGCCAAAGAACTATCCAAGTTCCTAACCATATTATCAAAAATTAATTTTGAGAAATTAAATCTTTGAGTATTTTCAGCCAAACAAATTATAGCAGAAGCTAAATTACTGCTAAATTCATTCCATGCAGTGGTCTTTGGACTTAGACACACTAAGACAGTATGAATTAAGAATTTCCACTGAGGAGAAAAATTACCTTTTTGGAACTTTAAAGCATCTGTATATCTCTCATAGCCCATCAGTGCAAGTTTTTCAAAGATTGTAGTATTTGGAAGATTCTCAACTCCGTTAGCATCATCTAGGAGAAGATCTCTTCGAATAGACGCCTCTGTAATGATAATCATCTACCCATCTACAAGGGCATGGATTTGTGCTTCCCCATTAATAGTATTGACCTTAGCAGACGACCAAAACTGGATAATGTTGGAAGTATATATAGTAGGTTTTACTGTTAATGCAAACTTAATATAGCTTGCATTAAGGAAATCAATGATCTCAGTAAAATCTTCAGACTCATTGGATTTTTCTAAAAAGGCAACATTATTATGAGGTTCGGTAAAAGTTAGGTTCGACATTATGATTTGATTTGGGGGTTTTGCAATTTGACGATTAAAATTCGATTAGGGAGTGGAAGAGAGAGAGTAATGTGTGCGTGAATGTGATTGTGTGCAGCAATTGGGGGTTTATACCCTTTAAGTAAAAAGTGATACAAACTACCCTGCACTCCCAACCACTGCTAAAAGGATACCCAGCAGTACAACGTTTCGCTAGCAGTACAATTGTTTACCTAGCAGTACAATAATAATAACTACATTCAAATATCATAAACTTGTAATAATAACTGCATTCATATATTAAACCAAGTCAAAATAAGTTTACATTTACATAGGCAAAATATATAAAGAAAAGATACATTAAGACACATATTTACTAGCTTCAATACTTCTGTAAACATCAACTATTTTCTCTCTTTCTTCTTCTATTTTTTTGTTCCTCTCCTCAATTTTCTTCTGATGCTCCTCAATGACCTCTAAATCTTTCTTGTTCCTTTCTTCATACATCTTTATACGCTTGTTGTGAATTTCTAACAATGCGTTTTCAACACCATACTGGCCTTTACTACATTTCTCCCAAATATTTTGGGATATGCCAAATTTTTTATATTTTTCAGGCATTGGTGGAGGAGAATCATCCCTTGGGCATTTGTTTTTGTTGGAAGAAGGAGTTGAAGAGGAGTCAGCCATTGAAATTTGAAATTTATTTTCTAATGAAAATATCAAAGGAGTTGTATATTGTACGGTTGATTATGAACGGTTTTCCATGTCGAGTTGTACAAATAGGCTAGAGAGGTATACGAACGGTTCCCAATACTTTAGGCGGGAAGAGGGACCATCGAGAGGCGCCAAAAGTAAACAGATGGATAATATTGATCGGATTTGGTTTGTGTTTGGTTTGGATTTGACTAGTGTAGTTGATCTAGAAGTGTGTTTGGTGTTGGATTGACTAATTGACTTTTTCATTAGGGTAATTGATATTTTCTATATTAATGATGTTTAATGTAATTTGTGTGCTAACTTTAATGACTAATTGACTTTTTCATTAGGGTAATTGATATTTTCTAGTACATGTTTAATGTAAATACATGCTTTAATATCTATCGCAGTCTGAATGTGTTTGAGAAGTATGGGTATATTTAGGCCACTTCCAACAATAACTCAGCCTTAACAAATTAAAATTCAAATTCAAATTCAAATTCAAATTCAAATTCAAATTCAAACGTAAGATAAAGTACAACATATTAACGCTGCGTTAACGCAGGTTAGCCCCAACAATTAAAATTCAAAGTCACGTTAATAAAACGTGTGCATTTGTACCCTATAAATACCAATGCTTCTGAAGCACAAGTCACACAGAAACACATTCCAAACTTCTCAAATACTCAAGATCCAAGCATCTCAAATTCAAGATGTCTTCCAGAAAAGATTTCGGGCAACAATTTCCAAGCCCACCTCGCCAAAAGGATTTTGGCCAACAATTTCCAAGCCCACCTCACCAAAAGGATTTTGGCCAACAGTTTCCAAGCCCACCTAGCGAAAATGAAAAATTCCATACTCCACCCGAGCATATCTTTCCGGTTTTCCAACCGGAAAATTTTCCGGTGAATAATCAACCTGAAAATGAACCGGTTCCCAACCAAGACCCAAATCCGTTTGGGATAACTGAGGAACAACTTAGGCAAGAGGAAGCAGATATGCAAGTCCTCCTGGAAATGGAAGCACTTGAAAGAGAAGAGGAAGCTGATCGTTTGGAGCGGCAAGCCAGGGAGGATGAAGAACGTAGGCAAAGGTGGGAGTCTGGTTTTTTCACACCTCCTGAATCCTCTGAAGATGGTTACCCAGATTCAGATGATAGTTTTTATTACTCGTCCGTTGTTTATGTTAATTGTATGTTGTTTATGTTAATCAATCATTGTTTATGTTAACGTAGTTTTTATTTGACATTTAATGTATTTCTATTTCATGTTTAATGTATTTCTATTTCATGTTTAATGTATTTGTATTTGATACTTTATTTTCAATTTATAAATTGAATTGAATTTGAATTGAATTGATAAATTTTAAATATATCCCGCCCTTTTGTTTAATTTGAATTTGAAATTTTAAATTTTAAATATCCCGCTCGTTATTAATATGTTGTACTGTTACTTTACGTTTGAATTTGAATAATACTCGTACGGTTACTTTTACTTTCAATCTTATTTTTAAAATAGCCTCCAACGGCTAGTTTAACGGCTTTCCACTATCAAAGCCACTTTCACAACACTTCGTTTTCTCACACAACTTCTTATAAAACTCTCTCGCAAGTATCACTAATTTTAACACAAACACTGTGGCTAACAAATTAACTAGCAGAGGTGCAAAAGGCTATCCTCACCCGATTACACAATGAACAAGAAAAAGAACTCAAATTGATTAACAATTTGCTAGGTGAGATAACTCGTATTATGCTACAGATGCATAATCGTGCTGATCCAGAGGTCGAAAGGTTGCGTGAGTTGCCTCAAGACCATCCAGCTATCAGGGTTGGTCTAGAAATTAAACTCTTTTCAGAAATGATGAAACAGGGTCGAAAGGTTGCGTGAGTTATTTTTGGGTGTGTTGCTCAATTACAAACATATAATGTCAGCTCATTCGTTAAACATCTCGTATACAACCATATCATCTCGGCTCATTCAATTCGTTAAACATCTCGTGTATAACCATATCATCTCGGCTCATTCGTTAATTAAACATCTCGTATACAACCATATTATCTCGGCTCATTCGTTAAACATCTCGTACACAACCATATCATCTCGGCTCATTCGTTAAACATCTCGTATACAACCATATCATCTCGGCTCATTCGTTAAACATCTCGTGTATAATCATATCATCTCGGCTCATTCGTTAAACATCTCGTATACAACCATATTATCTCGGCTCATTCGTTAATTAAACATCTCGTATATATACAACCATATCATCTCGGCTCATTCGTTAAACATCTCGTATACAACCATATCATCTCGGCTCATTCGTTAAACATCTTGTGTATAACTAAAGCTCAGTTAATTAAGGGTGAGTGTGTTAAAGCTGACGTGGCATTGTGTTAAAGTTTAAAGCTGAGTTATTGTTGGGAGTGGTTAGAGTATTTTCTTTTGTTTTTTCGGTGGATTTTAGCGTGACTTAATCTTAATACCGCCAATTTTGTCCATATAATATTCAACTACGTACGGATAACTGATACCCGCGGGGAAACCCGAAAAACTGATGGATAATATTAATCGGGTATCCGGTGGGATATGGGGCGGGTACGGGTATATTATAAACGGGTTCGGTTATGGGTATACTAAAACCTGCCCCGAACCCGAACCGTTGTCATCCCTATTTACCGGCTATAGCCGGATTTCACCGCCACGTCATCACCATTAGTTTTTTTTTTTTTTTTTTTTTTTTTTTTTTTTTTTTTTTTTTTTTTTTTTTTTTTTAAACAAATCTTGCCACGTCAGCTATAGTTAAACCAAACCACAAATTCAATATTCAACCAGCAATTAATCCCTTTACCCGGTCATTTGTAAACATACACAAAAATCAATAAACCCTAATCAACACACACATTCTTATGGCAAACACAAGCACGCAAACAATGAAACCAAATAACAAAAAGGTAATTAGTAATTTTTGTTTTGTAAATGTAATTAGTAAGGGTACAATAACTAGTAATTATGTAAGTATTTTGGTTTGTTAAATGGGTAGTAGTTTGTACTGTTGATGTGATGGTTGCACAGTATGATACATTATTTGCGATTATTAAGATAGTACTCTATAAAATTTGGAGCCAAAAATTTGATTTATTCAAGTTTATGCTTTAATTAACAGGTTCAAAGAGAAAATTTTCAAATAATTCAATTGTTAATTTCAAATTACAACTTGGAGGCAAACTTTTGGATCGAAATTTTTTGAATCACAAACGATTCATATTCTTGGTGTATAGCCTCTTTTCTCTCCTTAAAAAAAAGACTGCAAATAAAAAACAAAAATCAAATCTTCTCTCACCATTACTCTCCAAGCTAAGCCATAATCATTTTCTTTTACCCTTTGTTGCTCAAGAGTCATGGAAACTGAACCCATTGTTGATAACCATACTTTGCTTCCTCTTGATCATATTGTACATGATGATAACGCCTTAGAATATGAATCCGAAAAGTCTTCTGATGAAGAAGATATAGATGAGCCTGTAACCAACCAAACACCTGAGATAGTAGCTAAGAGGGGCTCAACCAGGCTAGTAAAGTTTCGCGCGAAGCATGACAAACCTGGTGCAATAAAGCTCAAGGTAACCTTCGATGCATTCGGTAGGGTAACAGGGGAAAACAGAGCAGTGTTTGTGAGTTTTTTAGGAGATGTGGCTCGTGAGCAGATAGGTGTGAAGATTCTACACTGGAAGAAGGTGAATAAAGAATCAAGAGATAAACTATGGGATGAAATCTTGGTACATATATACTATTTTGTAACCCAGTACTACATAAGTTTATGTATGCAGTTACATTATGTGCAACTAATTAACAACATTGTGTTAATCTTTTCAGAAATTTTTTGTTGTTGACGTCAAATACAGAAAATTGATAATGATTCGTCTTGGTAAAATGCTAAGGAATTACAGAAGGAAGCTCAAATTCAACTACATTTTGCCCAACCTAAATACACCTTCCAAACTGAATGAAGTCCCGGACTTGTATAATACAATAATGAAATCAGAAGACTGGGTCGAGTATGTTAAATACACGACCACCGAAGCATACAAGGTTTTAATTAGTCATCTTTAATTAAGTGTATATGTCATTTTATTATTTTCAGTTTGCAGCATTACCGCATCTAAACGCCTTATGATTTTGTGTTTTTAGGAGAAATCTGAGAAAGGTAAAATGGCGCGTTCCCAAAATATTTATCAGCATAAAATGGGACGAGGTGGATATGCTTATGTCAAAGAGAAAATGGTAAGATTACACAATGTTTGTTTTACCAATTAAGAGACGATCAGTATGAGAAATGAATCTGTTTACATTGCCCAATTTGCACATTTGCATTAATACCCTCATATTTTCGATTATCTTGGTTTAACTGTACATGTGTAAGCATCCTCATATTTTCGTTTATCTTGGTTTAACTTTACATGGGTATGCATTTGATGTTTATTAGATCGAAAATAAAGAGATTGAAGCGGATGAAGAACCCCCCCGTGATGTAATGTGGGTGAAAGGAAGGGTAAACAAAGACGGCGAATACCCAAATGATGATATTAAATCAAAGGGAGATGAACTTGTAAGTTTGACTGCTAATTCTATTATTATGCTTATATAGCAGCAACATTTAACTGTGTACTAGCAGTAGTAGCTTGTATACCAGCAGTTACTCTAACAGCATCAAGAAGACTTTTAATCCCAACATTTCCTATATTTTTTGTGCAGAAAGAAGCTGATGACAAGATCAAGGAAGGAACATCGGGTTTTGATGATGGCACTGATGCCATGACATTTGTATTTGGTAAGGAAAAGGGCGGTTATGCCAGAGGAGTGGGAGGTGCAGTAACATACAAAGAGTATTTTGGCCTTCCTCGAAGAAAACAAGAAGCCAATGAAAAAATTGCCTTACTTCAAACTCAACTGGATAATGAGAGACGCGAGCGTGAAGAAAAAGATAAATTGATCAAGAAATTGTCCGCCGAGATGACCGAAAAAGATGTGCAGGTCATTAAATTATCCGGTGAGGTGGAAAACACAAATATAATGCTTTCTCAAATTCTGCAACAGTTGAATAATAAAGGGATGAATATAACTCTGCCAACTGAACCATCGCCAATAGCCTCAGTTGTAAGCCATTTTTTATGTTGTTAACAATTTCATTTTCTAATGCTAACACTACTGATGCTAATGATACTAGGCATTGAACATAAACTGATGAGTGACTGTATTTCTTAATTTATATTGCAGGTGACTCCAATGGCCATTGACAATATTGCAGGTGACTCCAATGGCACTCAGACATGTGGTGTTGTAAGTCCTAAAGATGCGGGAATTGAGGAGAAATCCAATGGCCTTGAAACTTCTAAAAAGGTAACGGAAACAATGGTAAGTATAGTAATAAAAGATCGCCCTTTGATTTTTGAATTTTACATACATGATCGACTAATGTACCGTGTTTTATATATACGTATAGGAACCTGCTGCTAAAACTGTCAGGCCTAAGCATAACCTTAAGTCACGACGAAACGGGTCTCCAGATTCCCAATCGCTAAAAAATGTGTCGTCTCCAACACAACCACTGCCAACAGTATGTATTTCAACATGTTTCTTGTTACTCTTTTGTTTAAATAATGTAACGTGTTTTATATATACATATAGGAACTTGCTAAAACTGTCGGACCCAATAAGCCAAAGCAAAAGAAGCGACGAAACGGGTCTCCAGATTCCCAATCGCAACAAGATGTGTCTCTAACACAAGCACTGCCAACAATATGTATTTCAACATGTTTCTTGTTATTCTTTTGTTTAAATAATTTCTGATATATACATAAAAATTCTTTTTTTGTAGACACTTAAGTGCAAACTGTGGATTATAAAGCAAACAAATATTGTTGCTTTGGGTACCGTATACCAGTCTCATGGAAAGCAAGTGCTGCATAACCGACCACTCCCAAGTGATTGCTACAAAGTGTCGATTGATGAATCGTTAGTTGATGCAGCATGCGTACCGGACGTAGCAAATAATGGGTTAAAAGTGGTTAAGAATGTTGAAGGTAGTTTCGTTGCATGGCCAAAGGATCAAGTTATTTTTGAAGAGGTGGTACGTACATGTGTTTTTTCAACCTACATATATAATTATTCATATGTAATTCAATGTTTGATAGAAGCGTCTTTTGTTTACTACAGGTTACACCAACAAACCATGTGACTAAATGTGTACCACAGGCACCACCGAAGAAACAATATATATCTGCTAACGACTTAAGGCAAACTGCTAAGGGGGTGAAGGTTCAAAAGTCTTTAGATATTTGATTAATTAAGTACGACATTACAATTGTATATTCTGTCCAGTTATATACATTCGAGTTTAATTCAATTTGAAATTTCTTGCGTGTTTTTTATATTGTTTTATATATAATATATATATACTCATTCCAGCAGCACTAGCATAGTACTAGCAGCAGTAACTCTGCTTCAGCAGGACTACCTTAGTACTGCTAGCAGTAGCAACTCTGCTCCAACATTATTGGTCACTCTTTGTTTAATTCGATGTGTGACTAAATAGTACCAAAGGCCACACAAAATAAAAATTCTTGTGACCATTGGATGAACAATAGTCACGCAAAATACACAATTCTTCACTTTACACAGCATATGGTCACACTTATTAACAACTTTGGCCACTTTATGCTTAATTGTATGTGACTAAATACCCAAAACAAGCATGCTTTGTGTGACTAAATATTACAAAAGGCCACACAAACATAAAATTCATGTGGCCATTGGATGATCAATAGTCACACAAAATACAAATTTCTTCACTTTAAACAGCATATGGTCACACTTATCAACACTTTTGGCCACTTAATGCTTAATTGTATGTGACTAAATAACCAAAACAAACATGCTTTGTGTGACTAAATTTTACAAAAGGCCACACAAACATAAAATTCATGTGGCCATTGGATGATCAATAGTCACACAAAATACACATTTCTTCACTTAAAATAACATATGGTCACACTTATTAACACTTTTGGCCACTTTATGCTTAATTGTATGTGACTAAATACCCAAAACAAAGATGCTTTGTGTGACTAAATATTACAAAAGGCCACACAAACTAAGAATTCATGTGACCATTGGATGATCAATAGTTACACAAAATACACATTTCTTCACTTAAAACAGCATATGGTAACACTTATTAACACTTTTGGCCACTTTATGCTTAATTGTATGTGACTAAATACCCAAAACAAACATGCTTTGTGTGACTAAATATTACAAAAGGCCACACAAACTAAGAATTCATGTGACCATTGGATGATCAATAGTCACACAAAATACACATTTCTTCACTTAAAACAGCATATGGTCACACTTATTACCACTTTTGGCCACTTTATGCTTAATTGTATGTGACTAAATACCCAAAGCAAACATGCTTTGTGTGACTAAATATTACAAAAGGCCACACAAACTAAGAATTCATGTGACCATTGGATGATCAATAGTACACATTTCTTCACTTTAAACAGCATATGGTCACACTTATTAACACTTTTGGCCACTGTTTTTTAAATTGTATGTGACTAACTCGAAAAAAACAAAACACGATGTGTGACTAAATCATCACAAACGTCACATTTATTATATTTTCGTGTGGCCATAGGATGGGAAATAGTCACACATACTGATGAATCCAACAAAACTTGTGCCTAATTAGTCACACATATTCGGGTTTTGGTCACTCTTTTTTGATGAAAATGGCCACAAACTAAACAATGTGACCATATGATACCTACGGTGGCGCGACTTTTTGTCACACACACCCAAAAAAACGTGTGTGACTATATGCATATAGTCACGCATTTCCAGTGTGACGATAGGCAATATCTGTACCAAGCAGGAGGGGATCCCAAGAGGTTCATCAGAGAACATCGAAAAAAATTTGTATAACAAAATACTTCCAATGCCAGAGCTTTCTAAGGGTGGATACTAATAAGTTTCAGGAGAACTTGACAATCTAATGAGATCGGAGTATGTGCTTCCATAGCAACAATAATCTTAACAGATTTAAGTGGTTGAGAGTCATCATAACAAAAGTAGAGTGGAGCAGATTGTTAAAGGTCACGTTTCAGATACGGTAGTCTAAGGTAGCTTTACGAAGAGCCATCCAATCCATAACCAAAAGACCTCAAAGTCAATTATATCAAAAGTAAACAGATCCGTAGAACGGATATGGTCATTAAACTAGACGGATAGTTCATATATCAGAGTCAAGTGCATGGTTCGACAAAGTGTGGGAATAGATAGACAAACGATTCACGGTGTTGGAATTTTGTTTATCTTTTTAACCTAATGGGCAGGTAGGGTGTACATCATTCGTAATACGAACATCGTATAATTGTCAAAAGTGAGATGTATGGAATATTAGTTATCAGCATCATCATGCTCAGTTAACAATTCCGTACTGAGATAGTATATACATCATATTCTTCCAAAGGAACTGGTTGGCAGGCAAGGTTCAATCATTCAAAGGGAGGGAACAAAACTTCTTATATTCGTGGTTGATAATTGCCAGGGTTCTCATAGGAGTAGTAACGGATTTTACAAGACTGAGTGGTATCAGATGATACATTAGTATCCAGCCCGGAAACTGAATTCATAGAATGTGTCAAACACATTATGGTTGAATGACCATCTGGATGGTCGAAAAGGTATCTAACTGTTTATCAAACAGATCGGAATTGGAGATCAAAATCAGAAGGTGAAACTTTAAATGGTGGTTACTAATCTTAGGTTGCAAAACTTTCTAACCTTTGAAATAATGTTCTTATAAGGCTTAGCTAAAGGCAAAGGCACGAATCAGAGTAATGCGAAAGCAATGCTACTTACATAGATGTCCTAATCTACCCATTCCTCACCGGTAATAACTTAAGTTCTTATGGGGAAATCCTAAAGCAAACTTTCAAGGGTTGTCTTATGAGCGCCTACAGTGGAAACTTAGTGGTCCGAACTACACAGGCCAAGGGTAAATATATTACAAGTCGCAGCCTGTCGCTCTGATACCATAATTGTAACACCCCAACCCGATAAGGGTAGAAGCATTACGTTATGGTAATATATCAAAGCAAACACAAGCATATGACTAAATAATACAAAATGAATTACACGGTTTACAAAGGAAAATCCGAATCTACAAGGTTACAATGAATTACAATAATTACTAAGTCTAAATATCATCTCTTCTAGTCATCTCTAATCCGGAATGGCTTTTAAGTCAAAGATACTCTCCACTCATACCCAGCTTCCTACTAAAACCTGCCGTAGGAAAAGAAATGCGGCTGAGCTTAAAAAGCCTAGTGAACATATATATATAACGTAACATAACGGTAAATAAGCATAAATGGCGAAAGAGTAAGAATACGAAACGAAAAGCATAAACATGAAAGTCATACGAATATTAAGAAGAACAAACTATCAAGAATGCATGAAGACTGAATGAGTAATGAATCAAGGAAATGAAATGAAAATAAAGGAGGGTTCATATAAGGATGTGCCATAAGAACTCCATACATAATCCGTCAAATCATATCATATCATATCATAAAAGTGCACAATGAGGGGAGACCTCTAAGTACTAAAATAAAAGTGTGAGAAGGAGTGCAAGGCACACACCACCTGGTCACCATAATCACATAAAACATAAAACCTAGGATGCATCCATACGCTCCCTAACATAAGTATGTATGTTAGCTCAAGACTAAGCACACATAAAAGGTTGGCCAATAATAAACGCGTTATAATACATATACATAAGGGGGAACGCCATAGATCTATCACACCTCTACGGGGGTGTCATGCCTAAGGTGCCATCAAAGACATGGTCCTAGTACCTCTAGAACTAGTTAAGCTCAGGCACGGAATATCATATCATACACAATCAAAACTAGCATGGCAAGAGAAACGAGAAAGTAACTCAAATAAGTATGGCAAACACATAAGCATAGCATGGCAGAGACATTTAAATAAATGTCAGAAGGGATCATAGGAATAACAATCATACAATGAATGTTATGAATCAACTAAGGGAAACATAGCAGGGTCAAATGTCAAGTCATCAAAGTCTCAAAGGTTCATAATCTAAGGTTCATAATCAAATGGTTTATTTAAAGAAATCTTAATCAAATGATTTTCATAAAAATGATCTTTAATAACAGTTTTCATAAAAGTAGCCTTTAAAATTAGTTTTCATAAAAGATAGCAAAATTCCATATAAAAGTGGTATCGCATCGTTCGTAAACATCATTTTAAAATAGTTTTTTCTCAAAACATTTCCATAATATAATTAAGAAAGGTTTTCACATTTAGTCACCAAAATCAAATGAACCTTCTAAGTATCAAGTGATTCGAATACTTATGTCATAGGGTCATTGTAATACCTGAAATTTAGAAAGCATGTAAATGACCAAAATACCCCTGAAAACTTAAAACTTAATTAAATCACTTATAAAAATCCTGAAACGATTCCAAACTTCTAAAAATGAACTATGTGGAAAACTAGAAGGGGGGGTTGAATAGTTTTATGTCCTTTTAAAATTTATTGTGAAAACTTTATTTACTTTTAAAACTTAGATTCGAATTTATGTGATCTCAACTCTTGAACAATATGAACAATACGTATATAAGTAAATATAACTAAGTAATGCAAGTAAGGTAATAAAATGAAATGAAAGCTAGAGATGGAAAGATCTAACCGAGAGACAAGAGATTTATAGTGGTTCGGCTACAAGGACACCTTCCTTGCCCTACTCCACTCCCCGAGCACCTAACTCGAGAGTTTTCTTCACTATGTCAACAAGCTCCCTTATGGCGGAGAAAACCTTTACACAACTTTAGCTTACACCGGCTTAACGACACAAAGCTAGATGTCGAGTCCTAATCGTAGCTAGAACCAATCTCACACCTTAAACACGACTTAATCACACCTTCTTCTTCACGACTAGTTCACGACTTCTTCACGACTTCTTCACAACTTCTTCACGACTTCTTCACGACTTTTTCACAACTTCTTCATGACACTTCACGACTAACCACTACCTATGTTCACAACTACTTCTTCACACCTTCACAACTTACACACCTTAACAACACAACTTCTCTACTTACACACTAACCTATCCCAAATAATTATACACACAACTATCTAATAACAATACACAACTTATATACAAATATATGTGATGACACAAACAACTTAGGTATCTAAGTTGCAATACTTCTTCTCTAGTTGTTGAAGGAGTATTCTTCTTTTGCACTTGAATGAAGGAAGCTTGGATCACTTAGAAACCAAAGCTTAAGATTATATGATCAAAGGATTTTGAAGATATGAAATGTGATTTAAAACAGAAAGTTTTAGTGTGCAAAAGGTGAGTAAAAGTCCAGGAGAAGACTGGTATTTATAGGAAAAAAATTGGACAGCTGGAAGTCTACTGGAGCGGGGGCGGTCCCCTTAAATAGGGGGCGGTCCCCTTAATAATTAAGGGGGCCGCCTAGTAAAATTAAGGGGGCCGCCCCTTCTGTCCGTTGGCCAATTTTGTCCTTTTGTGGGGAAGGTTTTTCTGGAACATTTTAACTGATTTTGGTTAAAAATTTGAAATCATATTTTTATAAAAGATTAAACATTTTTATTTAATACCAAAAATGTTTTTCAAAAATATATAAATTGTTTTTGATGTTTTATAAAAAATCTAGTTATTAAGAAAATGTTCCTTTGATCATATAATGCATTAAGCACTTGTTTATTCATACCTTAAGTGATTAAGTTGTAGAAGTGAATATTTACAACTAAATACTTGTTTATTTGATAAGTTTATGTTTAATGAGTTTACATTTTGTGATCATTAAAACATAGAGATATGAATAATGTTTTTAGGCATTATTTATGTCAACAATCTCCCCCTTTTTGATGATTACAAAACTTAAACTTATTAAATCCAAAAAAAAAATTTATTTTTGGACAAGTATTTAGTGAGTTTACATTCACTTCTCCCCCTTTTTGTAGAATTAAAAAGGTTATGCCGACAAGTTTTAGAAACTAAATTTGTCAGGACGAGAACTCCCCCTTGATGGTTACTCCCCTTCGTTCGAGGGCACCAAGGAGACGAGCTATGGAAATCTTGGCTGAAAAAACAAGTTAGGAGACACAAGATACATATACATAGCAAAAATATTTAGAACAACCAACTAATACATTCAAGATGATCATATAAAATATGAATCATCATTACATTACATAAAATACTTGAAACATAATGATTACAACAAAATTAGAAATACTAATGCTTCTCATATTGCCAAAGAGAGCGATTGGACTTGCTTGCAACACAAAAGGGTGAGGGATTTTATTTTGAGGCGGAAAGCATGTGGATGGGTTTTAGTTATGTGATGGTGAGGGAAATAGAGCGGATCCATTGATGTTATATCGTTGTAGTGGAGGAATGGGATAGGGACGAGTGAGTAGATATTCGATCCAAGAAATATCTTCACTTAGGTGGAGGATTTGTTTTTGAAGGAAGATGCAACAAGGGCAATAGTGGGTGTGGTTTGTAACTTGATCCAAGTTAAGAGAGTGGGGTAGACAATTTGAGTAAGGTGAGGATGGAGGTTGTCCCTTGTTGCGTTGTGTGAGGTGCATAGCAAGGAGATCATTAAGATCATGGATTTGGTTAATCTCTTCATGAAGCTTTTGTCTTTCATGAATGGGGATTTGGTTATTTGGTGGAAATGGATGGTATTGGGGTGAAAGGTTTGATGTTTGACCAAGGTGATGAGGGTTTTCAAGTATTCCATTGAAGTTGGTTTGAGGTTTAGGGGAGTAGTTTGGAATGAATGTGGATGTTTGGCCAAAATGGTAGGGTTTGTGAAATGGTTCAATGGAGTGAGGTTGTGATCTTGGAGAGTAGTTGGGGATGAATGATGATGGAGGTGTTGGTTGTCTAGTTGTGATGGGCTTGTGGTGAGGGTTAGGTTTTCTTTTCCACCCGGGTTTTAAGGTCATCCTTGCTAGCTTAGAGGTTTTTGGTTTTGGGTTGAGTGAGGAAGACATGATGGGATGATTGAATGTGGTGAGATATGGGGTTATTTATAGTGGAGGATTTGTGTTGTTTAGGAATGAATAGGCTTGTTGGGTGATTAGGACAAAATGTGTTTGTGAATTTGGGGAAGTATAGGATCAAATGGGCTAAAAAGCAGAAAAAGATTCTCTGAACCCGTCCAGCAGATGGCCGGTCCCCTTAATTATGGGCGGTCCCCTTAATAATTAAGGGGGCCGCCTTATGAATTAAGGGGGCCGCCCATCTGGTACCTTTCTGGGTTCCAGAAATGGGTTTTTCTGCAGAAATAGGTGAGGATGGCTATGTTTTGAGCGTTTGGTTTTAGGAAAGTCCCACTCTTTGAGGTAATAGAAAAACATATTAAGCATACATGGCATATAAGACAAATAAATAAGCAAGCAATAATTAATGTCTAGCAATTAAGAGAATTAAGGAACCTAATCATCTAAGGCAAGGGTAATGAAGCAAAGGCACTAGAAACTAAATGGGGAATAGATGATGGAACAATTGTGAGGATGTGATTAATAAGCTTGTCCTAGTGTGTGCCTATATGCAACAAATGTGGAGATGTGATTGTTTCGACTTCTAAATGCAAAAATTTCCTAAGAAACAATCCAAGGTCTCCTTGATTTGATTTTGCTCAATATATGAATATCAAAGATGTATATATTAGATTATATACTTTGACAATTCGTGTGAGATCTTTATGTATGAAAAAAAATGTTTTTAGCATTATTCAACAATGTAGGAAAAATAGTTTTCATGTGATTTCCTAGATGTGAGAATGATTTGTAGAAAATAGATTGGGTTTTGTTTAAATATGTTTATGCAAAGAAATATCCCAATCTTTTATTTTGTGCAAAACAGATTCCTAGACTCAGATGGGAGGAAACAGAAAAAAGAAAAAAATTTAATAGTCAGATGGCCAGTCCCCTTAATGACAAGCCGGTCCCCTTAATAATTAAGGGGACCGCCTTTATGACATTAAGGGGTCCGCTCATCTGGAAGAAAAATTTTTACTAAAAATGCAGAAAATTCAATCAATTTGTTCCATCATTCCTAGGCCTAAACGTAAGTGGTTAAAGAGTTCACGCTTAAGGGGCTTAGTGAATATGTCTGCTAAGTTATCTTCTGATGCAACCTTTTCTATAGATATGTTTCCTTTTTGAACGTTATCGCGGAGGAAGTGGTGGCGTATTTCTATATGTTTAGTCCTAGAGTGTTGAACGAGATTCTTACTTAAATCTATAGCACCTTTATTATCACACATAATTGGGACGTCATCTAACCTAATGCCATAGTCTACGAGAGCTTGTTTCATCCATAGTGCTTGTTGACATGCCTTTCCAGCGCTTACATATTCGGCTTCTGTGGTAGAAATAGCAAGAGTGGTTTGCTTCTTCGAGAACCAAGATGTTAGACAACATCCCATTAACGTGCAAATTCCGCTAGTACTTTTTCTATCCACGTAGTCTCCCGCATGATCCGAATCCGCATAGACGATGGTTTCTATGCCCGATCCCTTAGGATACCATAATGCTAAGTGTATAGTACCTTTAATGTATCGGAAGATACGCTTAACCGATTCTAGGTGAGAGGTTTTGGGATCCTCTTGAAAGCGAGCACAAAGGCAGACACTAAACATGATATCCGGTCTACTTGCCGTTAAGTATAGTAAACTACCTATCATTCCTCTATATTTAGTGTTTTCTACGGACTCACCCTCTTCATCTCTTGTGAGTTTTACTTCCGTAGACATTGGTGTCTTCATGGGCTTAGCATCTTCTAATCCAAATTTTTTAAGCATTTCCTTAATGTACTTAGATTGATTAAAAAATATTCCATCTTCTAATTGTTTTATTTGTAATCCTAGGAAGAAATTAAGTTCACCCATCATACTCATCTCAAACTCATCATGCATGATTTTGGCGAATTCATCACACATATCCTGACAAGTCGATCAGAATATAATGTCATCGACATATATTTGGACAATGATGAGATTTGGGCTTTTCTTTTTTGTGAAAAGAGTTTTATCTACCATTCCCATGGAATAATCATGTTTAATAAGAGATGCTTTTAATCGGTCATACCAAGCCTTGGGAGCTTGTTTGAGTCCATATAAAGCTTTCTTGAGTTTATAAACATAATCAGGTTTTGCGAAGTCAATGAATCCTGGAGGTTGTGCCACGTATACCTCCTCATTGATAAAACCGTTAAGGAATGCACTTTTCACGTCCATTTGAAATAACTTAAAATCTAGGGCACATGCATAGGCAAGTAGTATTCTTATAGATTCTAATCTAGCTACGGGGGCATAAGTTTCGTCATAATCTATTCCTTCTTGTTGATTATATCCTTGGGCAACTAGCCTAGCCTTGTTCCTAGTAACTATTCCATTTTCATCTAACTTATTTCTATAAACCCACTTAGTTCCTATGATGGTCATGTTCATGGGATTTGGGACTAGTTCCCAAACGTCATTAGTCTTAAATTGATTTAGTTCTTCTTGCATAGCCATAACCCAACTTTCATCTTTTAATGCCTCATTTATATTTTTAGGTTCTATAGTTGATAGGAAACAAAAGAAGCTATTTTTATCTTGAGCTTGTGATCTAAGGGTTCTTTGATTTAAGTTTCCTATTATATTATCTAATGGGTGTGATTTAGATTCCTTAACATTTACTATTTCTTCTTCACCTAATATTATATCTTCATTATTATTACCTAAGGGTTTAATTTTACTAACCTCAATAGCTTCTTCTTCAACTAGGTCATCATCTTCTAGGGGCAATGTCTTAGGTGGTGGTGGAGTTTCATCAAATGTTACATTTAAGGACTCTTCTACTTTCATAGTGTGTTTATTAAGTATTATGTATGCTTTACTATTTTGTGAATACCCTAGAAAGATTCCTTCATACGACTTAGGATCAAACTTAGTAAGGTAATCTTTTGTATTGAGAACAAAACATTTGCTCCCGAATACCCTAAAGTAGTTTAGATTAGGTTTTCTACCTCTTAATAACTCATATGGGGTTTTTCCTAATATTCTCCTAATTGAGACTCTATTTATTATATATGTTGATGTATCTACGGCATGGCACCAAAATTTTTGTGGGATAGATTGTTCATTTAGCATTGTTCTACTCTTTTCTTGTAAGGTTCGATTCTTTCTTTCTACTACCCCATTTGATTGTGGAGTGCGAGGAGCGGAAAAATTGTGAGATATCCCATTTAAATCACAATATTTTCCGAATTGCACTTCATTATCAAATTCCTGATCATGGTCCGTCCTAATTGCTACTATAGAACATCCTAATTTATTTTGAATCATTTTACTAAAAATTTCAAATTTATTAAAGGCTTCGGTTTTATCACTTAAAAAACTAGTCCACGTGTATCGTGAATAGTCATCTACAATTACTAAGGTATAACGATTACCTCCGTAACTCCGCACAGCGGTTGGACCAAAAAGGTCCATGTGTAATAATTCTAGGCATCTAGTGGTGGAGACTATTTTCTTAGCTTTGTGACTAGCATGTGCTTGCTTTCCTATTTTACATGCATCGCAAAAGTGTTGGTCATATCTTAGGTTAGGCAAGTTTCTAACTAATTCTTTAGAGGCTAGGGATTGTATTTGTTGCATATTTGCGTGACCTAATCTTCTATGCCACAATGTAGAGTTTTCATCTAAGGTTGCTAGACATATTTTATCTTCTGGTTTATTTCCTAGCTTCATAACATATACGCCACCTTTCCTAACTCCTCTACCTATGACCTTTCCGTCCTTAACTATTTCGCTATCTTTACTTGTAAAAGTAACCCTACACTTATTATCGCATATTTGTCCTATACTAAGCAAGTTATATGTTAAGTTATCTACATGCTCAACATTTTCAATAGTTAGGAAGTCTTGAGAGATCGTACCTTTGCCAATGATTTTTCCACGAAAATCACTACCGAAAATAACGTTACCTCCGTTGTATGCCTTGTAGGAGGAGAATAGCTTCCGGTTTCCCGTCATGTGCTTCGAGCAACCGCTATCCTTAATCCATTCGTCGGGCTCCAAGTTTATTCCTAGACATATTTCATCGGTGGCTTGAGCTACAAGGCACTTTTCGTCTTTTGCTTTGTCCGCTTCATCTTTGTCGCTATCGCTCCATGTTCCACTAACAAATGCGCTTTTGTAATCATAACCCGGTGGCTTTGGACATTCGCCAATGAGATGGTTTTGACTTCCACATCTAAAGCACTTTCTTTTCCTGTAGTTATCATTTCTATTTCTTTGTAGCGATCTTCTTTCATCTCGCGGTTGTCTCGTGAATCTTCCTCGTTTCTTGAAGAATTTTTTGAATTCTCTAACGGCCATTGCATATTCTTCGTCTTCACTATCGTCACTTGAATCATCGTCATCACTAAGTTCCTTTTTGGCTTTTAGCGCGAGAGACTTGAATTGATCTTTCTTGCTCTTGACCGTTTCCGAGTCCCTCTTTATAATTTCTTCATGAACCTTCAAGTTGCCAATAAGCTCATCAAGTGATAACGTTATCAAGTTCTTTGACTCTTCAATCGCCGTGACCTTTGCGCGCCATTTCGGATGTAATGCCCTAAGAAATTTCCTTACACAATTTTTGCTAGAAAAAGTCTCATCAAGTGCTTTTAAACTTGTGATGATTGTGTTAAATTTAGCAAATGCATTATCAATAGATTCCTCTTCAGGAATTGTAAATTGTTCATATTGTTGTACAAGAAGATCTATTTTATTATCTTTGACTTGACTATTACCTTGGTGAGTGATTAGTAAAGAATCCCAAATATCTTTTGCGGTTTGACACATAAAAATTCTTTCATATTCTTTGCGTGGTAACGCATTATAAATGACCATTTTAGCTTCATTATTTTTTGCTAGTTTCCTTTTTAAATCATCATTTTGTTTTTCAAAAGGTACAATTTCATCTAATTTAGTTAGGGTATTATATTGAATAGGGGGAAAATCACCATAGGTAATAACATGCCAAAGATCAAGATCCTTTGATTTCACATAAGTTTCGAATCTATTTTTCCAATAAAGAAAACCATCACTTTCAAATAGTGGTGGTCTTTGCATAGATTGCCCTTCTAAATATTTTAAAGATTCCATAGATCATTTCAAGTTTTAAAATACAGTTAATTTTAAAAATCTTGTTTGACCTGGCTCTTGATACCAATTGTGGAAAACTAGAAGGGGGGGTTGAATAGTTTAATGTCCTTTTAAAATTTATTGTGAAAACTTTATTTACTTTTAAAACTTAGATTCGAATTTATGTGATCTCAACTCTTGAACAATATGAACAATACGTATATAAGTAAATATAACTAAGTAAGGCAAGTAAGGTAATAAAATGAAATGAAAGCTAGAGATGGAAAGATCTAACCGAGAGACAAGAGATTTATAGTGGTTCGGCTACAAGGACACCTTCCTTGCCCTACTCCACTCCCCGAGCACCTAACTCGAGAGTTTTCTTCACTATGTCAACAAGCTCCCTTATGGCGGAGAAAACCTTTACACAACTTTAGCTTACACCGGCTTAACGACACAAAGCTAGATGTCGAGTCCTAATCGTAGCTAGAACCAATCTCACACCTTAAACACGACTTAATCACACCTTCTTCTTCACGACTAGTTCACGACTTCTTCACGACTTCTTCACAACTTCTTCACGACTTCTTCACGACTTCTTCACAACTTCTTCACGACACTTCACGACTAACCACTACCTATGTTCACAACTACTTCTTCACACCTTCACAACTTACACACCTTAACAACACAACTTCTCTACTTACACACTAACCTATCCCAAATAATTATACACACAACTATCTAATAACAATACACAACTTATATACAAATATATGTGATGACACAAACAACTTAGGTATCTAAGTTGCAATACTTCTTCTCTAGTTGTTGAAGGAGTATTCTTATTTTGCACTTGAATGAAGGAAGCTTGGATCACTTAGAAACCAAAGCTTAAGATTATATGATCAAAGGATTTTGAAGATATGAAATGTGATTTAAAACAGAAAGTTTTAGTGTGCAAAAGGTGAGTAAAAGTCCAGGAGAAGACTGGTATTTATAGGAGAAAAATTGGACAGCTGGAAGTCTACTGGAGCGGGGGCGGTCCCCTTAATAATTAAGGGGGCCGCCTAGTAAAATTAAGGGGGCCGCCCCTTCTGTCCGTTGGCCAATTTTGTCCTTTTGTGGGGAAGGTTTTTCTGGAACATTTTAACTGATTTTGGTTAAAAATTTGAAATCATATTTTTATAAAAGATTAAACATTTTTATTTAATACCAAAAATGTTTTTCAAAAATATATAAAATGTTTTTGATGTTTTATTAAAAATCTAGTTATTAAGAAAATGTTCCTTTGATCATATAATGCATTAAGCACTTGTTTATTCATACCTTAAGTGATTAAGTTGTAGAAGTGAATATTTACAACTAAATACTTGTTTATTTGATAAGTTTAGGTTTAATGAGTTTACATTTTGTGATCATTAAAACATAGAGATATGAATAATGTTTTTAGGCATTATTTATGTCAACAAACTACATATGAAATAAAATAAATTCTGAAACAACATTATAATATTTTGAATGTCCCAAAAATTATTAATTCACACATGTACATACATATAATCCGAAATATATAATTATTTAATTTAATTATATTTTGTAAAATCATTATAAAGAGATAAATGCAAAATAAAATAGGAAATCAATACCAAATCAAATCTTTTTGATTTTATCTGATTTAGGCCGGTTCTTAAGCCCATCCCCCCTCCAAATTCTCGGCTTATATCTCATTTAGTTAACAAATCCCAATTATTTTATTAAACCCTAACCGAAACCCTAAAGTCGACAACCTCAAAATCGACCCAACCCTCCACACGATTTCTAGACCTGATCTAACAATTTTCTGGAGTTCTTTGGAGTGTAAAGGAGCCACTGAAAAATAGGAGTTGGAGTATTGAAGCTTTCGTTCGATCGTAGTACAATTATTTTGTTCGGTCTATACGTACGAGAGGTATAATTCCCACGACCTAATCTTTACGTTCTAAAATTTAATTAGCAAGCTTAATATTTTCTATTTGTTCTTTGACGTTAATATAAGCTAGGAAAAATAGCCAATTGATTTTTAGAAGCCTAGATTAATTGATGCTAATTATTGTTTAAATCGGATCATGTGAAATAATAAGGAAAACTAGAGAAAAACCCTAGAACGAATTAGGGTTATGTTTTTGTGGTTTGGATCTGAGTAATAAATGCATTAAATGATTGGGGAATGATGGCTTAATGATTAGATGTATTAGGGTTTGGTTTTGCACATTAAAAGGTTGATCCGATTGGTTTTTAAAAGTATAAGGGTATGTTTTGTCAACTTTGAAACTTGTGGGACATTTTTGTAATGTTAATTAGGTCTGTGGAAGTGTAGGAAAAATATAACTTGAGGGTCCTAAGTGTAAATATTGCAAGAAAAGGAATTAATTATAATTAAAAGGTATGATTTGAAATAAATCAAAATAGAGGGACTAAAAGTGTAAATTCTAGAAACCTGAAGTCATTTGAGTAAATAATGATATTAAGAGTGTTTTGTGTAATTTTGAGTATTTATGGGCTTAATATGTAATTGTTACGAAATTATGATTTAATTTATAAGTTTTGTAAAATCAAAGGACCATTTATGTAATGTATAAATTCTGAGGGATCTAATCTGTAATATACTTAATTCTGATGTTACATTTTGTAATTATGTAAAATTAGATGCTTGTTTGGTAAATATAAATATTATAGGGATTAAATCATGAATTATGTAAATGTAGGGTTTGTTTTGTAAATTATATAACTAGAGGGGTATAAACTGTAAATTATGAAACTAAAGGGATTAAAATGTCATTATGAATGAAGTGTGTATTTAAATCAGTAACTTAAAGTATTTTCATGTTAGGCCTTTTGAATTAGATGAATTTACAATTAAAACCCTGAGCTATGAGAATCTGTCATAATAAACCCTAAACTTTTGTAACCTGCTAAAAGATACCTTAATACCATAATAAGCCTTAAATAAGGACTTAACTTAATCTGAGATATCAATATCTTGCTAAATGTGAAAAGCCATTAATTCGGGAAGCCTGCTAAAAATGAAAAGTTACTAAATCTGGAAAGTTACCAAAATTAGAAAGTTACTTAAAATGAAAAGATAACTAAAACCCCCTTGTCATTTTGTCTTCTACTCCCTTAGGTTCGAGGAAGGAGTAATCTAATCTCTATCAGCGTTTATCTCTGTGTTCTTGCATTCATAATAAGGTACAGATATTCTGCCCTTCTCTAGTAAGGTGCCTTCGTTTCTTTTGATTTCGTATTTTGATTCGTTTAGGGTTCCCTATGCCATTGCTATGTTCCCTCCTGTTTGTGCACCTTTCGTGTGATCTTTTGTTTGTGAACCCTTGATGTGTTTTTCCTTTGTTCTGAAACTTCTTGAATCTCTTTGTTGACCTATTGTCTTGAACCCTGATCTGTAAATCTTGTTTGAAACTTAATCTGACATACTTGTAGAAAACTTGATTTGATTTTGATATAAACCTTAATCTGTTAAATCCTTATTTGAACCTAATTGATTTTGGAACCATCTTTAAAATACATATGAACCCGTTTGAGAAAAACTATTTTAAAAGAAGCAACACCACTTTTAATGGAAGTTAATAACAGTTTTGGAAGACAATTTCTATGAAAACTATTTTGTAAGATCAGTTGTTATGAAAACCATTTTTGAAGGAGGGTCTTAAATGAATTCTAAATAGAAACCTTTGTAAATAAACTGTTGCTATGAAACTTTGATTATAGACTCTTGTCATACTCTTTTGAACCATTTGATATAGTCCTTATAATCTGAACTTAAACTTTGATATAAAACTTAATTTGATAAGCTTTGATTTGAACCTTGACTTTTATGTCTGAACTATTTGACATGAACCTTTTTGCCATGTAACCTTAGGATATAATTTTGATTATGTTGATAGGATATTTGACCTTTGACCTACAGTTTGATATTACGAGCCAATCACTAGGCATGAGGGTTTCATGTCCATGTCATTGACGCACCTCTGACATGACTCTAGGGCAGGAGAGTGATGACCTGTTCCGTCCCTTATTTATTATTTGCTATGGCCATTATAATTATGATTATTGATTTGTCTGTGGGGCGTATGGGTGCATCCTAGATTTGACCTGTTATCTGTTATCTGTTTATATTTTATGTTTATTATCATTTGTTTATTATATCTGGTGACTGATGGTGTGTGCGATACACGTCTTTCACATTATCGGAGAGCTGATCACTCTACACAGGTTTGTTTATTATTTGTATGCTATGTTATCTGGGCTCGTGATAGATTCCTGTGTTCCTGTTTTTCTTAAATCTTATTCACTTTTGTGCTTTTCTTTTATTCATGATCCATTTCTCATTCCTTTCATTTTGATTTCGTATCGGTATGATTTGCATTCCTGATTTCCCTTGTACTGCTATCCATTATCGTTCTTGTTATCTATATATCTGTTCACTGAGCTCTCGTAGCTCAGCCGCGTTTTCTTTTTCACGCGGCAGGTATTAGTAGGAAGCTGGGAATGAGTGAAGAGTGTACCTTGGACTTAGAAGATTGGATAGCTATGCTGGGTTAGAGTTGGACTGAAGACATTATGTTTTAGAACTAGGTTTGGAAGTTTTAATTGTAACCATTTAGATTCAATATTTCATTAGTAAAACTTGAATTTTTGTATTACTGTATTAATATGCTTTGTTTTGATCTGATATGGATCCATTGTTGTGATATCTTTACCCTTGTCGGGTCGGGGTGTTACAGTCATAAGGACGAATGTCAAATGGATCATGAAGAACGAATCAAAGTATAAAGGAACATAGCAATGGCTTAGGGAATCCTAATGAATCAAGATCAAGAAAATCATAAGGATGAAAGCACCCTTACTGAAAAAGGTGGAATATATGTACCTTAACCACCAACGAAACCATAACACAAGAATAGGAAGTCACTACTTCAGCGAATCTACACGAATTAATGATCGGCTTATTATTAATAACTTATTTTAAATCAGATTACTTATTTTAGTCGACTCTTCCATTTAAGCAGGTTTCTCGAATTTGTAAGTTTCCATAATTAGTAACTTAAGGTTCATAATACCATTTACATAAGTTTTGGGTTCATAATGTAGTTTTCACAAGTTTTTGGGTTCATTATGCAAATATAATAAGTTTAGGGGTTATAGTGTCATTATAGATAATTTTAGCCTTAATATGATAATTATCTTAGCTCAGGTTAATATGACACCTTTAGTAATTTTAGGGTTTAATGTGTCAATATATTAAAGCTTAAGGTCCAAAAGTAAATTATACAAATACATATCCATATTCCTTATATTACTAACCATTTTCACTGTACAACAGCAATCCAATTTAATCCTTATTTTATTTAGATTTGAAGACAGAAAGGAGACATGACCATTGCATGCACTTCTTATCCCTCGCTGTACAAAATCCAAATTACTATTTATTTCAATTGGGTTCGAAGATAGACACAGAAAGATGAGCAAACATGCAAACAATTTCATCTTCTTAACCCTCATTTCCCATTCGACTTCACATCGATACCACCCCATAACACTCAAAAGGACCATTCGAGACATACATTTATAACTCCACAAAACCAACAAAACTCTAAACCTTTACCCCTTCTTGGACCCCCTTAACGAGACCAAACAAAACCCAAAATGACCCAACTAAACTCACATGAACTCCCCCGTTTGAATTACCACCACACCTCATGTTTATACGCCTATACTTCCTTGTTTCAATCGACCACTAACACAGCCCAGAAACACGCATGCAACTATCATTACCCTACCCATATCATTTTCAGTTTTTTGATGCCATATATGAGCCATCATATGTACCCACACACTAACCCATTGTTGTAAGTTAAAGTTCCAGTTTATGCGCCAGGTTTGAACCATGTTATAACCTCATATATTAGCCCATGTTATACACTTATAAAACTCTATATGCACACACACACACTAGTACATCCAATAACGTTTACACTTACACATAAAAATCATGCATTCAAGGCCCTAAACCATGTCTTATAGTTAGTACGTTCCATATTAAATATAATAGGTTTTATCAGATCGAAACCATGTATGTCAAAAGAACCAGATTAAGGTCATAATTATTTTAAGTTGTGGTCGAAAATTATAACATCGAGTAGGTCACATCATAGGTTATTAAGAGTCGGCCTATATTGGCTTTTATGATTTCATGTGGTTCTTTAAACATGCTCATAACCTCCAACTCGAATAGCAAAGCAACCAGATAAGGTCTTGTTATAATTATTTGGGTATTTAGATGTTTTATATGTTTAAATTATATAACAAGTGTGTCGAATTGGAAAAGGAAACAAGAATGATTATGGTGATACCTTAGTCGAGTATAGCGAAAAAAACAAGGACCAGAATTAAACGAGAACCCCTTTTGAACACCATACCCACGATCAAGTCGAGTATTAACCGATTACTACACCAGCTTCACACCAAAACTAGGGCCTTCGCACCTCCATGAGAGAGCAAAAAAAAGGCAGCTGCCGAAAGGATGAAATTGTTTAGGGTTTAGCGTATGATGAAATGGTGATATATAGTGTGTATAAAAAAATATACCATGGGCTCTTGGGCTGACAAGGCGTGTAGAAAAAAAAAGGGTGTATGGGCTGGAAGTGAAACCGAATATTATGGAAGACTTGGTGGCCATAATTCTTTTAAAATTTTCAAATCTGATCCTATCATTAATTTATATACATTATGTACCAATGTAAAACGAAATTGGAGATTTATATGACTTATTTAACGTGTAACATTATTTAGTAAAACATAAGTTGCGTCGACTATACTCCATATCATAGCTTAAGTTATAGGTTCAAGATTTAATGGTACAAAGTTTAGGAAAATTTAAATTATATAGGAATTTCGGAAAATGAATTTTAGGGTTTTACATCTAGGGTGTAAGACTTGTGTTTATACGGAACCTAAACAACAAGAATATAAAGAAGAAAAGAAACTAAGAAGGTTTGATCCTCTATGGATCGTATAAGAACTAAGAAATTATGTTATTGATAGTTGTAAAGGTGTAAAGTGATACTAAACTCATAGACGGGGTGTTCCTTTTATAGTACAAGGAACCCTAAACCCTAACCCGTCATACAAGAAAACGTGTGAAGAGATAACTATCAATCTCTTCTAAAAATAAATCTAACAAACTTACTAAACATACGGATAACTAACAATAATATTCTCAGTAACTAATACTATCAGCAGAAACAAGACATCACTATCAGCAGCAATGAGCTTCAGCAGGAACCAAGCTATCGGCAGGAACCAGCTTTACACTATCGGCAGCAACAAGACATATCTTATTTCCTCTTATTTCCTTAGTTCCTAACAGATCTTCCTTAGCAAACCTAGATTGCTTGTGTTAGGATTCGATACACTAATAAGGTGGTTAAACCTTGTCAACTTTGTGTATATGATATGTTGTGTAAATATGATCAAGTACGCGGAATTCACTTAATCACACTTAGAAGGTTGTGTATGTTATGGAAATGGAATTGTTATGTTTGTTAGTTAGCAATGAACACATAAAGTTTATCACCAAACGATTCAATATTATTCAAGAAATAATACGAGTGATCACTATCACTAGGGTTACAAAGACCTTGAATCTTATGTTCTTACAACTTGTGTTTTTGTGTTTGTTCTATGTTCTAACAGTTATATGAGTTCTAAATTAAGCACATACAAAAATCACTAGTCTAAGATCTCTTTTATAGTCCAAGAGATCTCTTACAATATTGTTAAGTCAAATCATAGTACTAGCTAACTTGCATAGAGAAGTAGCAGACTGTGGTGTTGTAACAGTCATTAAGATATAACTTGTATCTTACACATACAACTTGTACATGTATCTAGTCATATACTAAGAGTATACAACTTGTTTGACTGGTCACATGGGGTAAGATATTATCTACCGTATATTGTTGACTTTTGTGTACAAATATCTTTTCCATACTTATCCATCCATCAGCAGCAACAGATTATATTATCGGCAGGAACACGTTTAACTAGCAGCAAAAATAGCAGCAGCATTGTGTTAACGTTATCAGCAGAATCAACCAGCAGCAATGGTATCAGCAGAAACAATACACTATCGGCAGGAATGATATACTATCGGCAGGAACACACTTGTAGTATTTCCTGATTCTTGAACTTCAGAATATTTAATTCCCAATAGCTTGCATCCCACTAATGTTTTTCAAAATGATAACATGTTCTCGTAAGATATGATTAAATGTATTCACGATCTTAAATGCTAAAAGATTATCATGTTTTGCATGATGTTTGCATTTATTCCTTATGTACATTTTACATGATTTGCTTGTAAATTTTGCACCCACACTATGTCCTTTTAACACATTAGGAATTAAGTATGCCTATCAGTATGAAACCTTGGACGTCATATAGTAATACACTAGTGTCAAAACCTATAAGTTAAAGTAGTCGCGAAGTTGTCCTAATTCCCTGGTCATCACTTCGCCTTCTTCCAAGTAATACACCTTTTTGTCATGGGAAGGTTAGATACAAACCTAGTAGAACTCGGAGTAGGTTTGAAAACTTAAATATTTCATTCGAAATATTCAAGTAAGTTTAACTTGCGATTACCATTGTTAAATGTCATATCCGAAACATCATATTCATGCCTTTTAACAACATATGTTAAAATGCTCATCCAAAAGCTAAAAGCTAACATCAACCCTCGAGTGACAAATGACTCACGAGTTACTATATAAGTAATTAGTAGTTCCTTTCATCCTCGTATGATTATACACTTCTTAAGATTCCAAACCCTGCTGTGAATTAGCACCATAGGCCCTGCTTTACGTCTTTCAAAACCCCGTGAAACACTCGCGTGCGAAGCACATCGAAATCTGTAAATCAACCAAACCTCTCAAATGAGAATCCTCTAATCATCTTCGTCTAGGTCTAGAAATGATGGAACATATTCCATAAATCTTATGACTATTTAAATATTTCAATGGAAATATTAAAGTCATCTCGTACCCCTCTTATGACTACCTGAATATTTCAATGGAAATATTAAAGTCATCTCGTGCGTCTCGTCTCATGACTCTTTAAATATTTCACTGGAAATATTGAATCATTCTTCACATCCCTCATATGACCACTTAAATATTTCACTGGAAATATTAAAGTCATCCCTTACATCTCATCTCGTGACTTTTTAAATATTTCACTTGAAATATTAAGTCATCATTCACATTCCTCTTATGACTACTTGAATATTTCACTCGAAATAGAAGTCATATCTTGTGTCTCGTCTCATGACTTTTTTAATATTTCACTGGAGATATTAAGTCATCCTTCAAATCGCTCTAATGACTACCTATGTATTTCCTCGGAAATATAAAAGTCATCTCTTCTCGTTTAGTACTGTTCATCTAGTAAAAAAAAATTATTAGGTATAAATTCTCTCCTCGTGTCAAAAATTCTCACTAAATCAGTGAGATTTATTCGTAAAATCCTCTTGGATTCCAATGACAACTTAAATATTTCATAAGAAATATTTAAAGTATATTTAATTTGCAAAATACAATTAAATGTCATCTCTCATTCTCGATCAACGTTCATCAAATCCAGTTGGATTCATTCATATAATAATTTATTTGGTATAAAATTTTTTAATCTAAGGTCCAGAAAAATCACAACATATGTGAAATTTCTTTGTCAAAAATCTAATTTTGGGTCAAAACTGACCTCAGCAGGTCACAGTATCCTTAAATAGGGGACGTTACCGCTAAATTTAACGGTACCACCAGACCGTTGTCTACTGAGACAGTTTATCTTGTTCTCAATGCTCACTGTTTCGAAAGCACTATCAAAATCCACTCGATGTATTCTTGAACCAGAACCGTCTCCTATCAGAATAGATTCTGTCTATCTTCTGATTCCTTAGCTTTTTCCCCTTTCACTTCCGCATGGTACTGAACACACTATATGTTTGGTTACTTCCGTATCCATTATCTTCTCAACTTATCTACACTTTTCAACCTTAGTTCTACACTACCAATCCTTCCACATCCCACTCATCTCCCACACACTTCAAGCGAAGAACCGCTAGGATAAGTTGAGATAACCCTTCTTCATAAACATAGATAACCCCACTAGAACCTTATCACTAACCCCACAACCTTGAAGATTTTATCTTCTTAACCCTTAGCATATTTCCACGTAATCACATGCCTCATCATATGAATGTTCTATGAATATTTACAATGATTGAGAAAAGCTACGTGACTTCAAAGGTGATGTTTATTGTATGTTATCTGTTGGGAATTAAATATTATAAAGATTAAGTATCGGGAAATTCTCTAAGTGACATACTGCTGCTAGTGCATTTGATACTATTGCTAGCGTTAGACATTCTGTTGCTGCAAGCATTCTGCTGCTAGTGTATCAGACACTGATATAGTAATAACTCATTTTGCTGCTGAAGTAACAGCTGCCGCCTATTCTACTGCTGGATGGATAAGTATGGAAAAGATATTTGTGTACTAAAGTCAATTATACACGGTAGATAATATCTTACCCCATGTGATCAGTCATCATGTTATATTCATAGAACAAGTTGTAATTAGAGATACAAGTTGTATCTTAGTTACTTACACACATAACATATCAAGTAGTTCGACAAGACTTGACAAGACTTACAATTAATGTAAAGATCTCCTTGTACTATAAAAGGAGATCTTAGCTAAGTAGTCAAGTGTGACAAAAAGAGTCTATGTGCTTAATTTATATCTTTCATAGAACTTACATATTTGAAAAGAGCAAACAAAACAATATCATAAGATATAGAAACATAAGATTCAAGGTTTTGTAACCCTAGTGATAGTGAAGATCACTCATATTATTTCTCAATAATATTGAATCGTTTGGTGTTAACATTGACTGTTCGTTGTCCAATACTCAAACAATCATTGTTCCATTTCCATAACCAAATAACCTTCTAAGTATGGTTAAATAGATTCCGCATACTTGATCATATTAACTCAAAATATCATATACACACATTACAAAGGTTTAACAACCTTTAAGTGTATCACGATTACGGAGGCTAAGGATTGAGCAATACTTCATGGTTCAAGATTATGCTCTTTGGGATATTATTTTGTATGGTGATTCTTTTACACTAGGTTACTCAGATGTTATTCTTGAAGGCAAAACAATTCGGAAAAGAAATACTGGACCAGTTTCCAATGAAGAAAGGATACAGAAAAGGAATGATCAAAAAGCAAGGAATTTGCTACTTATGACTTCATGGTGAACAGATGCTATCATTTAGCAAGTATCCTAATGCAAAAACTCTTTTTGAAGAGATTTGTGCATGGTTTGGTGGCAATGAGACTACCAAGTAGACACATAAGACATCTCTAAAACAACAACTTGAAAACTTTACCTCTTACAGCAATGAATCTCTTGATAAGCTATTCTCAAGATTGCATAAGCTTGTTAGTCAGTTATCAGTGTTGGGTGTTGAGATAGCTAAAGAAGATCTCAACATGAAGTTTTTAAGAACTCTATCTGATGAATTCCATACTTATGTGGTTGTCTGGATGAATAAACCAGACATTGAAACCATGAAACTCAATGATTTGTACAACAACTTCAAAATTGTTGAACAAAGTCTAAAGAAGTCTGGAAACTACAGTACTAGTTCTGGGAATGTGGCACTTCTGTCATCTCCTAGTATTAGTAAATCAGAAGAGGTAGATGAAGATGAAGGTGTTTCTACTGCTAGTTATGGTGGTCCTACTCCTAGTTCTCTGAAGAATGTTGCTGGACTTGGAGATCCAACATTTTATGCTTTTCTAACTAGTCAATGTAGTGGTTCTCCTTTAAATCATGAAGACCTTGAGCAGGTGGATAGTGATGATTTGGAAGAGATGGACATCAAGTGGCAGGTTGCTTTACTTAGCATGAGGGCTAAAAAGTTCTGGCAGAGAAATGGAAAGCAGATTACCATTAATGGTAATGAAACGGCTGGGTTTGATAAGAAGAGAGTAGAGTGTTTCAATTGTCCCAGACTGGGATACTTTGCTAGAGAATGTAGAAGCCCAAGAAAGCAGGATAATAGAAGCACATGGTATAAGCAAGATAAGAGGAAGGAAGTCACTGTAGAAGAGCCAAAGGCTATGCTAGCCATTGATGGTGTTAGCTATGATTGGAGCTTCATGGGTGAAGAAGTGGAAGCAACAATAGATGCTGCTCTGGTAGCTACTGAGATTGCATTGATGGCCCTTTCTGATTCAGAGGTAAATTCTATCATTAAGTGTTCTGAATCTTGCTGTGCTCTTAAAGCTTTTGAAGACCTTAAAAAGAAATTTGATGATCAATTAGAAGAGCTATATAATACAATGTTTAATTTAGCTAATCACAAAAGAGGTCTAGCTGTTCTTGAAAAACAAATTCTACATTTTCAAGGAAATGAATCTAAGTTTAGTGATGACATGGCTGCATTAAAAAGGAACTTAGAGTTCAAAGATGAGTGTATTATTGTACTGAATGAATCTTTAGCAGAGTACAAAAAGAAATGTGAAAATATTAAGATCTCAGTAGATACACTACATAATGCCTCAGACAGAATCAATAGACTTTGGGAAGCTCAAATTATCAATAAAGCTAAGACTGGTATAGGTTATAAATCTATTCCTCCACCATACAGAGGTGTTCCTTCACCTCTAGGTATTGACCTAGCACACACAGGTTTAGCGGAGTTTCAAGAACCAAAAATGGAATATGGTTCTAAGTCTACTGAGAGTACTAAAGTAGAAAAAGTAAATGAGAGTTTAAGTAAAACTCCACTTTCTAAGGACAAGGTGTCCTCTGATAAGAAAGTAGATGATATAGTTATTGAGGATTGTACATCTGATAGTGATGAAGATGAACAGGTTAAGTCTAAACCTGAAGTAGTTAAGAAAGTAGGAACAAGTGTTCCTAAGATTGTCAAACAAGATACTGTTAAGCCTAAAACAAACATTAAACATGTTAGGCAACCAGTTAAATATTGTGAACAATATAGAACCACAAACAAGCCCAGAGGTAACCAAAGGAGTTGGAATAACCTCAAGTCTCACCAACTAGGTGATGACTTTGCTTTTTATAACAAAGCTTGTTACACATGTGGTAGTTTTGACCATCTTACAGCTTTCTGCAACCAATGGGTATCTGGGTATACAAAAAATAGGGTGAATTTAAAAAGGCAAACACCTAAAAGTCACTCTAATACTAATAGAACAAAACCCAGAGTAGTCTCAAACAAGTTTGGCTCAAACACAGATCCTGCTGCTAGACAATTTATGACTGTTTACCCAAAATCAACAGTTAAAAGTGCAAAAACAACCTTCAAACATGCACCAAAAACTGTTCAAAGGCCCATTAAAACAAAAGCAGTGGTCCAAAAACAAGTTTGGAAACCAAAGGATACAATTGCTAGACTAGCAGTTTCTGCTGCTAGGCAAGCAATAATACTACTGCTAAGGGAAACAGGGCAAATGTTGTTAAGGCCTCAACATGTTGGATTATTAAATCCAATGGTGCATCAACCATTCTTAATAAATTACATTACATTGATGCACGAGGCAGATCCAAGTCAGTAATGGCTTGGGTCCCCAAAGGAAACTAATACTCCTTATTTATGTGAAGGAACATTCAAATGATGAACAAGAGGATCAAGGATTCTCAGACAGTGGATGTTCAAAGCATATGACAGGCAAAATGTCTTATCTTTCAGACTTTCAACCATTCAATGGAGGATATGTTAGCTTTGGAGGAGGTATTGGTGGCAAAATTTCTGGTAAAGGTACTATTAAAACTGGAAATTTAGACTTTGAAGATGTGTACTATGTGAAAGAGCTTAAGTATAATCTCTTTAGTGTCTCACAGATGTGTGAAAAAAAGAACAAAGTTCTTTTTACTGACACTGAATGTCTTGTGCTTTCTTCCGATTTTAAGATGTCTGATGAAAATCAAGTACTTCTTAAAATTCCAAGAAAGGGCAACATATACAGTGTTGATATGAAGAACATTGTTCCTAAAGAGGCTCTTACTTGTCTTGTTGCAAAGGCCACATTGGATGAGTCAATGAAATGGCATAGGAGGCTTGGTCACATAAATTTCAAAACCATAAATAAAATTGTTAAGGATGGTTTGGTAAGAGGCTTACCTCAAAAACGATTTGAAAATGACCAAACATGCATTGCTTGTCTTAAAGGAAAACAACATAAAGCCACTTGTAAGCCCAAGAATTTTAACTCTATTAATCAATCATTGTTTATGCTTCACATTGACTTATTTGGACCAACTTCAGTGAGTAGCATAATGCATAAGAGATATTGTCTAGTTGTTACTGATGACTATAGCAGATTTACATGGGTTTTCTTTTTAAGATCTAAGGATGAGACTTCTAACATTCTTAAAAATTTCATCACATAGATAGAAAACCTAGTAGACAAGAAGGTAAAAGTCATTAGATGTGATAATGGGACAGAGTTCAGAAATAGAGTTATGAATGATTTCTGTAAAGATAAAGTTATTAAGAGAGAATTTAGTGTTGCTAGAACTCCTCAACAGAATGGTGTTGCTGAGAGGAAAAATAGAACACTCATAGAAGCTGCTAGAACTATGTTAGCTGATTCTAAGCTACCTATAACTTTTTGGGCAGAAGTAGTAATATTGCTTGCTATGTTCAAAATAGGGTTTTAGTTGTTAAATCTCACAATAAGACATCATATGAACTTTTTAGAGGTAGAGCTCCTGCAATAGGGTTTCTTAGACCTTTTGGATGTCATGTGACAATTCTGAATACCTTAGACCATCTAGGAAAGTTTGATGGCAAAGCAGATGAAGGATTCTTAGTTGGATATTCTGTTAATAGCAAAGCATTTAGAGTATACAACTTACGAACTAGGTTTGTAGAGGAAAACCTGCATGTGGACCTTTTAGAGAATAAATCCAATGTAGCAGGTCAAGGTCCTAATTGGCTATTCGATCTTGAGACACTAACCCATTCTATGAATTATGTACCTGTTGTTGCAAAAACTAACGATTTTGCAGGTTCTGGTGATACAACAAATGAGGAAGTGTTAGACAAAGAGAAAGATCAAGATTATGTTTGGATGCCAATATGGACAAGTAAAAGTGTGGTTTCAACTTCAACAAATGATGAACCTTCTTCTGATAAAGCTAAAGGAGGGGTTAAGGATGAAAACAAGGAAGATGGGACAAATGAACAAGAGAATGTTTCTACTGCTGAGATAGAGCATTCTACTGCTAGGCAAAATGTTTCTGCTGCTAGGCCAAATGATTCTACTACTAGCCCATTAAGCTCAAAATAAGCAGAATTCTCAGAAGAAGAGGTGGATTTGAGCAATCTCCCATCTGACTATCAAGTTCCTTCTACACCACACACAAGGATTCATAAAGTCCACTCCCTAGAAAATGTGATTGGAGATGTACAATCAAGTGTGAAGACAAGGAAACAACTGATGTATTTAGACCAACAAGGGCTTCATGATGCCCTTTATGCTTCAAAATAGTATGAGTTTTCAAACTCTTTCTTGTTTGTATGTTTTCTCTCACAAGAAGAACCAAAGTATATTCTAAAAGCCTTAGATGATTCAAGCTAGGTAGAGGCTATGCAAGGGGAGCTTCTTCAGTTCAAGATTCAGAAGGTTTGGGTACTAGTTGATTTACCCAAGGGTGTAAGGGTAATTGGCACTAAAAGGGTTTTCAGAAATAAAAGGGATGAAATGGGCATAGTAATTAGGAATAAGGCTAGATTAGTAGTCCAAGGGTACACACAAGAAGAAGGGATAGACTATAAAGGGGTATTTGATCCAGTAGTAAGGATTGAGGCAATTAGGATGTTCTTGGCCTATGCTTCATACATGAACTTAACAGTTTACCAAATGGATGTCAAGAGTGCATTTTTATATGGAACTATTGAAGAGGAGGTGTATGTCTCACAACCTCCTGGTTTCATTGATCCTGACCATCCAGACAAGGTGTACAGAGTAGTTAAAGCTCTATATGGTCTACATCAGGCACCATGAGCTTGGTATGAAACACTTGCTTCCTACTTAAAAGAAAATGGATTTCAAAGAGGGAAGATTGATCAGACACTTTTCATCAAGAAGCAACAGAAGGATCTCTTGCTAGTTTAGGTGTATGTGGATGATATCATCTTTGGATCTACAAGGAAGGAGATGTGTTTAGAGTTTAAGAAGCTTATGCATGATAAGTTTCAGATGAGTTCCATGGGGGAACTTACATTCTTTTTGGGTCTGCAAGTTAAGCAATCAAGAGAAGGCATATTTATCAGTCAAGACAAATATGTTGCATAGATACTTAGAAAATTTCAATTTGCTGATTCAAAAGTGGCAAGTACACCAATGGACTCTGAGAAGCCACTTCTTAAGGATTTAGATGGAGATAATGTGGATATACACACATAAAGATCTATGATTGGCTCTCTGATGTATCTCACATCATCAAGACCTGATATCATGTTTTCTGTTTGTGCTTGTGCAAGATTTCAAGTAACTCCTAAGGTTTCTCATTTAACTGCAGTCAAGAGGATTTTTAGATATCTCAAGGGTCAACCTAGGTTGGGTTTATAGTATTCTAGAAAATCACCTTTTGACTTAGTAGCATACTCAGATAGTGATTATGCTGGTGCTAGCTTGGACAGAAAGTCAACAACTGGAGGATGTCAGTTCCTTGGGTATAGACTTATCTCATGGCAGTGTAAGAAGCAAACAATTGTGGCTACTTTAACAACTGAAGCTGAATATATAGCTGCTGCTAGTTGTTGTGGTCAAGTCCTATGGTTTCAAAAATGTAACACCCCCAAAAATCGGGTTCAGCGGAAGCATACATGTCGCTGGGGTGCTACTCAATTGGTGTCATAACACAGGTACAAAGAACGGTTTTCACCTCAATCATTTAGAATAAAATTATTTAACAAAAGTGTTGAATTTACATTATTAAAAATAGTGCGGAAATAGGCCCATAAAATAAGTTAAGCGGTCCCAAAAGTCTATCAGAGTCTTCTATGACCATGCCATGCCCTGCCAAAAGCCTTCAGTAGCGTGCTATTGCTTAATACCTGAAAATACATGCTAAAGTGTCAACACGAGGTTGGTGAGTTCATAGAGTTTGGTTTAAAAGTAGTTTATTTGAATAAATGTTTTACAGCAAAGGCCTTGTAAATCCACTCAGTTCCAAGCCCCGCCCATACAAGACTTGCAACCTGTGTGTTTACAACCCATTGCATAAAAGATTGTACGTTTTATAGTCAAACACATATGGTTAACAAGTTCACATTAAAAATGCCATGTACATAATAAATAAAGACTGCTCCGAACAAGGGAGACTTTGCACTGCTCCGAACATGGGAGACTTTGTCACTCCACCACCTAGGCGAGAATTATTAGTCACTCATCGACATAGCGAGAATTATTTTCAAGAATGCTCCGAACATGGGAGACTTTAGATCGAGAATGCTCCGTAACATAGTGAGACGTTCTGCTCCGGACCTGGGAAGCTTTAGGTCACTCCAAACATGGGAGACTTTATATTTAGTATGTACGGCACATAAAGTTCAAAACAATTTTTAAGGTCAAGATAAGTCAAAAGGGTTCTAAACAAGTTAAAGGGTTCAAGATCAAGTCAAACAAGTTCAAAATAGTCCAAAGGTTCAAAATCAAGTCAAACAAGTTCAAAACATATATCGTACGGTTCAATACAAAGTTCAAAGAGTTCAAGTAATAATGTTCATAAAATAGAAATCAATTTAGTTCAAGTATAATTCATACATCCACCCCAAAATGATTAAAATAGTTAGAAAGAAAAACGGGTTCATGAATACTCACGGTAAATCGTGAAAGTATCTAAAGTATTTGTCTAAATAAATAAATCAGTTTTGAGCATGTATCTCCCTTAAAAGAGTTAATAAAACGAGTATTGAAAGAGTAGGGGCTATGACTCACCTTGAGTTGTAGATTTCAATTAGTGTTCAAATGAAGATTAATGAATAGCTCCGAACTCGTTACAATAGTTCGAACGAAAGAAGGGGTTGGGCATGAAACGAGTGGACTGAGGAACACGACCCACGATCTTTGAGCAATTCTTGGTCACAAATAAAGCTCCAAGGTCTTGAAAGAACATGAGCAAAGCTGTGTTTTCTTCTTCTCTTTTTCGATAGTAACTAGAAATAGAGGTAGTGTGTTTGTTGTTCATAAATTTTAGTGTGTATGTAAACATGTGACTATTGCAATTCTTTTAAGGTAAAGAGGGTATGGGGCTGTGGTAAAGGCTGAATAGGAATAAGGGACAAGTATGGTTGTGTAACTGTTTACGTGAGAGAAATAAAAAAATAGTTGCATGCTTCTCGTTTAAATATAGGATAGAACGCATGTGATTTAGTGAATTGATAAGTTTGCTTTGCATGAAATGAGTTGTAACAGTTAGAATGCATTTGATTGAAATGTAGATACGTGTAGATACATGAACATTATTTGCTGCCTAAGCTTTCTTGTCATTGGACCAAAGATGAGGCAAGGTAGTATTATTATGAGATTAGGATAGAATGATAAGATCAATAGCATGATAAGATGTAAGATATGTATGTTACGTGTACAACATGTTAGTATTTTAGTTTCCATTCTAGCCTTTGATTGGTCTAATGTTGAGGTGAGCAAGTGACTTCATAAGAAGGTAAATTAAGATTCATGTACGTGTACATGCATGTATCTAGCGATTTAGTTTTTATTATCTTGTTTGTTATTGGTTATAATAGGGCGGCAAGATATAAGTGTAGTAAGCATCGGATAACATTTAAGTATTTAAGGTGTTTAGTAGTGAGCTTGGGTGTATAAGTGTGATCATGGATTGTAATGTACGGGTATAATAATATATAAGTAACGTACATTTTATTTTAATGTGCCCAAAATAATTTTAACAAGTCACATCGGGGACAATGGACGAGAAACGAATCGTTAAGCTTGTATTGATCATAGGAAGTCATATGAGTTAAAAAAAAATATACATTTTGATTGTTTTTTATAAAAGAAGTGTAATAAACAAAAAGTTTAAATTTGCCCATAAAAATGGTCAAGTGAACAGTGACGACGTGTTAATAATAGATTAGTGTTCGCTAATGACTAGGAAATTCTACGGGTTGCTACAGTCTCCAACCGTTAAAGGAATTCAGTCCCTGAATTCAGCTCGTTCGTTCTACGTACGTACGTTCTCGTGGTCGGGTTTGATGGGGGTAAACTTTCCCATTCTCGAGCGTAGCCCTCAAAAGACCTTTAGGTAACCGATTTTTACTTAATCCTATAACTCATCAAACAAGAATTGTCATGAGATTAGGCTAAATCGGTTTGAGTAACAACTTAATTCTAGTTTGATCCTCGCAACTCATCAAACAAGAACTGTCACTTAGATCAAGCTAGGAGCAAGTTGTCAGAAAGAAGGGATTCAACATCCTGAAATGAGGTCTTTTGAAAGATTGGCTCAATTTTTGGAATTGCTTACTCCGATCAAATCAATCTGGACATAATTCTATTATAACTACTCTCAGTATTACAAAATTCATCTCTGAGTCGGACATAGGTGGTCAGGCTATGTCCAATTGTCTCTAGTTGAATATAGATGACCAGTCTATATTCCATCGAGGTTCAATGAATTTTAAAATACTCAGCTCAGTTATACTAATACTATGTCCTTCATATTTAAAGGACGTTTCAAAATACTAAGGCAAGTGACCAAACTCAAGGTCGAATGATGAAACTAAGTAAAGAAAAGACGTAACGTTGTGAGATATATGATATGTGAGCATGCTTATGTTATAGTAATCAATGAAAATAAGTGGGTATAATTAATCTGATAATACAACACAAATCTCAGCAAGTATGTCAGCAAACAAACCACAAGTGAGGCATCAGCTTGGCAGGCAGGCACGTGGCGGTCATAGGGTTAAGTTTTCGTAAAAGTAGCTATAGTCTAGGTTTTAAAATTTCCTAGTTCTCTATAGCCAAGGGTCTGATACCAATCTGTAACACCCCCAAAATCGGGTTCAGCAGAAGCATACATGTCGCTGGGGTGCTACTCCATTGGTGTCATAACACAGGTACAAAGAACGGTTTTCACCTCCATCATTTAGAATAAAATTATTTAACAAAAGTGTTGAATTTACATTATTAAAAATAGTGCGGAAATAAGCCCATAAAATAAGTTAAGCGGTCCCAAAAGTCTATCATAGTCTTCTATGACCATGCCATGCCCTGCCAAAAGCCTTCAGTAGCGTGCTATTGCTTAATACCTGAAAATACATGCTAAAGTGTCAACACGAGGTTGGTGAGTTCATAGAGTTTGGTTTAAAAGTAGTTTATTTGAATAAATGTTTTACAGCAAAGGCCTTGTAAATCCACTCAGTTCCAAGCTCCGCCCATACAAGACTTGCAACCTGTGTGTTTACAACCCATTGCATAAAAGATTGTACGTTTTATAGTCAAACACATATGGTTAACAAGTTCACATTAAAAATGCCATGTACATAATAAATAAAGACTGCTCCGAACAAGGGAGACTTTGTACTGCTCCGAACATGGGAGACTTTGTCACTTCACCACCTAGGCGAGAATTATTAGTCACTCACCGACATGGCGAGAATTATTTTCAAGAATGCTCCGAACATGGGAGACTTTAGATCGAGAATGCTCCGTAACATAGTGAGACGTTCTGCTCCGGACCTGGGAAGCTTTAGGTCACTCCAAACATGGGAGACTTTATATTTAGTATGTACGGCACATAAAGTTCAAAACAATTTTTAAGGTCAAGATAAGTCAAAAGGGTTCTAAACAAGTTAAAGGGTTCAAGATCAAGTCAAACAAGTTCAAAATAGTCCAAAGGTTCAAAATCAAGTCAAACAAGTTCAAAACATATATCGTACGGTTCAATACAAAGTTCAAAGAGTTCAAGTAATAATGTTCATAAAATAGAAATCAATTTAGTTCAAGTATAATTCATACATCCACCCCAAAATGATTAAAATAGTTAGAAAGAAAAACGGGTTCATGAATACTCACGGTAAATCGTGAAAGTATCTAAAGTATTTGTCTAAATAAATAAATCAGTTTTGAGCATGTATCTCCCTTAAAAGAGTTAATAAAACGAGTATTGAAAGAGTAGGGGCTATGACTTACCTTGAGTTGTAGATTTCAATTAGTGTTCAAATGAAGATTAATGAATAGCTCCGAACTCGTTACAATAGTTCGAACGAAAGAAGGGGTTGGGAACGAAACGAGTGGACTGAGGAACACGACCCACAATCTTTGAGTAATTCTTGGTCACAAATAAAGCTCCAAGGTCTTGAAAGAACATGAGCAAAGCTGCGTTTTCTTCTTCTCTTCTTCGATAGTAACTAGAAATAGAGGTAGTGTGTTTGTTGTTCGTAAATTTTAGTGTGTATGTAAACATGTGACTATTGCAATTATTTTAAGGTAAAGAGGGTATGGGGCTGTGGTAAAGGCTGAATATGAATAAGGGGCAAGTATGGTTGTGTAACTGTTTACGTGAGAGAAATAGAAAAATAGTTGCATGCTTCTCGTTTAAATATAGGATAGAACGCATGTGAGTTTGTGAATTGATAAGTTTGCTTTGCATGAAATGAGTTGTAACAGTTAGAATGCATTTGATTGAAATGTAGATACGTGTAGATACATGAACATTATTTGCTGCCTAAGCTTTCTTGTCATTGGACCAAAGATGAGGCAAGGTAGTATTATTATGAGATTAGGATAGAATGATAAGATCAATAGCATGATAAGATGTAAGATATGTATGTTACGTGTACAACATGTTAGTATTTTAGCTTCCATTCTAGCCTTTGATTGGTCTAATGTTGAGGTGAGCAAGTAACTTCATGAGAAGGTAAATTAAGATTCATGTACGTGTACATGCATGTATCTAGCGATTTAGTTTTTATTATCTTGTTTGTTATTGGTTATAATGGGGCGGCAAGATATAAGTGTAGTAAGCATCGGATAACATTTAACTATTTAAGGTGTTTAGTAGCGAGCTTGGGTGTATAAGTGTGATCATGGATTGTAATGTACGGGTATAATAATATATAAGTAACGTACATTTTATTTTAATGTGCCCAAAATAATTTTAACAAGTCACATCGGGGACAATGGACGAGAAACGAATCGTTAAGCTTGTATTGATCATAGGAAGTCATATGAGTTAAAAAAAAATATACATTTTGATTGTTTTTTATAATAGAAGTGTAATAAACAAAAAGTTTAAATTTGCCCATAAAAATGGTCAAGTGAACAGTGACGACGTGTTAATAATAGATTAGCGTTCGCTAATGACTAGGAAATTCTACGGGTTGCTACAAAAACCAACTTCTTGACTATGGGTACAATTTCATGAACACTGTTATTCATATTGATAATAGTAGTACAATTTGCATTATTAAGAATCCAGTACAACATTCTAAAACAAAACACATTGAAATTAAACATCATTTTATTAGAGACTGTAATGAGAAAAGGTTAATTCAAGTGATAAAAATTGATTCAGAAAACAACTTTGCAGATCTTCTTACAAAAGCTTTTGATGTTGGAAGGTTTCAGTACTTGGTAGCAAGTATTGGGATGCTTAATCCTCAATGATTTAAAACTATGTGTTTTTGTATATCAAATTTTTGATTGTACTGCTGGATTTGTTAAAAACTACTGTTAGTAAAAAGTTTGTGCTGCTAGTACAAATTTTGTTTCTTAAGTTCATATTGTTAGTCATATTATGATACTGCTATAAGACAAATGTTTTGGCATTTTGTTTTTCTTGGTTTTAGTCTAACAATTTCAGGTATGATCTTTGAACACAAAGGAAGTTTCAAGTGAAATATGTGAGCAGCAGCATGATGATACTAGTTGCTGACATAATAGGTTCATGATAGAAAAAGTTTGGAAATTTAAAACTCTTTAAAACTTCTTTCTTGAAACTTTATTATGATGTTTCACATTGAATTAATGGCTTAGTTGATCAGATAGTAACTGATACAACTCACTTTCTATCATTTTATACTTTTAAGTATAATAAGCAAGTCTAAGGACATCTGATAAAAAGAACATCTAGCAAGAGTGAATCTAACACTTGTGTTAGAGGAACAAATGCTATGAGCTGGAAACCCTGTCAAGAAAGCCTTTTGAATAGGTTTATCTGTACACAGGCAGTTATTTATAACTGAAAATATTGGTTCTCACACAACCAGAGGTTACTTCAAACCGAAATCTTGATTAAGTGTCTGTTACTAAACTTAATCCCTTCAAAATGGTTGAAAGCAGTATGATTTTTCATAATAAAATCATGTACATACTGCTAAGTCAAACGTTTCTTAAAAGAATGTTTATTTTAAATAAAAATGGCTCCGAAACCCATCTCATGATGGATTATAAGTTATCGCCCCATGATTCACCACTCATAGGAGGTTACACACCTAGAATTGTTAAGGGCAGCAAACTAACTCTTAAGGAATTGATGGCTACATGTACAACATTGTCTGAAAACAAGTTCAAATTGATAGGTCAGGTGATGAGGAGAGAAATATATTGGTACATGGTGAGAGATCTTTCAAATAAGGGGAGGAAATGTTTCAGGGGAGGAAATATCTCAGGGAGGAAATAAACCCAAAGAAAGAAGAATAACCAATGAGAAGGAGGAAAAGACAATAGCATACAAGATGATGACATGAAGGTTGAAAATGACAAGAATAGAACTAAAGGAGAAAGTTCTATCTAGGTCAAACGGAGAAAAGTTTCAATTTCAGTTCACTATGTTTGTTCATCACTCGCAAAGGCATGCTGGAAGATGATGTCACTTGTTGAAACAAGCATCCAAGATACACAACACCATTGCCTCTTATAATTCCTCCATCCAAGGAAATTGCACCATCTTTAAGGTCATGAAAGAAACCTAAATATTGGTATTGATATTGTTAAAGTCACAGAAGATAGATGAGTTACTGAGATAGATATTAATCTTTCAGAATAGAAGAAGGTTCAGATCAAGAGTCTGACTATGACGTGTTTACAAGATCCTCACAATAAGAATTTAATTCAGAAGAAACATGTTGAAATGGGTTCACATGTTTAGGGGAGGATTGTTGGGAATTAAATATTCTGAAGATTAAGTATCGGGAAATTCTCTAAGTGTCATACTGCTGCTAGTGCATTTGATACTACTGCTAGCATTAGACATTCTGCTGCCGCAAGCATTCTGCTGCTAGTGTATCAGACACAGATATAGTACATTCTGCTGCTGAAGTAACAGCTGTCGTGTATTCTACTGCTAGATGGATAAGTATGGAAAAAATATTTGTGTACTAAAGTCAATTATACACGGTAGATAATATCTTACCCCATGTGATCAGTCATCATGTTATATTCATAGAACAAGTTGTAATTAGAGATACAAGTTGTATCTTAGTTACTTACACACATAACATATCAAGTAGTTCGACAAGACTTGACAAGACTTATAATTAATGTAAAGATCTCCTTGGACTATAAAAGGAGATCTTAGCTAAGTAGTCAAGAGTGACAAAAAGAGTCTATGTGCTTAATTCATATCTTTCATAAAACTTACATATTTGAAAAGAGCAAACAAAACAATATCATAAGATATAGAAACATAAGATTCAAGGTTTTGTAACCCTAGTGATAGTGAAGATCACTCGTATTATTTCTCAATAATATTGAATCGTTTGGTGTTAACATTGTGTGTTCATTCTCCAATATTTAATCAATCACTGTTCCATTTCCATAACCATATAACCTTATAAGTATGGTTAAGTAGATTCCGCATACTTGATCATATTAACTCAAAATATCATATACACACGTTACAAAGGTTTAACAACCTTTAAGTGTATCATGAATCCTCTCACTATCCACCACTTGGCATGACGTTACTAAGCTCATCGCTTCCGTCAATGTTTGTTTTCCGCTTTATTTTTAATTTTTTCACATCTTGTAGGGATGGTCATAGATTAAGGGGAAGCGAAAACACAGTCATATAGTCTTTCAACAAACACTCTCAAGAACACACAAATGTAGTTCTTATTCCCTAGAAAACTTCCCTTTAGCTGCCCAGAACTAGGCTGCACAGGAAAATTCATGACTTCCAGGTCACGGTACCGTTAAATAGGTCATGGTACCATTAAATTTAATAGTACCGTGTGGTATTTAGTGGTGCCGTGCCCTTGTTTGACGAATTTTCACTATTTTATCTATATCACTACATCCCTAACCTCAAACCTGCAAAATTTTCCAAACTCGCATACACCCTAAGATTCCCTTACTACACCATAGGACACTACCACCAACTTTAATTCGAATCCCACAACTCTTACCTATATAAGGCATCGCCATTGCAAGCTTATCTTGCATCTCATCTTAAAACCTCACATTAATATCATTGATCGTCACACTCAACCCTTATAACTAAACTTCACTATTGACAGTTGTCACAACCCCTAATTTTAGGTCATTTTCCGAAACCTCGATGATTCACTATTCATCAGTTACTATTCATCAATTACTATTCACCGATCACTATTCATCATTTCACTATTCATCATTTTTGGAGTCCGTTTGTGATTCCGAGAAGCGTTACTATTCACATGACACTATTCATTCCCGGGGGGAAATCACTATTCATGTTCATTCATTCATTTCATCGTAAACGTAGTTTACGGGTATTCATATTCGCGTAACCGGATGGGTTTAGCTGCGAATTCATGCGTCATTAGTGGGGACACTGCATACGGACTAGGAATAGTCTACATATCATCATAATTACATTTTCATACTATTCCACTCGTAGGTTTATCAAATTAATATTTTTATTACATTTGACATTTTTCGTATAATTAAATTGATTTAAAACGTTAACGCGCGATCAATAAATGTGACTAACACGTCCGACAATCCCCACAATGGTCCCGATATATTTTTACACTCATTTTAACATCACAAAGTTTATAAAATTCAATTACCCGGTATTTTGAGAATTTATTTATTTTATATCGTACGTTTTAATTAATTTCGACGGTTTTCGTAAAAACTAAACAATAATTGTCCAAACACCTAAAACTTGTACCCAACATATTTTTATAATTTTTATGACTTTATTAAGTCCCGGTTAACTCCGTTAAATTTTATTTCTAGCAAACACGGTACCCGGTTACACCTAAAACTAATTAAAACTACACACTTATACATATAATCATCACATGAAAACAACACAAAGAGCCCCCCCCCCCCCCCCTCTTCTCTTCTCACGTCAGCCCCAAGCCCCCCTAGAGCCCCCAAAATGGTGCAAGACTTCCTATCTCAATTAATGCCTACATTTTGTTTAATATATATTAGTATTAACCTCATTTTTCACATCAAACTTCACACATACACTTCAAGTATAAGAAAAAGTTCTCTCTTCCTTTCTTCTTCCCCTTTGAGCTCGGCCAAGAACATCACCACAAGCAAGAAGCATCAATTTTTGAAGATCCATACATAAACAAGCTCCATTAGTACTCCTTTCTAAGGTTTTGAAATAAAAACCCAAGGTTTTATAGGTTTTCATCTCCATAAACTCACAAATCTTTCAAGTAAGTTTGACAAACTCATTTTCATAATTTTACCAAGTTTATATCATGTTCATATCATTTTTATGCAAGATCTATAGGCATATGTTAGCCTTTACCACTCTATTTATACTTTTACCACTTTTAAGCCTTAGATGTGTTATCTATTTAGATCCTTGGTAGATTAGCTTGGATGATGATGTTTAGGGACCCATGACACCCTAAGAAGGTGTATGGTAGGATTGAGAATTGTTTGGTTGTATTTTGGATGGTTTTGGACTAGATACAAACTAAGAAAACACATTTTTGAAACAATAATAATGCTACTGTCCCTATTTTGAAAACGTGGCCAACTCAGTAGGTTGTGAGTAATTTTGGACCAAATATTTAGAAAATACATTCCGAGACGAAACTATGGCCGAAAACGGGGATAAAAACGAGCTTATAACGAAGGAGATATGATTTTTCAAAGTTTAACGACGAAAACTAGTTTTTCTGAAAATAGCGTGCTGTTGGACGATTTTCGACGGGCAAACTGAGGCGTTTAACGCGACCTAGATGAACCGAGCTACTGAAAATGTGTTAGTATATGTTAATACGAAGCCACGGATATAAAGAACGTCGAAAACAAGCTAATAACGAACAAGATACACGCGTTTAAACTTCGATAAATGCAACTAATTTTTGACAGCTTTTAATGGGAATATATTTACGTACTAAAAACTATATTTTTCAAGTAACAACCATGGAGAGCCGTATCTCTTACCCGTTGGAACACGTACGATCAAAGGTTTATTAACGCGACTATTACAAGACATACCAAGGTTTTCAAAACGCCGAGACTAACATAAACATTTTATACACGTTATTACACGACTAGTTTTGACGTAACAAGTTGAACACATTTTTACCAAACTTTGGAAAACATTACATATCGACGATAACTATTATTTTCAAAGTACGAGTGGTATAGGTTACATATGCATGAACATCCACTACATCATCTAAGTAGAACATATTCATTCATGTTAGGTTGCGGCTAGTGTTCGCGCCTTGTTGTCCCGTTCACCTCACATAATCATCGCATTGTTGTATCATCATATCAGGTGAGTTTCATAGCCCCACTCTTATTCTTTAATACTTGTTTTAAACTCTTTGGGGGAGATACATGCTTAAATTGTTTGCTATTACTCAAGACGATTTTACTCATATGCTATGCTATACTTTTATACACTTAAACATGATGTGTAGCTTTATTACGATATATGACTTAATGTGGAAAACTATTCTATACGCTATATTCTTTCACCACTGTTTAACTCCTGGATGGAGCCGACGGAGAGGTATTGATAGTACTATCGGGTTGACACCCCCACCCTTTGCCTACGATTCATGGCCTTGGGTGAATATAATCCAGCTATGAAGCATGCTTGCTTATTCTTGTCGTGAGGTTCAGTAGGCTATACTTTACATTAAGCGTGCATATATCGTATACACATGTGACTTGATCATACTATACATTAGCAGTGGGTTGTGAACACACAAGTTGCAAGTCTTGAATGGGCAAGGCTTGGAACTGAGTGGATTTACAATGCCTTTGCTGGAAAAATCTTCATTTTAAATACAATTCATTTGACACTAAACTCTATGAACTCACCAACCTTTGTGTTGACACTTTTAAGCATGTTTATCTCAGGTTAGTAAGGCGATAGCAGGTGCTTGGAGCAGAGAGTCTTAGGGCATGCTTTTGGAGACTTTCGCTTTTATCATTTACCATTCGATGCACTTTAAAAACTTATGTGTTATTCTACTTTGGGATCTTTTGTTTTGTAAACTATGACTTTTATCTATTCGAATGGTAACTTTTCAAAACGTCTCATTTAGAGGTCGTTTTCTATAACTCGTACTTTGTGCCCTGAAGTAGCATCCCCATGACACTATCGTTCCGCTGCGATATCTTTGGGGGTGTTACAGATTGGTATCAGAGAATTGGTTATAGAGAACTAGGTTGCTTTTAGAGCCTAGACTATAACTACATACATTTAGACTCTCCTCCCTATCGCCTTGCACTTTGCATACACGTACGCTTGCTGATAACTTTTTGTCTAGACCTGCGCTATTAGATATTTTATGGTACCGACGGGGAAGTCCCAAACTCTAGTCGAGTCATCAGAAATATGGAGCTCGGTAATAACTGATTATTTAACTTGATCTTGTGACAGTTCTTGTTTGATGAGACATGGGATTGAGTTAAATAAAGGTTATTATTTAGCTGCAGAGATTTGATGATTCGCGGAGGATGGGAGTTCTCTTGAAGATACTTTTTAGAGACTAAACCTTACCGTGACTTTAGCACCTAAGAGAAGCTTATATTTACTGAGCGTGACATTCCCTAGATACCCATTTAAGCAACGTCTACCACTGAGATATGTGTGCCTGGTGACATGTACACCTGTGAAAGGAAACATTTATAATTGTGGTGGCCAACATAATTATAAATGCTTCACGACCCACGTGGACATGTGACTATGCTCATGTAGATCGGTGTTGGCACAACTTAGGAAACAACTGGTGGCGTGGTATTATGCATGAGGATGTTAAGTATAGACTTTGGATAATCAACGGTTTTCCCTCATCTCTGACGTTCACTAAATGTCCTTCCTCGCAGAAAATCATGCCACCAAGGAGGGTGACTCGTAGCTCTGGTCGAGGAGGCGCAACACCAAGGGGTGGAAGGACTGGTGGACGTGGAGGTAGAGGAGGTGGTCGCGGCATTGACAACAATGACAACAACGATGGTGGAAATCCTGATTTTGCCGCCATCATCGCTCAGCAACTTCAAAACTTGCTTCCCACTATTGTCACTCAAGTTAGCAATCATGTCAACAACTCGGGAAACCACGGAAGCGGAAATGACGACACCAATGGGGTAGGTGTGACTGAGACTGCCACGCGTGCAACTGGATGCACGTATAAGGAGTTTACGGCATGTAAACCAATAGAGTTTGATGGTACTGGAGGTGCCTTGGCATATACACGATGGGTAGAGAAGATGGAGTCGGTGATCGACATCAGTAATTGTGCCGCACATCAGAGGGTGAAGTATTCTGCATGCTTGCTGTTGGGAAAGGCATTGACTTGGTGGAACACACAGATTCAAGCCAGGGGTAGGGAAGCAGCCGTAGGTATGACATGGGACGACTTTACGGCACTACTGAAAGAGGAGTATTGTCCGAGCAACGAGATGCAAAAACTGGAGAATGAACTTTGGCATCATTCTATGATAGGAGCTGACCACGCAGTCTATACGGACCGATTCCATGAGTTAGCGAAACTAGTACCTCATCTGGTTACCCCTGAATCTAAGAGGATCGAAAGGTACATCTATGGCCTTGCTCCTGAAATTCGAGGAACTGTAAAGGCAACTGAGCCTCCCACAATCCAGAGTGCAATATTGAAGGCTGGAGCCCTCACAGATGAGATGGTTAGGAATGGAACTTTGAAAGGCAGTGATAAAAGGAAGGGATCGAGTGAGTCGGAAAAGAAAATGGGCACGGTGGTTGACAACAAAAAGGCAAGAACCTTTGCGGCAACTAGTTCTGGTCAGAAAGGGTATGAAGGGCCACATCCTAAGTGTGCAAAATGTAGTTATCATCATCAGAAGTCTGTGCCTTGCCGTGTATGTACAAAATGCAACCAGTTGGGCCATTTTGCGAGTCAGTGTGGGACACTAGTGAATGTGGGCAATATGAAGAACAACCAGAGGACATGCTATGAGTGTAACAGCCCAGATCACTTCCGGAATACCTGTCCCAAGTTGAAAAGAAATCTTAACCAAGGAGGCAATCGTCCAAACTTAGCATTAGCAATTGAAGGGCCACAAGATGAGGCCATTGAGATTCCACCCGCACGTGGCAGAGCTTGCTTCTTAGGAAATCCTGTCACCCAACACGTCCACGATAGCATGACGGGTACATTCTCTTGAACAACTATCTTATTTTCGTAGCATTTAAGTTTTAGTATCGGACTTATACACAACCTCGACTAACCTGAGACCTAGCATCGTCAACCTTAGTTATATTGATAGTAGTGGTTTGATTGGTGTAAGCAATTCCAAAATCGAGCTAATCTTTCAAAAGACCTTTTTAAAGGATGTTGAAATCAATGCAGATTGATTTTTAGCTTGATTCTAGTGACAGTTCTTGTCTGATGAGTTGCGAAAATCAAGCTAAAGGTCAAGTCATCACTCAAACCGATTTAGCCTAATCGCATGACAGTTCTTGTCTGATGAGTTGTGGGATTAAGTAAAAATCGGTTACCTAAAGGATTAACCATGGGAGGTCTTTTGAGGGCTATGCTCGAGTTTGGGAAAGTTTGCCTTGTCGAATCAGACTACTAGGCACGTATGTGGAACAAACGAGCTGAACTTCGGGACGAAGTTCCTTTTAGGGAGGGAGACTGTCACAACCCCTAATTTTAGGTCATTTTCCGAAACCCCGACGATTCACTATTCATCAGTTACTATTCATCAATTACTATTCACCGATCACTATTCATCATTTCACTATTCATCATTTTTGGAGTCCGTTTGTGATTCCGAGAAGCGTTACTATTCACATGACACTATTCATTCCCGGGGGGAAATCACTATTCATGTTCATTCATTCATTTCATCGTAAACGTAGTTTACGGGTATTCATATTCGCGTAACCGGATGGGTTTAGCTGCGAATTCATGCGTCATTAGTGGGGACACTGCATACGGACTAGGAATAGTCTACATATCATCATAATTACATTTTCATACTATTCCACTCGTAGGTTTATCAAATTAATATTTTTATTACATTTGACATTTTTCGTATAATTAAATTGATTTAAAACGTTAACGCGCGATCAATAAATGTGACTAACACGTCCGACAATCCCCACAATGGTCCCGATATATTTTTACACTCATTTTAACATCACAAAGTTTATAAAATTCAATTACCCGGTATTTTGAGAATTTATTTATTTTATATCGTACGTTTTAATTAATTTCGACGGTTTTCGTAAAAACTAAACAATAATTGTCCAAACACCTAAAACTTGTACCCAACATATTTTTATAATTTTTATGACTTTATTAAGTCCCGGTTAACTCCGTTAAATTTTATTTCTAGCAAACACGGTACCCGGTTACACCTAAAACTAATTAAAACTACACACTTATACATATAATCATCACATGAAACAACACAAAGAGCCCCCCCCCCCCCCCCCCCCCCTTCTCTCTCTCACGTCAGCCCCAAGCCCCCCTAGAGCCCCCAAAATGGTGCAAGACTTCCTATCTCAATTAATGCCTACATTTTGTTTAATATATATTAGTATTAACCTCATTTTTCACATCAAACTTCACACATACACTTCAAGTATAAGAAAAAAGTTCTCTCTTCCTTTCTTCTTCCCCTTTGAGCTCGGCCAAGAACATCACCACAAGCAAGAAGCATCAATTTTTGAAGATCCATACATAAACAAGCTCCATTAGTACTCCTTTCTAAGGTTTTGAAATAAAAACCCAAGGTTTTATAGGTTTTCATCTCCATAAACTCACAAATCTTTCAAGTAAGTTTGACAAACTCATTTTCATAATTTTACCAAGTTTATATCATGTTCATATCATTTTTATGCAAGATCTATAGGCATATGTTAGCCTTTACCACTCTATTTATACTTTTACCACTTTTAAGCCTTAGATGTGTTATCTATTTAGATCCTTGGTAGATTAGCTTGGATGATGATTTTTAGGGACCCATGACACCCTAAGAAGGTGTATGGTAGGATTGAGAATTGTTTGGTTGTATTTTGGATGGTTTTGGACTAGATACAAACTAAGAAAACACATTTTTGAAACAATAATAATGCTACTGTCCCTATTTTGAAAACGTGGCCAACTCAGTAGGTTGTGAGTAATTTTGGACCAAATATTTAGAAAATACATTCCGAGACGAAACTATGGCCGAAAACGGGGATAAAAACGAGCTTATAACGAAGGAGATATGATTTTTCAAAGTTTAACGACGAAAACTAGTTTTTCTGAAAATAGCGTGCTGTTGGACGATTTTCGACGGGCAAACTGAGGCGTTTAACGCGACCTAGATGAACCGAGCTACTGAAAATGTGTTAGTATATGTTAATACGAAGCCACGGATATAAAGAACGTCGAAAACAAGCTAATAACGAACAAGATACACGCGTTTAAACTTCGATAAATGCAACTAATTTTTGACAGCTTTTAATGGGAATATATTTACGTACTAAAAACTATATTTTTCAAGTAACAACCATGGAGAGCCGTATCTCTTACCCGTTGGAACACGTACGATCAAAGGTTTATTAACGCGACTATTACAAGACATACCAAGGTTTTCAAAACGCCGAGACTAACATAAACATTTTATACACGTTATTACACGACTAGTTTTGACGTAACAAGTTGAACACATTTTTACCAAACTTTGGAAAACATTACATATCGACGATAACTATTATTTTCAAAGTACGAGTGGTATAGGTTACATATGCATGAACATCCACTACATCATCTAAGTAGAACATATTCATTCATGTTAGGTTGCGGCTAGTGTTCGCGCCTTGTTGTCCCGTTCACCTCACATAATCATCGCATTGTTGTATCATCATATCAGGTGAGTTTCATAGCCCCACTCTTATTCTTTAATACTTGTTTTAAACTCTTTGGGGGAGATACATGCTTAAATTGTTTGCTATTACTCAAGACGATTTTACTCATATGCTATGCTATACTTTTATACACTTAAACATGATGTGTAGCTTTATTACGATATATGACTTAATGTGGAAAACTATTCTATACGCTATATTCTTTCACCACTGTTTAACTCCTGGATGGAGCCGACGGAGAGGTATTGATAGTACTATCGGGTTGACACCCCCACCCTTTGCCTACGATTCATGGCCTTGGGTGAATATAATCCAGCTATGAAGCATGCTTGCTTATTCTTGTCGTGAGGTTCAGTAGGCTATACTTTACATTAAGCGTGCATATATCGTATACACATGTGACTTGATCATACTATACATTAGCAGTGGGTTGTGAACACACAGGTTGCAAGTCTTGAATGGGCAAGGCTTGGAACTGAGTGGATTTACAATGCCTTTGCTGGAAAAATCTTCATTTTAAATACAATTCATTTTACACTAAACTCTATGAACTCACCAACCTTTGTGTTGACACTTTTAAGCATGTTTATCTCAGGTTAGTAAGGCGATAGCAGGTGCTTGGAGCAGAGAGTCTTAGGGCATGCTTTTGGAGACTTTCGCTTTTATCATTTACCATTCGATGCACTTTAAAAACTTATGTGTTATTCTACTTTGGGATCTTTTGTTTTGTAAACTATGACTTTTATCTATTCGAATGGTAACTTTTCAAAACGTCTCATTTAGAGGTCGTTTTCTATAACTCGTACTTTGTGCCCTGAAGTAGCATCCCCATGACACTATCGTTCCGCTGCGATATCTTTGGGGGTGTTACACTTCACTATTGACAGTGATATTTAGTTTCAAAGCCTTCAACCCTTATATCAATCTCACTCAAACCTTTTAGCTACACTTCACTCTTGACAGTGATAGTTAGTCTAAGAAGCTTCAACCCATCGATCATTACACTCAAACCTTACAACTATTCCTCACTTTGGATAGTGATAGTTAGTTCAATAACCTTCAACCCTCACAATCACATGAAACCCTTCATGCACCAAATTATCTCTAACACATAATTAGGATCATCCAAACTAGAAATCTAGAACTTCACTACCTCAAACCCATTAGAGATATCCACCCCCAATCCTGTTAGGATCACATGAACATTTTCTTTGTCTCTTTTGAAATATATCATGCATCTCATTGTCAGTGAAAACGATATATTAATCTAAACCATCTTTTCCCACCTTTCCTCAAAGGTCAAATCCAACACTTCCCATCTTATGGAATCATTTCCATTCTCAACTAGTGCTTATCGTTCACATTTTCATTTTTTTTGGTATAACTTCTATCGAGTCTACTTTATGGCATGACTTGTCATAATAGTAATCACTTAGAGTATGTCTTATCAACAAACTATCCTTCACACCAATCATCTTAGGTAGATTATTATGTCGTTCAAAAGGTTTTCTAGAACTCGCCTTCCCAATGACAACTTGGAAGAAGTCATTTTGTGTGTCAGTCAATGAATGAATCTCGTTCTTATTAGTGTGATTGATTGAACAATTACACTTTAGGTTGTCGGTCGGGTTGTGACACTCAAGTGTCTTTGAATTGCAATATGCATTCATCTTTTTGTGTCGCTCAACTTTCTTGGGCTTCCTTTTTGGTCTTTATCCTTTTGGCACACTTTCATCACGTGTCTAACTTCTTGCACACTTTGATATGCTCATTAATTTTATTTAATTTTTTATTTTATTTTATTTTTTGCTATGTTTTTAACATAGTTTAACCCTTGTATGTCTTGGTATGTGTATTCTACCCCTATAATGTTGCTCCTATTCTTTTATATATTATGTTGCACGAAGCTAACCCTTGATGTAGGAAAAGCCTTTGTAAGAATTTGATCCATGGATCCGTTAGATACTATGGTAAATAAACAAGGGGATTCAATCACCATAGGGGAGCATTGAGCTAGGGGGAGCTCGGGAGTATTTGAATACATAGCATGGAGTCTTTCTAATAGTGGTGATAGAAGACTTCACTGGGATGATACAAGCTCGCCTTTTTGGGAAGAACGGATAGTAGTGTAATAAGGGGAGTAGAAAGTGAATTCACGGGAGAACTCGAGGCAACTACCCTTTTGCTTCAAAAAAAAGGGGAGAAGGGGAATGTAAACAGGTAACTTTTATATTTTATTATGTGTTACGGTTTACATATTTGTCATCATCAAAAAGGAGGAGATTGTTAGTGCAAATATTACGATATTTAAACTAAACGGTTTCTTCGGTTTTAACAATGACAAACATGTAACTTGTAACGCATAATGTAAAATGTGCAAGTTACATGTAAACACAAATCATCAATGCATACTTACATCAACAACTCTCGACGTCTCAAGTATGCTTCAACAGAGTCGTAGATTTTCATCCCAACGTAAATCACTCAAGGTATGAACAAACAAATTTAAACTATTTTTTGTTCTAAACTTCACATTTTTAAGAATGTGACAAAAAAAATTTGAAAAATACATTTTACAAATAATTTTTGAATTAGAAAGAAATGTTTTATTTGGGAAAATCATTTCAAAAATAGTAACAGCTATTTTTTCCCCCAAAACAGCTCCAAACATTCCCAAATAAACCTTCCCCACTAAAAACAAACGGAGGAGCGTCTTTGTCCCCCACGACGGTACCACTAAATTTAGTGGTGGCGTCCCTCTGTAACGGCTAGTTTTTCTTTGCCTATAAATAGTGGACCATTTTACACTTCTAACTTGATTTTTCCAGTCAGTTTTCTCTGGTCTAATCCCCTCTTATTTAGATCACTTTCTTTTATCATTTAGAGAGTCTTAGTTTGTTTAAGAGTGATCCTTTCATCCAACCAAGAGATCACCTTCATTCCTCTACTAGTGCAAGAGAAGAACACATAGTATCACAAAGATACAAAGTGTTGTAGTTGTAGCTGGAGCACTTGTAACACTTGTTACATACTTGTTATATCTTTGTATACATCAAGTTTATTTTTATTTTGAGAGTTTGTGAGAGAATATCATTGTGATCTTATAGAGATATTGAATATCTCTTGTAGCTTATGAGCTAGTGTGTTGATCAAGGGTATATATATGGTAGATTGAGTCAAGTGAGAGTTAATCATTGTGATCTTGTGAGATCTTAGAGATCTCTTGAAGCTTGTAGGCTTGTGTATTGATCAAGTGGATCAAGGGTAGATCGGGTAGATCGAGTCACGTGGGAGTAGATCATTGTGATCTTGTTGAGATCTTGGAGATCTCTTGTAGCTTGTGGGCTTGTGTATTGATCAAGTGGATCAAGGGCAGATCGTGAGTAGATCATGTGGATCATGGTAGATTGGTACTAGCTAAGATTAGTACTCGACATTTAACTTAGTGTCAAAAATAAGGATAAGCTACGTTGTACAATTTTCTCCGCCTGAATGGGGCCTGTTGATTAGTGAAGTATCTCTCGAGTTGGGTACTTGGGGAGTGGAGTAGGGCGAAGAGGAGCTTCCTGGCCGAACCACTATAAATCATTGTGTCCGGTTTGCGCCTTCTTACTTATCTCTTTACTTTTATTTCATTCTTTATCGCTTTATATTTATATTTGCATTGCGTTTATGTTTGTGTGGTTTGTTGCTTATAATATGTTGATTATGCTTGTGTCATGGTTTGATTGTATTTGTGTTGTAGTTTACTTTATACTATCTATAAATGTTGTATGATCTTTGTTGACACTTTTCATATTACGTCACAATTGATCGGGTGTTTGATACAAAGAGTTTTAAGTTTTTAATGGAAACGTATCCACCCCCCCCCCTACGGTTTCCATAAGTACTAAGTGCTGGTCTAGCAGTATGAACTACTGGCCTATCAGTTTTAACTTTTGAGTTCCAAAATTTATTTTGAAACACTGCTTTCTTGTGAAAAGGCCTGTTAATAGTTTGTTGTGCATATTTAAAAGTTGGTTTTCCACTTGAAATTGTTGGTTTAGGGTAAACAGTCTTGAATTGTCTGGCAGTACTAACTGTTGGTCGAGCAGTACTAATTGGTTTTAGGCCTGACTTCATTAAAATTGCCCTGGGAATCATTTTATTACCATTAGGGTGAGATTGAGACCTGTTTGAGTTCATCCTATCACTTGTGTTCCCAAATACCCTATGGTTACCTGTAACCATCTTTTTCCCTTGATGGTTATGACAAAAAGCCTGAAGGTGGTCAAAGCTACCACAAGAAAAACAAGCCTTGTTATACATGACAAAGTCACTACCTAGTTGATGGGACTTGAGGTCATTCCAGTTCCTCTGTTTACCTCTAGGCTTGCTTGTGGACCTGTACATCTCAGAATATCTAACTGTTTTCCTAGTTGGTTTTACATTAGGTTCAACAGTTTTAGTTTTAACCACCTGTGGAACATCAGTTCCTTCTAGCTTTACTACATCAGGTTTAGCTACAACCTGATCTTCATCATCAGATTCACAATCTTCAATGATGGGAGCATCTGAGTTCCTATCAGTTGACACCTTCTCCTCAGCTAGAGATGTGTCACTAGCACTTTCAAAAGGCTCATTCAACACATCAGGTTTATTAACTTTAACATTTTCTTTAGCCTTACAAACATATTCTAGTTTTAGCTCTTGAAACTCAGCTAGACCTGTGTGTTCTAAGTCTATTCCTGGGGGTGCAGGCAGTCCTCTATGAGGAGGTGGACATGTGTTGTATCCTAACCTATACCTAGCCTTATTAATCAATTAACACTCTATGATTTTATTTACTCCCTTAGAAGCAAACTCTAAAGTGCCTACACTTAATTGAATATTATCTTTTGCCTTTTGATTTTATCTAACTTAGCTTTTAACATACTAATGTCAGCATTTTAAAGAGTCAAATCTCTCTTAAGAACAGTTATATCTTCAGTAAAGACTGGCTCATTCTTCTTATAATACAAAATTTATTCCTCTAAGACTGCTAAACCTCTTTTATGATTAGACAAATTATAGTTTGTTTGGTTTCGCTCAATTTTCTGCTCATCATAATGTTTCTTTAGAGTTTTATATTCTTTAAGAGTATAACAAGTTTTAGAACAATTTTTAACTGAGTGTACCTCTGAGTCAGAGAAAGCCATAAGTGCCATCTAAGTTGATGCTTCCTCTTCATCTTCCATGAAGCTCCAGTCATAACCTTTCTGAGTTCAATACTCTCTGAGTTCAATACTCTTATCACATTTTCTCTTCTAGATCATTTAGTTTAGTTTTCTTTTGTATAGAGAGTGATCCAATTATCCAACCAAGTGATCACCTTCATTCCTCTTCAAGTGCAAGAGAAGAACACAAGGTATCCAAGAAGATACAAAGTGTTGTAGTTGTAGTTAGAGCACTTGTAACATTTGTTACATACTTGTCGTATCTTTGCATACATCAAGTTCATTTTTCTTCTAAGAGTTTGTGAGACAAGATCATTGTGATCTTATAGAGATATTGAATATCTCTTGTAGCTTGTGAGCTAGTGTGTTGATCAAGGGTAGATAGGGTAGATTGAGTCAAGTGAGGGTTGATCATTGTGATCTTGTCGAGATCTTGGAGATCTCTTGTAGCTTGTGGGCTAGTGTATTGATCAAGTGGATCAAGGGTAGATTGGTTAGATCGAGTCAAAGGTGTTGATGTGTGAAGTAGAAAGGATCGAGTGGATCGTGGTAGATTGGTGCTAGCTAAGATTAGCACTCAACATTGAGCTTAGTGTCAGAAATTAGGATAAGCGATGTTGTACGGTTTTCTCCGCCTGAAGGGAGGTTTGTTGACATAGTGCTTGAAACTCTCAAGTGTGGTACTCGGGGAGTAGAGTAGGGCGAAGAAGAGCTTCGTGACCGAACCACTATAGATCCCTTATCCCGGTGTGATCTTTCCATCTCTTTTCATTACATTCATTATTTATATTAGATAGTATAGTGTAGTGTTCATATTGGTGTTGATTGATTGCACAAAAGATTCGAATCAAGGTTTTTCAAAAGTAAAGTTTTTAGGAATAAAAAACCGGTAAAACTATTCAACCCCATTCTAGTTTTCCACAGTTTTCATCCGTTTTCTTTCATTTTTGTCCATTTTCCATACGTTTTCGTCCGATTTTAGACGTGTTTTTACGCTTTCATCCGTTTTCATCCGTTTTCTTATGCTTTCGTCCGTTTACATACGTTTCCCCCCGTTTTTGTCCGTTTTCATATGTTTTGTCCGTTTTCATATGTTTTTGTCCGTTTTCGCATGTTTTCATATGTTTTCGCCCGTTTTCTTACGTTTTCACCCATTTTTATACGTTTTTGTTTGTTTTCATATGTTTTCGTCCGTTTACTTACTTTTTCGCCCGTTTACATCCATTTTCATACGTTTTCGTCTGTTTCATACGTTTCGTCCATTTTTTTACGTTTTCATACATTTTTGTCCGTTTTCTTATGTTTTCTTATGTTTTCATACGTTTTTGCCCGTTTTCTTACGTTTTCGTCTGTTTTGTTGCATTTTCGCCCGTTTTCATATATTTTTGTCCTTTTTCATACGTTTTCTTTTGTTTTCTTAAGTTTTCGCCCGTTTACGTCCGTTTTCATACGTTTTCATCTGTTTTCTTATGTTTTCGTTCATTCTCGTTCGTTTTTGTCCGTTTTCATATGTTTTCATCCGTTTTCGTTCGTTTTCAACAGTTTCTTTCGTTTTCGTCCATTTTTCATACGTTTTCGTCTGTTTTCAGACGTGTTTTTATGCTTACATATGTTTTCGTCCATTTTCATACACATTCGCCCGTTTTCTAACGTTTTCATCCATTTTCTTACGCTTTCGTCCATTTTCGTTCGTTTACATACTTTTTCGCCCGTTTTCGTCCATTTTCATTCGTTTTTGTCCGTTTTCATACTTTTTCGTCTGTTTTCTTATGTTTTTGCACGTTTTCACCCGTTTTCTTACGTTTTCGCCCTTTTTATAAGTTTTTTTTCGTTTTCGTCCGTTTTCTTACGTTTTCGCTCGTTTACGTCCTTTTGCATACGTTTTCGTCAGTTTTCATACGTTTTCGTCCGTTCTCATATGTTTTCATACGTTCTTGTCCGTTTTCGTACTTTTTCATACGTTTTCGTCCATTTTCTTACGTTTTCGCCCGTTTTCATATGCCTTTGTCCGTTTTCTTACGTTTTCGCCCGTCTACGTCCGTTTTCATACGTTTTCGTCTGTTTTCTTTCATTTTCATTTGTTTTCATATGTTTTTGTCCGTTTTCGTCCATTTTCGTTCGTTTTAATACGTTTTCATCCATTTTATTTCATTTTCATCCATTTTTCATACATTTTTGTCTGTTTCTAGACGTGTTTTTTCGCTTTCAAATGTTGTTGGGAACATGTTTCATAATTATTTGTTGATATAAATAATGCCTAAACACGTTATTAATATTCTTTCGATATCTCTACGTTTTGATAATCACAAAATGTAAAATCATTAAACGAAAGATCATGACGTAAACAAGTATTTAGTTGTATATATTCACTTCTACAACTTAAATCACTTAAGGTATGAATGAACTAATGCTTAGTGCATTATATGATCAAAGGAGCATTTTCTTAATAACAAAACTTTTTATAAAATGTCAAAAACATTTTATATATTTTTGAAAAACATTTTTGGTATTAAATAAATATGTTAAATCAACTATAAAAATATGAATTCAAATTTTTAACCAAAATCAGTAAAAATGTTCCAGAAAAACCTTCCCCACAAAAAGACAAAACTGGGCAACGGCTGGCTAGGGCGGCCCCCTTAATTTTGCTAGGCGGCCCCATTAAAATTAAGGACCACCCCCTATTTAAGGGGGCCGGCACGCTCCAGTAGCTTTCCAGCTGTCCAGTTTTCTGCCTATAAATACCAACCTTCCCCTGGATTTTTTCTTACCTTTTGCACCTAAAACTTTATGTTCTAAATCTCTTCTAATCTTTCCAAACACTTTCTAAAATCCTTTGATCATATTCTCTTAAGCATTGGTTTCCAAGTGATCCAAGCTTCCACCACCAAAAGTGCAAAAGAAGAACACTACTTCAACTAGAGAAGAAGTGTTATTGTTTACCTCATTCAATTGTGTAGTTGTGTAAATTGTTGTATAGTTGTGATAAGTAGATCTAGGTGTAATTAATTAGTTGTGTTGTAAATTAGTTGTGAAGTAGTTGTGAAGTAGTTGTGAAGTAGTCGTGAAGAAGTTGTGAAGAAGCCGTGAAGAAGTCGTGAAAAAGTTGTGTATAAGTCGTGTAGAAGTTGTGAGATTAGTTCTAGCTACGATTAGAACTCGACATTTATCTTTGTGTCGTTAAGTCGGTGTAAGCTAAAGTTGTGTAAGGTTTCTCCAGCAAAAGGGAGTTTGTTGACATAGTGAAGAGAACTCTCGAGTAGGTGACTCGAGGAGTGGAGTAGGGCAAGGAAGGTGTCCTTGTAGCCGAACCACTATAAATCTCCGTGTTGTGGTTTGATCTTTCCATCCTTTTCTTTCATTTCATTTAAATTACTTTACTTGCATTGTTTATATATATTTGCTTATATTTGTTCATATTGATCAAGAGTTGAACTCACATAATATCGAATCGAAGTTTTTTAAAAAGGTAAACAAAAGTTTTCATAAATTAAAATAACGTAAAACTATTCAACCCCCTTCTAGTTTTCCACATTATTCGTGTCTAGGTCATTTAAGTTATAATAGGTTGCTAGATATCTGGGCTTTAAGTATGTAGGATCCACACAGCTCATTAGAGGCCTATGAGCCGAGTAGTTTAGTAAAAATCCTTCTAGAAGAACATAAGCAAATTTTGCCCTAAATTATGTCTATAAATAGGGTGCTTATGTCTTTATTTTAGTTGTTGGTTTTATTCACATGTATGCCGAAGCTTTGTTAGTCTATTGAGTGAATATTATCTTCCATTCTCTTCATCTTATTTCTTTCTAATCTCTCATTATTACTTTACTACTAGATCCATAGTTATTGTTTAATAGTTGTACGTGTGTTTACTTTTCATACGTTAAGATAGCTCTTGTGTTAAGTTAAATAGGACCTATCAAGTGGTATCATACGCCAAAAGATAATTATTTGTGTGTTTTAGAGTAGTTAACATCATTATCTATTAGTTTTACATTTGGTTTAGTAGTTTACGATTAGTTTTGTGGTTATTTGTGAAAAAAGTCTTATTTCTTTCACTAATCTTCGCACTTGTAAAGTGAAAAGTTCATTATAGCGAGTAAAGATCAGATTTATAGTCGAAAATTTAGTTTTTGTTCGAGATTTAGTAGATTTACACTAGTTTTCACTCGTTGCAAATTATCGAAATTCACCAAATTTTGGTTTAAACATTAAAGGTTGAAACTTTCTTAATATTTACGTGTTATTAAACATTTTCAACCAAAAACATTCGGTTAAAACATCGTTTTCTAGGCGTAAAAGTGATTTGGAAAAGTTTATGTTTTATCGCAATTGGTGAAAAAGAGGGTTTATCGCAATTGTGAAAAAGAGGGTTTATCGGAATTACCGCTAGGGTCTATCAGAATTGTCCGCAAGCTTTTATCGCAATTCAGCAGACTCATAATTTTGTCAAAATTGACGTTCAGTATTTTCCTTGCTTGTATAAGTTTGTGAAAATACTTCGACATTGAGATTAATCTCATATCTTGTATAAGATATTAAGAAAGTTATTGGAATTTTAATTTAGATAACCTATCAAAATTGCTAGATCTATCGCAATTCTGCTGACTTATCGAAATTGCCATTTCTATCGCAATTGCCATTTCTATCGCAATCTAAAAAGCTTATCAGAGTTGTCAATTTCTATCGCAATTGTTGAAGCTATCAGAATTCTTGGATTTATCGCGCAATTCACTGTCTTATCGCAATTCAGAATCCTATCGCAATTCAAAACCTTATCGCAATTCAGAACCTTATAGCCATTCAGAACCTTATCGCAATTGGCAGTGTGAACAGTGTTATCGAAATTGGAACTATGAACAGTATTTTCAAGGAATTGAACAAAAACACCACTTAACCAAAACCAAACTTCACAACTCATATCACACATCCTAATTGTCTACAAGATCCACAAAAACACAAGAATGTCTCAACCACCAAATTACAACTACTTTTATAATCAGCAACAGCAGTATCAACAACAACAACAACAACAACAACAATTTCAACAACAACAACAACAACAACAACAATTTCATCAACCACAATATGCTCAACAACAAATTCCGTACAACAACATCAATTTTTCCCTCAACAACAAGTCCTTCAGCAACAAATCATTCATCAACAACCAATGCAAACTTACCAACTCCCACCAAAACAACCTCATTGGTTTGACCAGATGTGCGAAGCTATCAGCAGTCAAAAATCCAGACATGAAGCAGGATCTTTGGATACACCCCCAATGTTAACACCAGGAGGTCAAGTCGATTTATTTGATTTATTGAGTTAAAGAAACCCCATGGAAAATATTTAAAGAAGGTAATCATTGAAGGCCCATATCCAGCTCCTACTACTACGATTCCTGGAGATCCCACTGCAATTCCTCTAAGAGAAGCAACTATTATATCACAACCCGTTATTTTCCAGATCAATACTATTTACTAAACTCGTATTTATTACTTTGAAATTTACAATAACACATTTTACGCATAACTTTCATGTTAAATCGCGTAACCAAGAAACACCTTATTGTGCACTACAACTTCGGACAAAATTTTGGTCTACATAATTTTAGTACATTGGTACTACTACGACGCTCATTTAATTACTAGAGCACATTTGATTTCATTATAATTACAAGTTCATAATTATTTATTTAATTTAATTAAGTAACTAAAAAATTTCATAATTCATATGCATGAACAATATACCTAATACTCAACTAATATTTTTATTACATTTCTACACCTAATAGAGTGTTACAAAAATTTAAGAAATATATTCCTTCACCCTTTGGTATTTATTTTACCATAAATATTTAAATGATATATAATTACTTTAAATTAAGCAATCACTAGACAATACATTTTAAATACCCAAAGCCCACTCAAAATAAATGTATACAATATTTTTAGAACTACCTACACTATATTTTACACTTTACATAATTATTTCTATTTTCAAACTGAAAACATTACCTAAAAATCAACTACGTAAATTATTTATTATAACTAGGCATAAGATCTTACAATATCTAGCAAACAAAGTCAAACACACAATTTTCTTGCTTGTTCCTCCATTCACATGCTGATTGAACAAATAATTGCCAACCAAGCCTTCGATGGTGATCAAAGGAATAATGGGGTGTTGAGATTGCGCCAAGCTTGTTCTTAACCTGAAAATAAGAAATACGAAGACACTACGTCAAGTGATTGCGCATGGGTTGGACCCTGCGAACCACCTCCGGCGTGCGAGTAAGTATGTGTAATGGTAATGTAGGTCATAAATTTAGAGAGTGAAGTTAACTTACTTAGTTTTTGGCCTGACTATGCTATTTATAGGGGAGAAATAGGGCATAGTGGGTGGTTGCACATAGTACGGAGATCATGGGGGCGTCCCATGGAAAGTGGTAACCGCTAGGGCTTTGTAGCCCACAATCTCTGTTTTGGCGGGAAAGCCAAGGGATAGAGGAGACGTGGGTTTGACCAGGTCAGGATGGTCCTTCGTGCTAGTCGCTTCGTCAGGAATACCCCAAAGGGCTTAGGGCTTCGATTGGCGGATTCCAACATGGTAACCAGTTCGCAGGCGAATGGTTTTACGCCAATGAAACGTGCTAGAAGATTAACCTGGGCCTCCGAAGGGAGGGCTTTCTACAGGCTCGAAGGGGAGTCCTTCGACCCGTTAGGAGGGTACATCATCAAGCCCCCCAGTCGAAAGTGATATATACGAACAAGTATAAATTGCATTCGACTCAAAAAACATGCATTACACCTATTAAATTACACTCTCGTGCGAAAATAAATGACTAACCAAACCGCGCATTTAATGCGGGCTAATGATTATCTTCCCACTTGGGCTGTAAACTCAAACGGCTTATTTATTCGGTATTAGCAAACATCACTTCAAAATTTAAATGCCCATTTAAGATCCGTAAGATCTTCAAAGTTAGGTGTACACGTGTGCGCTTGGGATCAAAACCGTCTGGGTACATAAACCCAAAATAATTAAACCCTAGCTCATTTTACCTCCGCCCAAAATACACATTGCTCTGCAATCTTGTGCTTCCGTTGGAATCAAAAGGTAAAATTCCACTAAACCTTCCTTGATCTTTTATTCTTTTAATATGAGCATGGCCGCTAAGCGAATTATTAGGCAACAGACCTGTACCTTGTCAAAACAAGCCTTATCTGAGTTCCTGCTTGATTACCCTATACCCTCGGAGTACAAAATTATGCTCCCTAATAAGAAACAAAATATTTTCGATGCTCCCGAAGGGTTTGTGGGTTTATATGTGCATGCATTCACTCAATCGAATCTTAGGATACCTATTCATCCCTTGATTTTAGAGTTTCTACAATACTATCAAGTTCATGTGTCTAGGTTAAACCCTTTTGGTCTTGCTAAATTGACCACCTACATCGTAATGTGTAAAGCATACGGCTATGAACCCACATTGACGGTGCTTAGGGGTTTTGTGAATCTCTACCCTGGTGGCGATTGGGTAACCATTGCCAAAAGGGGTGAACATGACGTACCTGCTCTTGTCACGAAACCTTTTTCAAATATTAGAAACTGGAAAGGATAGTTTTTCTATGTTGAGAGTACTATCATACCTCCTGAGTATCCAGCATTGTTGGATAAAGCAAATATGTATGATGAGAATAAGTACAATGACCCTCTTCCCTATGAGATAAGGAGTGACCCCTTGTACCAGCGTCTCGCACGCCATCCTGCTGACGTCCAAACATTTCCGGAGCCTGTATTGTACATGGCTGGTTTAAGTGACAGCTGGGACGGGTCTCCGTCATCACCTGAAATAATTTATGTAGGAAAAAGTATGTATATATCTTACTTAAATAATTCAAATAACTTATCTGCTGATATTCATCTCCTTTTCGTTTGTTTTGTGCAGAAATGGCTTTCCGTAATTTTGTTGTGGCCGGAGGTGCCAAGGAAGTTAGCTTTATGCCAAGGGATCCTCAGGATACGAGTTACGGAGTGGGATCTCCTTCCATCTCTGTCAATAATAATGATGTTGATGTCTCTCCACCCAACCCTCTTGCTGTGCTCCCCCCAATCAAAACCCTTGGTACTGAGGAAGCCCCCCAGCTAGTGGAGGATGTTGGTGACTCTGATGATACCCCCTTCGGAAGTGATCAGCTCAGGATTGTAGGGTCCTCCGGCATTGCTGATAGAGTGAAAACAAGGAAAGGTACCAGTGCCAAAGTTGCAAAGACTGCTCCAAAAAGAAAACCCAATGTTCCTACACCCTCATCAAGGAATGTCAAGAAAAAAACAGAAAAAGCTCGTGGGAAAGCCATTATGTATGTGCCAGAGGGAATGGTTGATGAAGATGACATCTCGGGTAAGTGAAAATTCCTCAAGTCTTCCTTCCTTTCACTAGTATTGCGTATTTGGCTTATATCGCTTTCTTCTTTTTTTTTTTTTTTTTTTTTTTTTTTTTTTTTTTTAGGTTTGCCAGATACGAAGGAACTGCCCAACGCTCTCTCCTGCCGCTTGCTTGTTGAGAATGTCACTCCTGCCTCATGGAGGAGTAAAATGAATGAGATGTCCATTGAGAAACTTTGCGATCTCAACGACAAAAGTTATATCCGGCAAGCAATGCTGGACAGCCATCTTAGCTTTTGCACCAGGGGGTTGCTTAACAAAGTCAAGGAAGCGAAGGAGGAGGTTGCTGCTGTTGTTGCCAGAGAGAAAGAAAGGGAGAAAAATTATGCTGAGTTGGAGAAGAGGTGTGACAAAGCCATGGAGAACTTTGAGAAACATCCAAGGTACGAGGCTCTTCGAGACAAGATTGATGGTCTTGAGAAATAGCTTAAAGAATCGCAGGCTGAGTGTGGTAGGCTAAAACTGGAGGAAGCTAAGGTTGTTGGTTATGAAAACCAGGTGAGTGCCCTGGAGTCTAAGTGTACTGGGTTAGAGACTGAGAGGGCCAGACTAGTGGAGCAGGATGCTACGCGTTGTCAGGAGGTTGATAAGTTGAAACTCGAATGCCAAAGTTTGAGAAAAGATAGGGCTGAGGTTGTATCGAAGGTTGTTCCCTACGTTGCTATGGAATTATATCATAGCGATGAGGTGGGGGAGGTTGTGGGTAAGCTAGTGAATGCAGCCATATTTCATGGCAAATGCACAACTTTAGAGGAAATTGCCGAAACCAAGAAACCAGTTGTGCTGTCGGAGGTGCCATACTATCGTCCGAATTCCGTTCGGGAGTATGATGAAGCTGGTAACGCATTCACCACAGCAGTGTACCCCTTTCTTGCCGAAGCAACCAAAGATCCTTCTGCCTCCATCGAAGATCTCCTTTCTAAAAAACCCAAGAGCATACAGCCTCCGTCTCCAACTAAAAGAACCTTGTCTGAGAAACCCAAGTCTGCGACTCATCTGGAAGACCCAAACTCTTCTATCAACAAATGAAGGCTGCCATGTTGGCAGTAATTTAGTCTGTAAGGGTGGCGTGTACCCTTTAAAACAATTTGGTTATGTTTAAAGGCTGGTGCCTTTGTTTAAGACAATTTATCATGCTTTTATCAGGCGTGTGCCTGTTGGAATAGTTTGTCTGGGCTTCATCCCCTAACTTTAAACAATTATCTCTTTTGTTGATAGCTATGCCTGTGCGTAGTCTTTATGAATCTTAATTTGGAGGAATACTCTCCTTTTTTTGATGCCATGCTTATCTTCTCTTACGCTCACTACAAGAACGTAAACATACAACCTAAGGTTATAACCTTATTGTGTGTATTTTGGACCAAGATTTTATGCAATCGTATAATTTGACTGCGACAGAGGGTCGCGACCCACTCCGTCTTTATCCTTAAGTTACAGAGGGCTTTTAATACCCTAAGACTTCATAGGAAAGTTAATGTGAATTGTAATGGATGTTAATGTTATACAAGACATGTGCCTTGCTTCATCCTTCGACATTGAAACTTGTAAAGTACTTGGCTGAACAAATCTATGTTGTATAAAACGAAACAAGAGATTTTGAGGGAAACATGTTATATCATTAAGTGGGTAGGGAGGATTACATCATTTGAAGAAATGAACACTAGACACCTACCATTAATGCTTCTTTCCCATGTGAGAAGACTGCGTTACATGAAATTGAAAACAACTAAGTGCTTTTAAAAGAAAGGTAAGTTCTTATATGTAAGACTTACGAGAGTTGGCGTCATGTCCAAACTTGTTCACGACATTTTTTGCTTCTGCCCTTCGAGCTTCTATGTCTTTTTGCCACATTAATTCTTCTTTGACGCTGGGCTCTTTCACTTGGTTTTGTTAGCTTTTATTCGAAGGACAACTTCCTATATGCCCTCAAGGCTTTGGGAAGTTTGTCTACCCCCTTATGCTGATATTGCCCTAGCTTCACCTCGATTTCGGTGAAAATATCCTTGTCAACACAAACGAACCTTTGCTTCACATTCAGGCTTTTGCAGAGAGAAGGGAACACTCCTTCGGCAAAGTGTGGCCCTTCGTAAGAGGTGATAACTTGTGGGATTCCAAATCTGAAAATTATGTGCTCCCACATGAACTCTTCCACATCTTTTCCTTTTGTTGATGCCAATAGATTGGCCTTGACCCACTTGGTGAAATGATCGATGGCTATGACCAAGAATTGTACCCCTCCGGGAGCTAATGGTAAGGGTCCGAGTATGCTGACTCCCCATTGACCGAAAGGCCTTACTGTCATGCTAGATGTCGCATCATACTCTAATGGTTTCCGGGCTTTGGAGTGTGTCTGACATATCATGCATGTTCTGATTGCTTCCCTTGCGTCTTCTAGTACGGATGGCCAGTAATAACCCAATTTTGTTACCTTCGAGGCGATGTCTTTAGGGCTTGTGTGTCTTCCACAAAATTCTTCATGAGCATTGTAGAGAATGTTTGAAGCCTGTTTTAATTCGACACAACGAAGCCAAGGAGATGAAAGACGCCTTTTGTAGAGATTATTGCCTATGAGCCTGTACTGGGGACTTTTGACTTTGATTCTTCATGCCGACTTTGAATTATCGGGCAAAATGCCGCTTATCAAGTACGTTTTTATTGGTGTTATCCAGCTGGAGCCTTCATCAAAGGTTTCACTTCGTGCAATTGACCTGGTGGCCAATACTTCCACTAAAACCTCGCTGGGTAGATGAGCGAAAGCAGTCGATGCTAATTTGATTAGGGCCTCCGCCCTTTTGTTTTGGCTCATGTGGACATTTGTCACTTTGTGTTGTTCGAAACCCTGAAGGAGCTTTTTAACTTCGTTCAAGTATTCCTTGATTATTGGCTGCCTTGCTCTGTAAGAACCCTTGATTTGACTAGTGACTGAAAGTGAGCCTACGAAGATGGAGAGGTCATGAACCTCCATGCCCTTCGCGAGTCGAAGGCCAGCCAGCAAGGCTTCGTACTCTGTTTCATTTTTTGTGGCCTTGAATTCAAAATGTAGTGCATAACTGTACTCCTTTCCCTCTGGATTAATTAGGATTAAACCTGTTCCGAAACCATCGGAGCTTGAGGCTCCGTCAGTGTATAATTTCCATCCCTCCGCTGCTGTTGGGGGAGTTTCTCCATTTTGGCTATGTCCGGAATGTGTTTCGTTGAGGGCTTCTGCGGATGTCTGACTCTTGATGGAGCTTAGACTATCACGTCTTTCCAATGATCTTGGAGCTGGTAGGTTAATAGCTGCTTTGAACTTCGAAGGGTTGGCTTTGACTCCTTGCTTTGTTGACTTAATGGGTTTGAACTCCTTGAGTCGATATTCCTTGTCGTAGAGCTTGTCATCAGTCATCGGTGCCTGAGGAGTTCTGGTGTTCCTAGAATGTGTCCCTTCGAGGACCTTCCCCTCGGCTTTGTGTAGCATCTTCAAGTCTGTTGTGGAACTATTTGGAGATCACTTTTCGCCTACCACTCTTCGTTTTGCATGATGCTTTTTTGTGACGATATCTTCTTCGACATCCGCACTCCTAATAACATTATTCGGAGGTTTTTTGGAACCTTCCCTTTTTTTCTTGCTATCCTTCGGGCTGTGCTCAGAAAATACCGTCCCTATTCCGTTGGGTGTGTGAAATTTCACCGCTGCATGTATAGTGGAGACTACTATACCCATCTTTTGCATGGCGGTCCTCCCTATCAACAAGTTGTAAGGAGAGTTGGACCTTACGATAGTAAATATGAGGGTTTCTGTCCTTGCAATCCTGCCTTCTCCGATTGTTATTTCCAACAGAACTTCTCCTAGAGGCCACGAGCGTTCGCCAGAAAACCCTACTAAAGGCATCTTTGAGTCAACCCTTTGAGACCTGACCGCAGGAGAAAGCTTTCGAAAGCAATGTTCATATATGACTTCGCAAGGGCTTCCGCAGTCCATGTAAGCTCCCCTTATTTCTTGGCTAAAGACTAGGACTTTGATAACCACCGGGTCATTCTAAGGGATCCTGCCTGCGATAGGGGAAAACGTTATTTCCCTTACCTCATTTGCTTCTGGCTCTGGTACCTTCCTTTTCGAAGTGGTTTCGTTTCGATGTATCATTAGTATGGGGGCTTCGGTAGGGTTAGTATCTTTGGCCATTTGAGTGTCAGTCATCTTTTCTTTGCCTTTCTTGATTCCTTTTACCAGGTGTGCTAATTGCCCAGATCTTACGGCTTCTTCAATTTGTTTCTTTAGTTCCCTGCAACTGTTCGTATCATGGCCATTGTCTTCGTGGAAGTGACAGTATTTGCTGGTATCCCTGTTTTTGCCCTTACTTGTCATACGGGGAGGCGCCTCGAAGGTTTTGGCTGCCCTCTCCGTAGCAAGTATTTCCTTTGGAGACTTCGATAGACTGCTTAACAAACCATGGTTGGGGCCTTTGTTGTACGGAGAAAACCTGTCTCTGTTCTTGTTCTTGTTCTTGGACCGTTCCCACGAAGAATGCTTCGAAAACTTGTTGTTGCTATCTTTATCTATCGGAGCCCCATTAGTGGACACCTCTTTTGCTTCGATCCAAGTATACGTCTTTTCGGTCAACCCCTTGTAAGTTGTCAGAAGGTCAGTGGACAAGAATTCCACCAAACTCCGATTCCGAAGGCCATGTACGAAACCAGAAATACGCTGATCTTCATGAAGACCCAAAATTTGCAAAGTTTCATCGGTGTACCTAGTAACGAAGGCCCTGGTGCTTTCGTTATCTTTTTGTTTGATGTTGTGCACCGTTAAATGAGTCCTTGTGAACTTCTTTTGCTGACTGAAGTGTGACCGGAACTTAGCTTTGAGATCATCAAGGTTGACGATGCTACCGGGCTTTTGCCCATTCCACCAAATACGAGCAGAATTTCGTAGGGTGTATGTAAACATATGACAGGCCACCGGCATAACCCACTTTTGCATCTTGATAGCCCCTTCGAACAAGTGTAAGAAATTGTCCGGATCCCCCTTCCCATCATAAGTCCCGACATGTGAAGGCATTTTTAACCCATCAGGCAATGGGTAATCTTCTATCCATCTAACAAAAGGTGTAGCTGAACCCATAGGGTCTGAATATAGACAATTATAAGATGGTGCATACATGGGGACAGTATTGTATGGATTGCTGTTTGAGGGCATTCCCATAGGAGTCTGGCCTGGGTAGGACTGATAAGGTGTATTCATGGCAAACGGGTAACTGTTTCCCATGGCGTACGGAGGGTACGCCATAGGATGGCCGAAGGGCATGCTCCCATAATTTTGGGGGAAGCTTGGGTTATTAGGCTGTCCATTTACTGGAGGATATAAATTTTGAGGACAAGACTGAGTTTGGAACGAGGGGTACATACCATTGGGAGGAAGATTTCCTCCCATATTAATTGTAGACGGATTTCCTTCTACGCCTGATGCGTGAGAAGGCTGCAACGGAACCCCAACTTCCGTCCTTCCAAGATGGGCTGCTAGCAAGGGAGGCAAAGTCACCCCCTTTCTTCCCTAAGCTGGCTCCTACCGTTAGAGCCTTCGGTAACCGCCCCTTCTCTTCTTGTCGGAGCCCTCTCGGGGACTCCTTCGAAACCAACGGACCTTTTGCTTAGCCTTCGACCAATTGGAGACCCAATTCTTAAGGCCGATAGGGTTGGCCCTTGGGTCGGAGGCCTAGGTTCCATCTCCATTTCTTCATCATACTCATCACTCGAGTATTCAAACTCCCTTCGCACCTCAGCATTCCTGACTTGTCTATTACGAGCCCTTAAAAGGGTTTCCAACACTTCGTGGTTGGCTTCGACAAAGGCTGGGCTAATGACAGGTTCTGGGTTGGCTGATGTCGAAGCATGATTGTTGGTTGTGATTTCTGGGTGAGAACGTGTTGTGAAGGTGGAGGCGGTTATTGGGGGAAGGTTGTTAGGGTCGTCGGTTGGTATTGGTGTTAAGGTAGAGAAACCCGGTGGGGGAGTATCTTCTCTTCCTTGATCCATGCCGGAATAATAGTGAGGTTAGTTGGTAGGTTATAAGCTCGGAATTAATGAGACCAATTGTAGCGGTCCCACGGATGGCGCCACTGATTGAACAAATAATTGCCAACCAAGCCTTCGATGGTGATCAAAGGAATAATGAGGTGTTGAGATTGCGCCAAGCTTGTTCTTAACCTGAAAATAAGAAATACGAAGACACTACGTCAAGTGATTGCGCAGGGGTTGGACCCTGCGAACCATCTCCGGCGTGCGAGTAAGTATGTGTAATGGTAATGTAGGTCGTAAATTTAGAGAGTGAAGTTAACTTACTTAGTTTTTGGCCCGACTATGCTATTTATAGGGGAGAAATAGGGCATAGTGGGCGGTTGCACATAGTTCGGAGATCATGGGGGCGTCCCATGGAAAGTGGTAACCGCTAGGGCTTTGTAGCCCACGATCTCTGTTTTGGAGGGAAAGCCAAGGGATAGAGGAGACGTGGGTTTGACCAGGTCAGGATGGTCCTTCGTGCTAGTCCCTTCGTCAGGAATACCCCGAAGGGCTTAGGGCTTCGATTGGCGGATTCCCACATGGTAACCAGTTCGCAGGCGAATGCTTTTAAGCCAATGAAACGTGTTAGAAGATTAACCTGGGCCTCCGAAAGGAGGGCTTTCTACAGGCTCGAAGGGGAGTCCTTCGACCCGTTAGGAGGGTACATCATCACACACCAAACACCATCACCCCACCATACTCCATCTTAATCCTTGTCCCCTAGATATTTTTTGTAGCTAGTTACTTGATTTTACTATAAAAGGAGATCTCTAGTTCATTATTTTCACCAAAGAAAAATATATACACTCTTGTTTCCTCTCTATATTTTCGGCTAAGGCAAGGAGTCAAGAATAAAATTTGGTTTTTTGCTTATTTAGTGCTTATTTATAGCTTATTGGATTTTTAAAATACATATTGGGTATTTTGGAGTTCCAACTTGGGTTCATATTGTTCTTGCATCTCCTACCAAACCAACATCTTCAAGTAAGCCTAAAACTAATTTCTATAACTTTACTTATGCATTTTATACTAGATCTAAGCTTGATTTCATGTTATTATGTTTAAATCTTTTATTTAAACTAACTAAATTCAAAGATCACCCTATATATATGTTTGTAAAAATTTTATGTTATAAGTAAGTAAAAACATACTTGACATAATTATTTTCTTGGGAAAAAATATGTATATTCAAGTCTCATTTCATATTTGTTTTATATATACAAGTTAAGGTTTAAAAGAAATAATACGTGATTTATAATTTTTCCTACACCGTGGTTATTTATTTCTTGATGTTATGAAATTTTCATTAGGTTGTTATTACTGTTGTGACACTAAAGAAATGGTTTAAGAATTGGTGGAAGAGTTAGGATAGTTTTTGGGAGTTGATTTGAGGTAGATCTAATAGTTAAAAATGTAAAATTTGTGATTTTAGAATATATATATATGGATAGGCTGTCCTAAATTGATTTACACAGAAAAATGAGTTTTTGAAATACAATATTTGGTTAAAAATATAGGAAATATACTTTATAACGAAAACGTAGGCGCTTGAATGGTTAAAAACGGATCTATAACTAATAAGATAAGTTAGTTTTAAGTTTAGCGACGAAAACTAATTTTCTGAAAATATGGTTTGCTGTCAGAATTTTCAAAGGATAAAACCGGACTTTAAAGGTTAGCTAGACTAGTCGAGGCCTTAAAAATGCATTAGTATACTTAATTACCTTCGCGGGAATAGGTAGAACTTATAAAACGAACTTAAAACGAGTAAGATATGGCTCTACGAAACTTTAGACGAAACTTATATTTTTGACAGCTTGTATTGAACTAGTAAATGCTGATGGAAATCTTGAAAATAGAATTTGGACACTTTAGAAGTGGAATTAGCCGAAACAACTTAAACAAAAATGGTAGAATCCCGTATATACTTGTTAGGCGCTTTAGAAAATTTCTAGAACACTAAATAACAAATAAACTATGGACAAAATACGATATGCAAAGAATATATTTATTTTCACTATTCACAGCTCTTCGTTAAAAGATGTTGGAAATGTTTTTGGAACGTTTTAAGTGTTTTGGAGTCAAAATGATGTAAAATGGACTATATCAAGGACGTAATATTTTATGTACACTTTACTATTGAGTCGGAAGTTTTTCAAGTAAACAATTAATTAGATGGTCAACGTTAAGGACTTGAATACTTATAAACACATGGTCTATTAAAATGATTTCCTATTAATAATGTACTTCGGTAAAATTATATTTTCACTACTAAATTACTATGCAAACATATATGGGTGATAAACTATTTTATAAAACGCATGCATTACACATTACATTATCCTAAGACAACTTATATATTTCTAGGTTGCCGTATAGTTTTCACGTTTGAAAACTCATTTCACTTTCCGATATCTTTGATTTACGTTGATTGCTTACGGTGGGTTTCATAGCCCCATTTTTTACTGTTTTTCTATTCGATTTGAAATACTTGGGTTGGAAATACATTGCTTGTTTTTATATATGGACACAAGTGTATTAAACATATATTGATTGCCTAAGTTTTTGTCGTTTGCCATAAATTCCTTACTATCATGAACCGTTAATTACTTTGTAAGCGCGAATGTTGTGAATAGATCTATTGGGGGTAAACTCCCCCGTCCGGGTTGGTCGCTCCAACTTGTCAAACGGACGCATTTCATTTGATGTCGTACAGGTGTTTGGCAAAGCACATGTTTGAGGTGATAACATGAACTAACTATTAAGGCTTCGGTGTCATGAGCTTAGTGCAACAGTAATCTTTTTCATGAACATGTTGTCTTTGAAATCTTGTGGTCCATGCATAACTTGTTTACTTAAACCTATGAACTCACCAAATTTTATGCTGACCCTTTTAGAATGTATTCTCAGGTGTAGATATTTACTACAGCACAATCTATTATTGGAGGCGCTTGGCAAGGGCACAGTCATAGGCTACTCTAATATATTTGGGACCAATTATTTATTTATATGGGCCTTATTTCCGCATCAAATTAAATATTGTAAACTGGTTTACTATGATAATGTAACTAATTTTTCTAAATGTATAAGGTAAATCCATTCTCTTTACTTTGTGTTGTGATCCAATTTAGTAGCACCCCAGCGACACGTATGCTTCCGTTGGACCCGATTTTGGGGGTGTTACATGTTACCCATGTTCCCGTTGCTCAACTCACAACAGAGCAAGCCCTTCAGAAAGAAGCAAATGAACTTGCCATGTCTTACATACTTCAAGGAATTCCAAATCTCATCTTTCAAAGTATCGATGCACAGAAGACTGCAAAAGACATGTGGGAACATGTACATCTTCTTATGGAAGGAACAGAATTAAATCAAGAGGATATGGAATCTAACCTTTACCTAGAATATACTATGTTTATGATTGAGGCCGGGGAATCTTTAGAATCGTACTACCACAGGTTTACCAACATAATCAATGACTTAGACCGTCACAACATTGTGCTTCCAAGGATTGCTGTGAATACAAAGTTTTTGAGCTGTCTTGGACCCGATTGGCAAAAGTATGTCACTTTTGTTTTCAAAGCCAAGAATCTAAACAATGCCTCGTATGGGTTGCTGTATGATTATTTAAAGCATCACCAATCAGAAGTTGACAAAGACAGAGCAGCAAGAGGAGGATTTTCATCATTACCTATTGCAATTCCAACAAATCAACTTGCTTTGATTGCTCAGTCTTACTTTGCACCACCAACAAATCAAGAGTTTGTTCAGAAACCACATCATTCGGGTTATTCTTCACAATCTTCTTCAAACCAAATAGTCCCATATGAAGCATCACCAAAATATTCTGATAATTAACTGGTTTCATATAACAACACCGATTCTATGATGTACTCCAACATTGAAAATGATGAAGACGATGCTTTTAATTCATTGAACGAAGGATTTGCCTTAATTTCCAAAGCCTTTAGCAAGTTCTCGAACAAATCAAACAACAGTCTTAGATCTTCATCCAACACTAGGAATCAGGCAGTTGTTAATGATGGCAAGGTTGAAATTCAAAACTGAGCTTTAAGAAAATTTGGTTCGGGTGGATATATGAGTAATGCTGGTGGACAGAGGTTTTCTTCAGCTAGGAATAGTAGGAACAATGTTGGTAATGTACAAAGGAGGGCAGAAATTGTTGAAACTGGAAATTATGGGATTGGTAATACCATGGTCAAATGCTACAATTATGGAGGAAAAGGTCATATTGCGAATGCTTGCCCAAATCCGAGACCCAGAGGCAGTGTGTATCACAAAGAAGCTCTTCTTTTGGCTCTCAAAGATGAAGCTGGTGGCACTCTGACTAAGAAAGAGCACAACTTTATGGCAAATGCATACTCAGACGACGACATGGAAGATCTAGAGGCAAATGCAACTGTAATGTTGATGGAAAACATGCAAAAAATGCATATGGGTGAAACAAGCCCGGTGTATGATACCGACGGTTTGTCTCAGGTACCTGAATCTGAATGTCTCATTCAAGAAATTGTATCACCCTCTGTGTCTGCATCTACTGAAGAAAATGTTGGTCAAAATGACTCATCGTTGTCCTCTCAAGATGATGACCAAATAAACACCGTTGTTACATTTGATGAAGATCAAATTAACCCCGTTGTTTCATTTGATGATCCTCTAGATGATGATAACAATGATCACATTGAACAAGATGATCTTTTTCATGATACAGATACAGAGCTTATGACCTTGCTTTTGACCACCCAAACATAATTAAATGCACAAAAATCCCAAATTGATAAGTGCACTGAGATTAATAGAAACTTAAAAGCTAAAGTTGCATTATTAACCAAGGATCTTGAGTGCTACAAACTCCAACTTTTGAATTATGAAACCAAAGAAAAATGGGAGAAAAGCTTTGAGGTTGCATTTCAACAATCATACGTGAAAACAAAAGGTTTAGAACATCAAGTACTTGAGTTAACCGTTTCCAAAAATGAATTACTTTCTCAAAAAGAACAAGAAATATTAGATTTTCAAAAACAAGTTGACATCTTACATTTTGAACTTTCTAAAACCAAAACAGAGTTGTCAACCTGTAAAGATGATCTTCTTGAACAAAAACAAATTTCAAGGAAATGTGTTGATTCGTATCTTGAGGAAATTATTACGTTGGAATCCTAACTCAAAGAATTTCAAAACATTGTGTATAAAACTGGTGAATCTATAACTACCATTCAAAACCTAACTGTCAAACCAAATCCCCAAGGATATGGCTTTGCAATTAGAAGTGATCAACCACATTTTTTACATAAGGCACTCAAGGAAAATACAAAGTTGTACAGTGCAGAATACTTGTTTGATGAGTCTTTCATGCGTGTTGTTGTGTATAATAATGAAGAGGAAATGGAACACTAGGATGAGAGTCGATCTAAATTGAGTAATGTCTATTATAACAAACCATATGATTACTCAAGAGCACCTCATATTAGTGAGACTTTTGTACCTCAAAAAGATAAATCATAAAAACATGGTCTTTAATTGAAATGCATGCTTCTTCTGAAGTTGGTCCAGTAACCACTGTAGCACAAGTTAATGGACCTTTACCAAATCCAGGTGTCATTACACAAATGCCAAACAATGTCGCATCCTTAGATATTTTAAAACATTTATGGAGGACATCAAGTTTTTGGAAGATGCAATTGAACGTAGCTCAGAGATAAAAGTCTCTACTTTTCTTTCTCCATATGAAAAAGAAAAGAGATAAGTTTTTCAAAAGCAATTTTTGCCACATGTTCAACACCTGCGAATTTGTGCTACACAGTGGGAACATGAGCTTCAATCATAGGTTGCATCAATGATGAACATTTTCGAAGCAAAAGACAACAAGATCTCAAAACAAAAATGTGAAAAGAAACCTTTGGAAAAAGATGCAGATCGACTCTTAGAAAATGTTCTCTGTTCTGATGTTATTTATGTGATAATGAATTCCATTTATCTGTCATGTGATGAAATGCTTGTTGATGATCACTCCGTTGATGTTGAGATGTTGCAACTTGAGATTGATAATCTGATAAAAGAAAATGAGAGACTTAGAAAAGTCAATGATGATGTGGAAACAAAATTTTCAAAAGAAATTTTTCAGCTCAACCAAAAACTGCAGTGGTGTCAGACTCAGAGTCTTGACTTTGAGTTAAAACTTCAAAGCCAAAAAGACTCAATGTCCATTCAAAATAGTCATCCTTTCAAAAGTCAAAATTTTGAACAAAAAAATGATGTTTTAAAACGTCAATTTTTTTAGTATGAAAAGGACATTGATGAGGTTTGCAATAACAAAAATGACACTGTTCGTTTAAACAGAGAATTGGAAAAATTCAAGAACAAAAACATATCATCATTGAGTTGAAAGAGAAACTCAGAGTACTTGAAAAAGGGAAATTTGTACAACAAAATGTGATTGCACAAGGCATGTACGGAGTAAATGAGACATATAAGAAAGCATCTCCTCATACCACTAATTTGCATGCTTCAACTTCTACAGGATTAGGCACCCGTCCTAAGGTTAGCAGATCAAAGACCAAAAAGAAGAGTAGTATCTGAACACCTAAGAGCAGCTCTCCTAAAACTCAAGAAGTAGAAGTTCACACTAGGAATCTGAATAAGATGCATGTTATGTCTAAAGTAGAATCCAACTTGTCAAAGTGTAATTCCAAAAGTGATGTAACGAATGCTAAATCTATGAATGTACTGAGTGATGTTATGGTTGATGCTTATTGTGTGTTTTTTCGCACTAGTATTTTGTCTAGTAATCATCGGAAATGTGTTGCTAGAACCCTTTTGTCTCGTACCCAAAACCGTACTAATGGCATTTCCTCTTGGCTCACTACCGCTGCTAAGTCCATTTTAGGAAAACTGCCAAAAGTAGTTTCTGAGACTACTGTTGACAAGACCATAATTGACCCTAGAACAATCCAATCACCAAGTGCGTTCACTAGGAAGAAAGCAGAATCTAGTTAGACATGGCAGCGTTGGCTACAGCATAAACCTAGTTTTACTTGTCTACCAAAGATGCTTAATAACTATACTACTAACCCAAAGGGACCCACCGTTACCAACTCTCCATCTGTGTACTCTTCTTGTGATGCAGGTGATTTAAATCTTCCTTTGGATTGTTGATAGCGGATGTTCCCGACACATGACAGGAAACTTGAAACTTCTAGTAAACTTTGTCACAAAGTTCATCTGCACTGTCAGATTCGGGAATGATCATTTTGTTGCTATCATGGGATATTGGGACTATGTCAATGGGAACATCGACATCAGCCGTGTATACTAAGTTGAAGGCCTTAGACATAACCTTTTCTCCGTAGGGCAGTTTTGTGATGGGGAATTGGAAGATGCATTTAGGGAGAAAACCTGCTTTGTTTGAGACCTAAAAGGAAACGACCTTATGACAGGAAAACGCGGAACGAGTCTTTACACCATTTCCTTGTCAGATATGACCGCATCTTCTCCGATTTGCATGCTATCCAAGGCTCATTATACAAAAGCATGGCTATGGCATAAACATTTATCTCACCTGAATTTTAAAACAATGACTGAGGTGGCTCATCATAAGTTAGTTGATGGTCTTCCAAGATTCCGGTATGCCAAAGATCACCTCTGCTCAGCTTGTGAACAAGGGAAGAGTACTCGTGCTCATTTTCCTCAAAAATCGAGCACAATACGGATCATGTACTCCAACTTCTCCATATGGATCTTTGTGGCCCAATGCGTGTTCAGAGAATTAATGGGAAGCGGTATATATTGGTAACCGTAGATGACTTTTCAAGATGGACTTGGGTCTACTTTCTTTGCACCAAAGATCAAGCTCCTTCAATGATCATCACCTTTCTCACCAAAATTCAGGTCCAGCTTCGCAACACCGTCAGAAAAATCAAAACAGACAATGGGACTAAATTTAAGGATCAAAATCTTCGTGAGTTCTATGAGAAAGTAGGAATTGAACACCAAACATCAATTGCACGCAGCCCAAAACATAACGGAGTTGTTGAAAGACGAAACCGAACATTAGTGGAAGCTGCAAGAACGATGTTGATCAATGCTCAATTACCAGATTACCTCTGGGCTGAAGCTGTCTCCTCCTGCTACACCCAAAACCGATGTATGATCACCAAAAGGCACAACAAAACCCCATATGAACTTTTTCAACCAAGAAAACCGAACATAAATTACCTTCATGTATTTGGAGCTCTCCGCTACCCAAATAATGATCGTGATGACCTTGGAAAGTTGAAAGCCAAAGCTGATATTGGGATTTTTGTTGGCTACTATAAAAGTTCAAAAGGATTTCGAATCTGGAACCGTCGAACCCGAGAAATTTAAGAGACCATACATGCTCATTTCGATGAACTTACGGAAATGACTTTTGAGCAAAACAGCTTAGGACCGAATCTAACCTTCTGAACTTCCCTGATCAATCAGCTGCACCTCTCTCTCTCTTAATCGCAAGGACTTGGAAGATTTGTTTGCTCCGCTATTTGATGATTCTGTTGTCGGTCGTGCTTCTGAAGTATCCACCAGTTCTGCTGCACAACTCGTCAACAATCAAACACCTAATACAACAGCAACTACTACAACATCAGTTGCTGAAGATGCACCTCCAACAGAACCATCATCATCACTTGAACAAACAGCTTCTAATACTGCGACTGCAGCTGATGATCCCCCTCTACCATCTTATGAAGTACCCACACCCGCGCATTATTACGAAAATGCTTTCTTCAATCCATTTGCTCCGACTCACCATTCCAGACATTGTAGAGTCGTCAACGAGTAATTTGGATCAATCATATATGTACCAAAATTTTCAACACTACCCGTCAACCCACAAATGGACTAAGGATCATCCTCTAGTGAACGTGATTGGAAACCCAGACAACCCGGTCATGACACGTAAAAGACTCCACACATATGGTGAAACTTGCATTTATTCACTCACTATTTGTCAATCAGAACCAAAAAACATTAAAGAAGCCCTTCCCTACGACAATTGGATTGAGTCAATGCAAGAGGAACTTGATCAATTCAAACGTTTGGAAGTTTGGGAATTGGTAGAGAGACCAGATGGAGTTTACATAGTCGGGCTGAAATGGATCTAGAAGAACAAGTTGGATGCTGATGGCACAGTTATTCGTAACAAGTCCCGGTTGGTTGCTAAAGGATTCAGTCAAGAAGAAGGGATCGACTTCAAATCTTTCGCACCAGTGGCAAGACTTGAGGCAGTTCGAATGTTCCTGGCGTACACTGCTCAAAAGAATATCACTGTATATCAAATGGACGTGAAGACGGCATTTCTCAATGGACAACTCCGTGAAGAGGTGTACGTTACACAACCATAAGGCTTCGTCGACCCAGAACATCCGAGTCACGTTTACCGGCTCAAGAAAGGCCTCTACGGCCTTAAACAAGCCCTAAGGGCATGGTACGACAAATTATCTGCATTCCCACTAGCTAATCATTTCACTAAAGGATCAGCTGACCCAACTTTGTTTATACAAAAACACGGGGAGGACATTCACATTGTTCAAATTTTTGTGGATGACATCATTTTTGGGTCTACCCATAAAAAGTACTCAAACGCTTTTGCAAAATTAATGAAACAAAACTTTGAGATGTCCATGATGGGTGAACTAAAGTTCTTCTTAGGACTGCAAGTTCATCAATCACCCCGTGGTATTTTCTTAAGTCAGTCCAAATATGCTCAAGAGATTTTGAAAAAAACATGGCATGACCAGTTGTGACACCTATAATACCCCTATGTCTTCCTCATCCCTGAAGCTAGATACTGATCTACATGGGACATTCATTGATCCTACCAAATACCGTAGTATGATTGGGTCTCTTATGTATCTCACAGCTAGCCGACCGGATATTGTATTTGCCACTTATCTTTGCTCCCGCTATCGGTCAAGAGCAACTAAAAGACACCTTTTTACTGTTAAAAGAATCCTTCGACACATAAAGGGAACCATTCACTTGGGGATCTGGTATCCGAAGGATTCTGGTTTTGAACTAATTTCCTTTTCAGACGCTGATCATGCAAGATGTATAGACACAAGGAAAAGTACATCTGGGGGAGTACAATTTCTGGGTGAGAAACTCGTATCTTGGCAGTCAAAGAAGCAGGATTGTACATCACTGTCATCAACGGAATCAGAATACGTGGTTATGTTAGCATGTTGTGCTCAAGTAATCTGGATGAGATCACAACTAATGGACTATGGTTATGTCTTCAACAAGATTCTAATGTACTGCGACTCCAATAGTGCCATTGCTATCTTGTGCAACACCGTCGAGCACTCAAAATCCAAGCATATTGCTCTCCGTTATCACTTCATCAAACAGCACGTGGAACAGGGTACAATTGAACTTTATTTCGTGGGTACAGAATACCAGCTGGCCGACTTATTCACCAAAGCCTTGCCTCATGCAAGATTTGTGGAATTAGTTCACCAGATTGGTATGAGATGTTTGACTCCAGATGACTTGGAAAATTTTCTCAAAAACAATTAATCGAGTCAAACATCAAAACTATCTTTGTAAATATTTTTGACAAGAACACAAAAAGATTCTCAATTTAAACTCTCTATTTAAAAAAAATGCAAGTACAAAATCTTCATCTACACGTTGTTCATTTCAAAACGTTAACAATTATTTCTGAACAAGTGTTGAGGGGGAGAAAGAAATTCAAATGTTAAAATTTTTTAAAAATTTGTACTTGCATAATTTATTCAAAATTGTTGCTTCATCAAATGGTGGTAAAATCATCTTAGAAATACCCTCCTTGATCTTAAAAATATTTTCAAACAATCATACGTCAAGGGGGAGTATCAAAGTTGTTAGTGCCAATCACATGTTAAGTCTAGTTAACAAAATTGTGAGTTAGGACTTAGTATGCAAGATAGTATAGTTAAAGGACCAAATTGAAAAAAAAAAAATTGAAAAGATCAAAATGTTTAACAAAAGAAGTCAAAGTGAAGTAAATGCGCTATTAACTTCACTGTCAGATTTTTCAACCACCGCAGTAATACTCTCACCCACCATCATCAACGGCTAAATCCGTTCAAGTTTCTTCTATTTTGTGAGTGAGTATATATTGTTTACATGAATTTGAAAAATGGTTTTGAAGGATTTAAAGATCCAACAGTTGAATTTGTCAGAATTGAATGTTTTAAAACTTAGGGTTTATGGATAATCAGATTTTTGATTTAGTGTGTTAGAGATGCAATTGTTTAGTGGATTATTGTTAGAATTAGTCCCTTAACATAATGCATGTGATTAATTAAACCCAAAAACAAGTTTAATGAATGTTTGAATTTTAGGGTTTATGATACGATTTGGGGAAAATTGCATGATTGTGTTGTAGTGTAATTAAGCAGTTGGAATAGAGTTCTCATGAGTAGAATTGCATGTTTTTAACATTCAAATTGAACCCAGAAACATATCTGATGTGATTTAGATGATTAGGGTTTATGAAGAACACGTATAAGGTCTAAATTATGATTCTGTTGTTAAAATGTGTTAAGATTTGGTCATAAGACTCAGGAACATCATGTGAAGAGATTGGAACATGTTGGGATTCGAGATTTGATGAGACAAAATAAATAGAAGAATGAAACATGAAGGACTAAAGGTGACAAAGGAAGAATTCTTCTACAAGCAAAAGATCTTTTATATTTATAGAAAATATTCTTTGTAACCCTAATATCTCTCTATATAAAGAGATATAGGGGCGTAGGATTCATAACCGTATTATTTCTGAACCCTTGTTTATGCTACATATGGATTTATTTGGTCCTACTTATGTAAAAAGCTTAAACAAAAAGATGTATTGCTTAGTGGTCACTGATGACTTTAGTAGATTTACTTGGGTATTCTTCTTAGCTACTAAGGATGAGACACCTGGCATTCTTAAGGCTTTTATCACTAGAATAGAAAACCTATTTAATCACAAAGTTAAGGTCATCAGATGTGACAATGGAACTGAATTTAAGAACCATGTGATGAATCAGTTCTGTGAGGAGAAAGGTATAACAAGACAGTTTAGTGTTGCTAGAACTCCTCAACAAAATGGTGTGGCTGAGAGGAGGAATAGGACATTAATTGAGGCTGCTAGGACAATGTTGTCTGAGTCAAAACTACCCACTACTTTTTGGGCTGAAGCAGTCAACACTGCTTGTTATGTGCAAAATAGGAGTAAGATAGTTAAGCCTCATAACAAGACTCCCTATGAGTTATTACATGGTAAGAAACCCCTGATAGATTTCTTAAGACCATTTGGGTATCCTGTCACTATCTTGAATACCATTGATCACTTAGGCAAGTTTAGTGAGAAAGCAGACATAGGTTTCTTTGTTGGATATTCCACTCATAGTAAGGCCTTTAGAGTCTACAATCAAAGAACTGAGCATGTAGAGGAGAACTTACATGTTACAGTTAGAGAAACCACACCTAATGTTGCAGGAAAAGGTCCTGAATGGATGTTTGATATTGATTCTCTAACCAAAAGTATGAATTATCAACCAGTCATTGCAGGTACTACTAACATGTCTGCAGGTACACAAACTAACCCTACTGCAGGTACACAAGCAAAGGATGATGAATCTGCAAAAGAGTTTGTGTTGATTGAAAGATGGAACACTGATCAGCCTTTCACATCACATAAGGGAAAGAGTTCACTGGATGATAAGGTTCATGATGAAGTTCCAAAGAAAGATGCAGAAGGTAGTGTTCAACCTTCTCATGATAACAAGGATGATGCTAAGGAAAGAGATGAAGAGTCAACAATTAATAAAAACCAAGGGAATAAAAATAGCAGCAGTTCTCTCAACTCTGCTGTTGGGCCAAAACACTCTGCTGTTAGGCCAAAACACTCTGTTGTTAGGCCAAAACACTTTGCTGCTAAGCCTAGTAGTTCTGCTGCTATGCCCAAGGACTCTGCTGCTGACAAAGATGGAGATTCACATGATAGTTCTTCTGATGAGATGCCAACATTAGAAGAAATATATGTGGACACTGATGATGAAATTGTTGATGTCTTTGGTGCTAGAGCTGATTTATCAAAATTAGAGACTGATATACCTGTGAGTCCCACTCCAACAACTAGAATACACAAGGATCATCCAAAGGAGCATATTATTGGAGATGTTCAATCTGCTATACAGACTAGAAGTCAATCAAAAGGATTGGGTGATTTGCTTAATCAGGGACTCATTGCTCAAACTCTTAAAAAGAGGAATAGCCACAAGGATTTACAAAATTGTATGTTTGCCTGTTTCTTATCTCAAGAGGAGCCCAAAACCATTCACAAGGCTATGAAAGATGAAAGCTGGGTTGAAGCTATGCAAGAAGAGCTGTTGCAGTTCAAGCTTCAGGAAGTCTGGACATTGGTAGATTTGCCTTATGGAAAAAGGGCAATTGGTACAAAATGGGTGTTCAGATGCAAAAGAGATGAAAGGGGCATTGTTATCAGAAACAAGGCAAGATTGGTGGCTCAGCGGTACACTCAGGAAGAAGGAATAGATTATGATGAGGTATTTGCTCCAGTTGCAAGGATTGAGGCTATCAGAATATCCTTAGCTTATGCCTCATTCAAAAATTTTCTAGTGTACCAAATGGATGTGAAAAGTGCTTTCTTGTATGGAGAAATAGATGAGGAAGTCTATGTGATGCAACCACCTGGATTTGAAGACCCTAAGTATCCTGATAGGGTTTATAAAGTAGAGAAGGCACTATATGGGCTACATCAAGCTCCTAGAGCTTGGTATGACACCTTGTCCAAGTATTTGTTGAACAATGGTTTCAGCAGATGAACCATTGACAAAACCTTGTTCATTAAGAAAGACAAAAAGGATATCCTACTTGTTCAGGTTTATGTAGATGATATCATTTTTGGATCTACAAATAAGGTGTTATGTGAAGAATTTGAGAAACTTATGCACAACAAGTTTCAGATGAGTTCTATGGGAGAACTCACATTCTTTTTGGGACTTCAAGTTAAGCAGAAAGCAGATGGGATTTTTATTAGCCAAGACAAGTATGTGGCTGATATTTTGAAGAAGTTTGGGTGTAAAGATGTGAAGCCTGCAAAGACAACAATAGAGACCAACAAACCTTTGCTCAAGTATGAAGATGAGGAAGAGGTTGATGTTCATCTTTATAGATCAATGATTGGATCATTGATGTATCTGACTGCTTCAAGACCAGACATTATGTTTGTTGTGTGTGCCTGTGACAGATTTCAAGTATCCCCAAAATTTTTTCACTTGAATGCTGTTAAAAGGATCTTTAGGTATTTGAAGAGTCAACCTAGGTTGGGTCTCTGGTATCCTAAGGATCCACCTTTTGATTTGGTGGCATACTCTGATAGTGACTATGCTGGAGCTAGTTTGGATAGAAAATCAACCACTGGAGGCTGTCAGTATCTTGGATGTAGGTTGATCTCTTGGCAATGTAAGAAGCAAACAATGGTGGCCAATTCTGTAACCACTGTGAAAATCCCACTATTATAATAAATCATCTTACAGAATATTTATACTTTTTCCACGTAGAAATTTTTTTTTATAACTATTATCTTATGTGACGAAGATCACATCCCTGACAACCCTGCTTGCAACCCAATCTTAACTGATTTAGTATTTACCTATGTAAACATCTTTGACCTAAAACGTTATGAGGTCCTACTTACCAGTTTACGTTATTTCGCTAACGTATGTTTAAAACTGAATGTTCCTTAACTAATAAGAGTTTTATGAAACTCTAAACTACCATAACAACATGTAAAGATAACGAAACCCTAGGAATATTAAAATACAACTTACTTGATTAATGTACAAGTCACTAAAGCATAGAAACCCTAATTCCACTATAACTTCCGATAAAACCCTAATTTCACAAAAACTATTATTTTATTTGCAAACCCTAGTTAATATTTTTACAAAAATATTATGTACAAGTATTTTAAGTCAAGGTACAAGTCCTTTAAGCATAAAATCTAAATAAACATAAAAACCTTATAAAAACATTAAAAATAATTATTTAAATGACATTTTATGTAATATTTTCACACAATAAATTCTAAAAATAATTTATTTATTTATTTAACATATGTACAACCTCATAAACATAAGGTACAACCCTTTCATGCACAAAAATATAAAAACTCATTTAATGGCATTTAAAGTGTAATAAAAATTACATAAAAATTATAGAAAATTAAGAAATAATTAAAAATACATTTTTCTTATTTTTCTTACATTAGTACAAGTCTTGTAAACCTAGAGTACAACCACCTAAAGCACGAAATCTATTTTTTTCCTATATAATTAGAAATCGATACATACAAAAACATGTCATAAAAATCTAAAAATCATTTTTAGCCAAGCCCTAGAGTTAGAAACCCTAGAGTAACCCTAAACCTTAGTTTACAAGTCAACAAAGCTAATGTACAATACCCATAAGCACAATTCGATCCATAACTAGCCTACTTACACCATTTAGTTCAATCCTAACCCTAATCTAACTAACCCTTGGAACTCTTAAACCCTAAGTAAGCTAGATACATGGAGAAGAAGAGAAACACATCACCTCCCTTCTAGAATGAGATTAGGTGTATGGCATACAACACATACACATCACCTTCCCCCTCCTCCTCTATTTTGGCACTCTCCTGGCTATCCACCTCACCTCACACCTTCCCAAGACAGCCCTAGAAGAACCAGGAAACCCTAATTGGCTTTCTATAAATAGTACACCCCATAGAAACCCTAATCCCTCACTACCATTCGAACCAATACATACAGCCACTCACGACCCTAACCTTGATTCCACACAATCAAACTAAGTTCATATAACCCTAAGAGAGCAGTATAAGCAAGCCAGGATCAGTAGAGATCTAATTCGAACCCTATCTCATAAAAACTGCCCTATTCGACTTTTTAAAGAAGGTATGCTTCTGGCCTTTTTCATTTACTTTCATATATTTATTTTGTGTCTAAATACATCCTAGAACATGTCTTGATAAGTGTCATAGCCCAGAATTAGCAGAAACTAATTTTTGTTTCTTAAATTTAAAACCAAATGAATTTTAGAAAATATATACAAACATATATGAAACGAATTTCTGGAAACCCTAGGATATAAGATACATACATATTGTTAAAGAGAATAATTTTAGAAGAACGTGGCAATTGGAATCATCAAAAATGATTAAGCGAGTCAAAAGTTATGTCAATCTGAAGTTATATTTAAACTTAATAAACATTCTGTACAGCAGACGTACATCACGCGAAACGAGGCACTTCTGGTCCGTTTCGTCGAAAACTTAAAACATGAAAGTTTTCCGGAACGTCGTTTTCCTTAAAAAGTATTTAGACCTCGAGTCATAAAAACGTATAACGAATGGTGTTTTATTTAAATTCAGAACTGATTTTACAATAAGGACAGCAGCAGACATAGGATTTGTGTCGTTAATTTAGACTAGTAAATGGTCCTCTAAAATTCTAGTTTTCGACATGGTTGAAGATCTTTTAAAGGGTAACCTATAGGAAAAAGAATCATTAAATTTCATTTAGAAACGAGGGAGAACGGGGCGTGTGAAGTTGGGTTAATTTTCTGTGTCGAGAAACTTAGATTACGATTTTCTGTTTTCATTTCTGAAGTCGTGAGTTCGAACCAGCCTGAAATCTGTTGCAAAAATACTTTTAAAACACTTATAAATACTTTAGAAAAGATTCGTAAAAGGTCTCGGCTTAAATCGTGGGAAATAAATTGTTTTTGGTATAAAAGACGTCGGGTGTAGTCGGGTATTAAACACAAGGACCATTTCTGTCAAAACTCTATAAGTTTTCTGTTTTGGGACTTGTCTTGCGATCGGGGAATCCCTAAGGGGGTAAAAGTGTCGATTTTAAAACTTGAGGGTATAAAGTGTCAATTAACTAAAGTCCGAGGGTAAAAGTTGTCATTTCTATATAGTTTAAGGGTAAAACTTGCCAAACCTAGAAACTTGAAGGTCTAAAATGAAAATATACAAACTCTAATTCCTATTTATTATTATTATTATTATTATTATTATTATTATTATTATTATTATTATTATTATTATTATTATTATTATTATTATTAAGTTTATTTAAACTTAATATACGTTTTGTACCGTAACTAACAAACGAAGTATCCATTTAACGAACGGACGGAACTAAATCTTACAGATAAGAAAATATAATAAAATATTACTTTTGAAACTACATATTGGCTCAATAAAGTATCTAACCATCAAACCAAAACGTTACGAAACGAACACTGGAAACTTATATATAATCAGAAACGATTACTGAAACTTGACATAACCAAACTCAGGTTACAAGCCGGAGACGTTTATCAACTCTAGTTAACTTTGTTTTCCATCCAGACTGCCAGGTGAGTTCATAGTCCCACTTTTTATTACGTTTTCTAAATATGTGGGGAGATACATGCTACCAAACCGAACATAAGTATTTTCTGTATGATTTCCTGATTAATATTGCCTAGGACATCACATTTGTGTTAGCCGGATGGATAGTCTTTGTACTAGCCGGATTGATAACCAAATGCACCTTATTTGTGTTAGCCGGATGGATAGTCTTTGTACTAGCCGGATTGATAACCAAATGCACCATTACTTATATCAATTTATGATATCACACACACACTCTCCGATAACATTTAGACTTAGGGCAATATATAACGAACTGCGATATTCCTGATTTATGTAGCTTATGTTCAATCTGATTTACTTTAAACACTATGGATTCACTCAACCTTTGTGTTGACATTTTTAAGCATGTTTATCTCAGGTAACTAGAAGTACGATCTGGCACGGAGTGGCGGTGGAATTTCTTTTAAAAGAGTGTCCGTTTTGTTATCATTCAAATAAATTATGTATTATTTATAACATATTTTGAAACATCCCTCTGGGACCTATCCTTTGTACTCTGATATTTATAAATGAATGATAACAATGTTATTTAAAAACGTCTCTTTTCGAGTCGTTTTCTATCTTCATGATTGTGAACCATGAAGTAACACCCCAAGCTTATATTCCGCTGCGTATCACGAAAATGGGGGTGTTACAGATTGGTATCAGAGCTTGTGGTTATAGAGAACCAAATGTTTTCAAACATTGGACTATAACCGATTTTCACAAACTTAATTAAAAAGTCCTCCGTGCCACGCCGTTACTGAAACATTATTGGTATATAATTTATTGTTAATCGTTTAAGCTGCATAATGAAATATTTATAACTATAGGGTGGTTACAGAATCCTGACTTTCCCTACCCATCCTATTCCTCTTATGTCGGACTCGGATATTGAAAAATATCACGATAGTACTGGACATCACGCTTATACCTACATCCTCGTCACCACTACCATGTCCACTTTCCTATACTTATATCATCAGTTCCTACATATATCTTTACCTCCACTATCACCCATAATTTTATATTTCCCCTCTCTGTCCCATTTAAACTTAGTGAAGAAGCAAGGAACATTATCGCCCGATATCAAACTTTACCCCGATTACCTATTCCTGACTTCCCTATTCCACCGCGAGTCTTTGAGGTGAGCAAATGTTCGCAATCAGCACAGGAACGACAGCCGACTATTTCCACCCTGCTTACGCGATTAGAACAGCAAGAAGAATGGATCGAGACTGCTTAGATCATCTCGACAAGCTACCTCTAGAATGCATCGAGGGTATAAAATATAGAGTTGAAGATTCAGAGACCATGAAGCAGAAGATGGACGAGAATCGTGAGAAGGTAGAGAACCGTCATGAGCAGCTGAGACGAGAAATACCTATGACGAATTGAAGATGTTAGAAGAGAAGAAATGAAGAAGAAAAATGAAGAACTGACGACAGCTCGGATGAAGATCACTATTTTGGAGAAAATAGTGGGAGATATGCAAGATAGATATTAAGAGTAAATATATATCCTCGTCAGCATGACCTTCAAACTGAAAAGTTGACTCGAAGGAGTTTCTGGTAGCCACTAAAATCAGATTTATATCTTCCAGCTTTTGTACAATATCTTGGCCATGAGATATATAGCATAAATATGACGTTTGTACTAATTTTGTTATATTATATATATATATATATATATATATATATATATATATATATATATATATATATATATATATATATATATATATATATATATAACAAGTTAGCAAGTTATTTATGACTATATGTGGTTTTGATTTTTGCTGTGTACGATATCGATTAATATGGGCCAGTGCTGATCATCTTACATACGCGTATGATAGTATTTGGACATATTGTGACTTTATGATTAACATGGATTTTACCTTGTTAATTTAACATGGTCAAATTTTAAACGTGTGTTTTCTCATCGTATTACTAGAAATATGCCTCGCACTTCCCCCGAACCACCCATGTCCCAAGCTGCTATCCGAAAGCTTGTTGCAGATAGTGTTGCTGCAGCACTAGAGAGTCAAGCAACAGAATTTGCTCGCACTGGAAACACTAGTCGACCCAATGGAGAAATCGAGCCAGCAAATGTTCACAAGTGTACTTACAAAGATTTCATGAACTGCAAACCGACTTTCTTCAAAGGAACAGAAGGAGCTACAGAATTAGCTCGTTGGTTTGAACGTATGGAAGTGGTCTTTGTAAGGAGCGGGTGTTCTGATGACTGCAAAGTTGCCTTCGCGACAGGGACTTTGTTAGATGATGCTTTGTCTTGGTGGTCTGCCACTTCCCGGACAATCGGGATAGAAGCAGCTCATCAACTCACTTGGGATGATCTCAAGAAGAGAATGTTAAATAAGTATTGCCCTCGTGCTGAAATCAAGAAATTGGAGGATGAATTCCACCCGTTAGCAGTAAAAGGAACAGATATCAAGGCTTACAATAGAAGGTTTCAGGAGCTTGCTCTCCTATGTCCAACTATTGTGCCTGATCAGGAAAAGTTGTTGGAGAAATACACTGAAGGTTTACCTAGAAGCATCGAGGGAAACGTTATTGTTTCAAATCCTCAATCACTGGAGGAAGCAATGACCACCGCCCAGAAGCTAATGGATCGTGAAATCAAGAGAAATTCCATTCAAGCAAATGATGATCACAAGCGGAAGCTTGATGATAGAAGGATCTCCCATCATCACAACGACTACCAGCACGACCATCCACAGAATCGTCGGCAGGAGACTGCCAAAACCAATACTGCCCCAACGGCTGAAGGTAGTGGATATCGTGGGAAGCAACCCTTGTGTAATCGGTGCAAGATGCATCACACTGGGCTTTGCATCGCTAAGTGCGGAAAATGTCAAGAAATAGGTCACAAAACAGAAGACTGCAAGGTCACAGGCAGTAGGGAACAGCCTGTAGCCGTGATATGCCACAGATGTGGTGAGAAAGGACACTACAAGAACCAGTGCCCGAAACCGAAAAACGACCAGAACAACGTTGCCCGTGGAAGAGCGTATGTGCTAGGAGATGGGAACGCACAGCCAAACCAAGACTAGTGCAAGAGAATGAGAACTCGTTAAGATTCCGACCATGTCAAGGAATGGCATCCCTATTTAGACAAAAGAGAAATTCCTGTTATAGCTAAATAAATCGTATTGTAAACTTCCTAAGCATGTTTCCTATTGTATTCAACTTTAGTTACGATGGACGTAACTTAAGTGTATTAACTATCCTTTCTACCGTATGAAGTCTTTACCTTGTAATATTTCCGAAATAATCACAATCTACATTTCTATTCCATTTGACCTGTTCGTAGTCACTACACTGTCATCTCACTAGAAACTTGGTTAATATTAGTTTTGACCATTCCGTAAGAATTCCACTCGAACCCTAAGATTTATTTTAACGATATCCCATTAGTACCCTAGAACTTCCTGACTTATCACCATAGCATGAACAATAATTTTCTTATTTTGTGAAGAATAATTATGTTGTTAATTTACAAAAACAAAACGTTGAACACCATCTAAAACTTTTTGGAGAAACATAAATACCACAGTAACTGAGCCAAACATTACATCATTTGGTCCTCAATTATACATAGCCTGATCAACTATGTATAATTTAGGAAGAATCATGTCATAACTGGAACAGTTATCTTTTCAGATTTTCTAATAACAATTTTCATTCAAAAGCAAAATTTTGGAGATAGGACATAAGGATAAGATAATATTATTATTTTTGAACTTCAGCCATTTTAAGCCTATCAAACTTTCATCCTAAATCCAATCGTTGTACGATTTCCTATTCTCATATTCCCTATCCGTATAGGTTAGAAAACTAAGCCCGACTATCTATATACTTCACTTTTCCCAACTTTTCAACCAACGTAGACTGAATCTCGGGACGAGATTCCCTTAACGGGGGGTGACTGTAACCACTGTGAAAATACCACTATTATTATAAATCATCTTACAGAATATTTATCCTTTTTCCACGTAGAAATTTTTTTTTTATAACTATTATCTTATGTGACGAAGATCACATCCCTGACAACCCTGCTTGCAACCCAACCTTAACTGATTTAGTATTTACCTATGTAAACATCTTTGACCTAAAACGTTATGAGGTCCCACTTACCACTTTACGTTATTTCGCTAACGTACGTTTAAAACTGAATGTTCCTTAACTAATAAGAGTTTTATGAAACTCTAAACTACCATAACAACATGTAAAGATAACGAAACCCTAGGAATATTAAAATACAACTTACTTGAGTAATGTACAAGTCACTAAAGCATAGAAACCCTAATTCCACTATAACTTCCGATAAAACCCTAATTTCACAAAAACTATTATTTTATTTGCAAACCCTAGTTAATATTTTTACAAAAATATTATGTACAAGTATTTTAAGTCAAGGTACAAGTCCTTTAAGCATAAAATCTAAATAAACATAAAAACCTTATAAAAACATTAAAAATAATTATTTAAATGACATTTTATGTAATATTTTCACACAATAAATTCTAAAAATAATTTATTTATTTATTTAACATATGTACAACCTCATAAACATAAGGTACAACCCTTTCATGCACAAAAATATAAAAACTCATTTAATGGCATTTAAAGTGTAATAAAAATTACATAAAAATTATAGAAAATTAAGAAATAATTAAAAATACATTTTTCTTATTTTTCTTACATTAGTACAAGTCTTGTAAACCTAGAGTACAACCACCTAAAGCACGAAATCTATTTTTTTCCTATATAATTAGAAATCGATACATACAAAAACATGTCATAAAAATCTAAAAATCATTTTTAGCCAAGCCCTAGAGTTAGAAACCCTAGAGTAACCCTAAACCTTAGTTTACAAGTCAACAAAGCTAATGTACAATACCCATAAGCACAATTCGATCCATAACTAGCCTACTTACACCATTTAGTTCAATCCTAACCCTAATCTAACTAACCCTTGGAACTCTTAAACCCTAAGTAAGCTTGATACATGGAGAAGAAGAGAAACACATCACCTCCCTTCTAGAATGAGATTAGGTGTATGGCATACAACACATACACATCACCTTCCCCCTCCTCCTCTATTTTGGCACTCTCCTGGCCATCCACCTCACCTCACACCTTCCCAAGACAGCCCTAGAAGAACCAGGAAACCCTAATTGGCTTTCTATAAATAGTACACCCCATAGAAACCCTAATCCCTCACTACCATTCGAACCAATACATACAGCCACTCACGACCCTAACCTTGATTCCACACAATCAAACTAAGTTCATATAACCCTAAGAGAGCAGTATAAGCAAGCCAGGATCAGTAGAGATCTAATTCGAACCCTATCTCATAAAAACTGCCCTATTCGACTTTTTAAAGAAGGTATGCTTCTGGCCTTTTTCATTTACTTTCATATATTTATTTTGTGTCTAAATACATCCTAGAACATGTCTTGATAAGTGTCATAGCCCAGAATTAGCAGAAACTAATTTTTGTTTCTTAAATTTAAAACCAAATGAATTTTAGAAAATATATACAAACATATATGAAACGAATTTCTGGAAACCCTAGGATATAAGATACATACATATTGTTAAAGAGAATAATTTTAGAAGAACGTGGCAATTGGAATCATCAAAAATGATTAAGCGAGTCAAAAGTTATGTCAATCTGAAGTTATATTTAAACTTAATAAACATTCTGTACAGCAGACGTACATCACGCGAAACGAGGCACTTCTGGTCCGTTTCGTCAAAAACTTAAAACATGAAAGTTGTCCGGAACGTCGTTTTCCTTAAAAAGTCTTTAGACCTCGAGTCATAAAAACGTATAACGAATGGTGTTTTATTTAAATTCAGAACTGATTTTACAATAAGGACAGCAGCAGACATAGGATTTGTGTCGTTAATTTAGACTAGTAAATGGTCCTCTAAAATTCTAGTTTTCGACATGGTTGAAGATCTTTTAAAGGGTAACCTATAGGAAAAAGAATCATTAAATTTCATTTAGAAACGAGGGAGAACGGGGCGTGTGAAGTTGGGTTAATTTTCTGTGTCGAGAAACTTAGATTACGATTTTCTGTTTTCATTTCTGAAGTCGTGAGTTCGAACCAGCCTGAAATCTTTTGCAAAAATACTTTTAAAACACTTATAAATACTTTATAAAAGATTCGTAAAAGGTCTCGGCTTAAATCGTGGGAAATAAATTGTTTTTGGTATAAAAGACGTCGGGTGTAGTCGGGTATTAAACACAAGGACCATTTCTGTCAAAACTCTATAAGTTTTCTGTTTTGGGACTTGTCTTGCGATCGGGGAATCCCTAAGGGGGTAAAAGTGTCGATTTTAAAACTTGAGGGTATAAAGTGTCAATTAACTAAAGTCCGAGGGTAAAAGTTGTCATTTCTATATAGTTTAAGGGTAAAACTTGCCAAACCTAGAAACTTGAAGGTCTAAAATGAAAATATACAAACTCTAATTCCTATTTATTATTATTATTATTATTATTATTATTATTATTATTATTATTATTATTATTATTATTATTATTATTATTATTATTATTATTAAGTTTATTTAAACTTAATATACGTTTTGTACCGTAACTAACAAACGAAGTATCCATTTAACGAACGGACGGAACTGAATCTTACAGATAAGAAAATATAATAAAATATTACTTTTGAAACTACATATTGGCTCAATAAAGTATCTAACCATCAAACCAAAACGTTACGAAACGAACACTGGAAACTTATATATAATCAGAAACGATTACTGAAACTTGACATAACCAAACTCAGGTTACAAGCCGGAGACGTTTATCAACTCTAGTTAACTTTGTTTTCCATCCAGACTGCCAGGTGAGTTCATAGTCCCACTTTTTATTACGTTTTCTAAATATGTGGGGAGATACATGCTACCAAACCGAACATAAGTATTTTCTGTATGATTTCCTGATTAATATTGCCTAGGACATCACATTTGTGTTAGCCGGATGGATAGTCTTTGTACTAGCCGGATTGATAACCAAATGCACCTTATTTGTGTTAGCCGGATGGATAGTCTTTGTACTAGCCGGATTGATAACCAAATGCACCATTACTTATATCAATTTATGATATCACACACACACTCTCCGATAACATTTAGACTTAGGGCAATATATAACGAACTGCGATATTCCTGATTTATGTAGCTTATGTTCAATCTGATTTACTTTAAACACTATGGATTCACTCAACCTTTGTGTTGACATTTTTAAGCATGTTTATCTCAGGTAACTAGAAGTACGATCTGGCACGGAGTGGCGGTGGAATTTCTTTTAAAAGAGTGTCCGTTTTGTTATCATTCAAATAAATTATGTATTATTTATAACATATTTTGAAACATCCCTCTGGGACCTATCCTTTGTACTCTGATATTTATAAATGAATGATAACAATGTTATTTAAAAACGTCTCTTTTCGAGTCGTTTTCTATCTCCATGACTGTGAACCATGAAGTAACACCCCAAGCTTATATTCCGCTGCGTATCACGAAAATGGGGGTGTTACAGATTGGTATCAGAGCTTGTGGTTATAGAGAACCAAATGTTTTCAAACATTGGACTATAACCGATTTTCACAAACTTAACTAAAAAGTCCTCTGTGCCACGCCGTTACTGAAACATTATTGGTATATAATTTATTGTTAATCGTTTAAGCTGCATAATGAAATATTTATAACTATAGGGTGGTTACATAATCCTGACTTTCCCTACCCATCCTATTCCTCTTATGTCGGACTCGGATATTGAAAAATATCACGATAGTACTGGACATCACGCTTATACCTACATCCTCGTCACCACTACCATAAGAGTCCATTTTATTAGAGATTGTTATGAGAAAAAGCTAATTCAAGTGGTTAAAATACATACTGACAACAATGTTGCTGATTTACTTACAAAAGGATTTGATGTAGGTAGATTTCAATTTCTAGTTGCTAGTATTGGCATGATAAATCTTTAATCTTTAACAATCTTATCTTTGTATGTTTTTGTAAAATTGTGTAAGGATTTGTGCTGTTGTTAAGTCAAAGTTTGTTGCTTCTTAAATTGTCTGCTGTTATGTTGTCTGCTGTTATGCTACTCTACTGCTATGGTATCTATGTGTTTATGAAAATTATGGGATATTCTTGCTTGTGTTTTTGTGGTGTTCTACTAATCTTTTGCAGATATTTGCACATACACATCAAGTAAAGCAAGAAAATTTCAAGTTTATTAATCATAAAGATTCAAAGATGAGTTTCATACAATGAGTCATCACATCATTCCATTCACAAGAAACCAAGACACAAAGATTCAAAGACATACAAAAGATCCTAATCAAGCTTTCTTTTTCCCTTGTCACTGGGGTCAGGCATGGTCTTCTTTCCTTTGCCCACCATAAGCCTTGACACCTTTGGGCATGGGAGAAACAACACCTGTGGTTTTGGAATAGGCCTTGATGATGTTGGTCTTCTTTCTGGAACCGGAATCTTGCTCATTCCTGCTACCGCCTTCTCCATCTCCTTGGTGAGGACCTTAGCCATGGATGGAGCCCACTCTTCGTCATCTGTGTCAGAGGAAGAGTCAAAATGGTGGTGTGGAAAGCTTATCAGACTCTGAAGAGGTGTTATTTATTGGTTCTTTGGACTTCTTGCATCGTGCTGCTTCTTGCTTTGTTCGTCCTCTTGGAGCGCATCCTGGTGGATAATAGGATGACCATCCCTCATTGTCCGATGATGATGATTCAGACCATCCCTCATTGCCGGATGCTGATGAATCAGATGATAATTCGATGATCGGTGCTTTGGATGAACTCATGGTTATTTGATTGATTGTGCTAGGGTTTGTGGAATTTGGGATCAAAAAGGGAAATTATAGACTTATGGTGTCTATTGGCTTTTATTTAAGGGGTTGGTGCTCGCAATTAATTTCATTGTGGGATTAGTAGAAGGCTTTTGGGAAAGTTGACTTTTAGTCAAACTTTACATTACTCTGCTGTTGAGTTTGAAAGTGAAGGGGGCAAATTTGTAAAATTCGAACCGCATGAGCCCTAATTAGATTAAAACGGCATAATTCCTAATTTAATCTCACTAATACCTTAACCGCCCAAAGTTTACACACATTCAAACCCTAACATCTCTTCATCACAATACTCCCAAAATCGAAACCCTAATTCACTATGGCCGCAAGAGAATTTGCTCCTGATCACAATCAAATCGCTTTCCTTGAAAAGGTCCCTACTGTTGCGGATTTCACTGAAGTCATAGACTTTCTTAATGCATCACAATTAAGGTATGCATTAACAGTGGATCCCCCTATATATAAGTCCCACATGAGAGAGTTTTGGTCTACTGTCAAGGCCAAAACCAAACATGGGGAAGAAAGATTGGTTGCCATTGTAGATAAAGAAAGAATTGTGGTTACTGAAACATCTGTAAGAAGAATCCTTCATCTTACAGATGATGAGGCACCCACTTGTCTTCCTATTTCTACAATCTTTGAGGAACTTGAAAAATTTGGGTATGAGAAGCGAGATAATAATGTAACATTTTTTAAACGGCTTCTCTGCCCACAATGGAAGTTTTTAATTCATACCATTCAACTTTGTCTTAGTCCTAAAACATCTGGTTGGAATGAGTTCAGTGCACAACAAGCTTCTGCTTTGATTTGTCTGGCCACAGGACAACCATTTAATTTTTCAGGAATGATTTTTGAAGGTTTGAAAAAGAATCTAAATGGCAAATTTTTTATGTACCCAAGGTTTCTTCAACTTATCATAAACAGTCAATTAGAAAACCCCTTGGTACATAAAAGTATTGCAAAAAGTTCCAAATTGGCTATCAAAATGTTTGCTTTTCTAAGAAAAAGGGGAAAAGACTTTTCAGGAACCATCACACCTTTGTCTGAACATATATTGCAAACTATTGCTGCTGCTAGAGAGGATGAAGAAGCTGAAAACACAATAGCTTCCCATCACACATCCTCTTCTACAAACCCAAATGAATTATCCACTTCTAAACCACAAAATACCCATTCACCTAGGACTACACATGATCAGGGCATTCAGTTACCTCAGACTGATGCTAGTATGGGAGCAGATGAGGCTGCCATAGGTGATGGAGATGGCATGAAGGAAGGGGCTGACACTACTGTCTCTGGTTTAGTAACTGAGCAGGCCAGTGTTAACATAAGTAAGACCCCAACCTTGGCAACATCTAATGCTGAAGGTTCTCTTGAACCTACTGCACAAGATGGTAACCCCAGCCAACTGGCTAATATGGGGGACTCAGCTGTTCAACCTAGGGTTGAGACTGAGTTTCAGTCCCAAGATTCACCTCTCAGGGAAGGTTACACATCCCGAAGTGATGAGGACAGACATGAAACCCAAAATGAATTGATGGATGAGACTGTACAAAATGTCAATGCCAATGAAACACCTCTCGGACCAGGTAACACAGGTCGAAGTGTAGAGGCTAGTATTGAACCTCAGAACTTGGAATTGATGGGTATATCAAATGTACAAAATGCCAATGTCAATGAACCACCTCTCGGGCCAGGTAATACAGACCGAAGTGGTGAGACTATTATGAAACAAATCTCTGAATTGACGGATAAATGTACCACATTATCAACTGAAGTTCTTGCTCTCACCAAGGAGTTGCAGCATATGAAATCTTCTCAATCATCCCAAGATGCTGAACTCAAAAGGCTTAGAAGGAGAGTTAAGCTTTTGGAGGGTATTCACAAATATAGAACAAGAACTTCACACTTTCAAAGGCTCAAGTTCAAGAAAACTGGTTCCAAACCATGTTTGGGGGAGGATGCTCCCAAACAGGGGAGGAATAATCAAAAAGATGGCACAAAGGGTTCAGGGGAGGTAGAAATTGAAAAAGTTGAAAAAGTTGCTGATATGGTTATAGATGGTGATAGTGGTGACACAAGTCAAGAGTTTGTGGTCAAGGATAGAGCTGGAAATGAAGTGGTGCTTGAGGGTGTTGCTCATGTTGGTGAAAAGAGTGCACAGGGTGACTCTGCTGTTGGTGCAGGACACTCTGCTGCTGGGGTAAAGGACTCTGCTGTTGATGCAGAGAAGAACTCTGCTGCTGAATCAGATGATGATGTTATACCCTTAGCCCAGATACTGATAAACCTTGGAAACAAACCAAAACAACAACAACCTGCTGCAACTACACAACCTACAAAATCATCAATTCACAGACCAAAAGCCAAAGGTGTAGTCATTAGAGAACCTGCACAATTGCCTAAACCTTCACAACCAGCTGCTCCATTAAAAGGCAAAGGAAAAGGTAAGTTAGTTGAAGAACCTACACCTTATCCTACACATATTCCCTTTGAATACTGGCCAAAAGAAGTTCAGGATAAGTATGACAATGAAGCTGCCAGAAAATTGATAGAACAGGATGAACAAGAAGAGCTTGAAAGGCAAAGGAAATTGGCTGAAAATGAAGCAAAAACAACAGCTTTACTGGATGAATGGGATAATGAAAGGGCAGAGAATGAGGCTGTGATCAGATGGGCTAAAATGGTGAAGGTGGAGTTACAAGATGATTTTGCTGCTACAAGTGAATTTGATTTCTTAAAGGAATTTAGAGAAAAGCAGAAGAAGAAATTGGTTGCTGATAGAAAGAAGAAGAAAGTGCTTAAACCTCCCACTGCAAGACAAATCAGAACTCATCATGAGTATTATTTGAAACATACAAAGGGGTGGAAGCTCAAAGATTTAAAAGATTATTCAAATGATGAAGATAGGAAGAAGTATGAAGCAGCAAAGAAGGAGATGGAATGGAAATCTCCTCCACTGAATGATGATGAGATTAAAAAGCTTACAAGAAGAGTGGATCCATGGACTTTTAAGACTCCTGAATCAAATGCTACTTTAAAAACTGTGGAGAGTACAGAGACCATTGGAATAAAAAGGGTTGTGCAAGAAGTGGAGAAGGAAAAGGAGAGGAAGAAAAGAAGAACTACATCTGAAAGTAGTTTTAAGGATAAAAAGAAAACAGATAAAGAACTAGCTACTATAAGTGTAGCAGAAAGGATGGAAGCTATGTTGGATGAAGAGACTGATGAAGAGGAAAAGACTGAGTCATCTGATGTAAGAAAGGAAAAGGTGTACAAAAGGAAAAGATCTGTTAAATTGAATGAGTATGAAAGAAGATCTGAACAATCACAAGAACAAAAGTACACTGAGTCAGAGAATATGAATGAAGAAGTGACTGCAGATGATATGAAAAGAATCATGGACTTCACAGAACATAAACCACAAGAAGAACCTGAGTTAGCAAATGCAACTCCTTTAGCAACTGGATATCAAATCATTTCCTGCACACATGATGTTCTAAATGGTAGTCAATCATGTTGGGTGATTAAGAGATCAGAAGGTCCAAGTGTAGGATTTATCAGCTTTTCTCAAATGCTTCATTATATGGACAGGGATGACATAGTACAACTATGGAATCTCTACAAGAAAAAGTATGGTCAGAAACCACCAGAGTTAGTTGCTGAAAGGATGAATTATTACAACTTGAGAAATATGTTTGAGCCGGATGCTAGGGATATTGAATGGAAGGAGTTGATAAATACAAAGAAGCTGATCAGATGGTATTTATATCAATCCTGTGGTGTTCATGAGTTGGTTGGATATGGAGTAAGAGTTTACATGTTGGTGGAAAAGGATTATCCTTTTATCAGGAACATTTCTCTTCTCACTCAGATGCTGCAAGCTGGAGAGTTGAAGCTACAAAAACCTTTTCTCACAGATAGTTGATTTAAACAATTTATATCCCAAAAAGGAGAATTGCAAAGGAAATATGCAAAACCCAAGGTTCGTTGTCCCGATTGAAGATTGAATGGAATTTGTGATTCGGGATCGTGATACGTGTCGTGAATGTGAATAAGAGTGTGATATTTTAATTTCTACACTACGAATAATTAAATAACAAATGTAAACAACTAATTAAACTATAGGTACAAGTAAACTAAGTACGTAAACTTAAAAATGAAAATTGGAATTTAAAAACGTTACGCGACGAATTTTAAAAACGTAAATAAAAGTGATTTTCTAAAATTTAAGCCCTAAAAATAAAAAATAATTTTTATTAAATCCTAAATATAAAAAGAAAATTTTGGGAAAAAGGAAAATATTTTTTTGACTTTTTAATAATTTTTTATAATTTAAAAACTATTTAAACTAATTTAAATTTCTAAAAATACTAAAACTAATTTTAAAAATCTGAAAATTTTTCAAAAGTTACTTTACATTACCAGAAAGCTAAGAAAAATAAAATAGGTCCATTTAGCTAATGAATAAGCTGTTTTAAAAGCTCAAACAGTTTAATAAGCTAATTAATAAAGGATATGATAAATATTAAATTTTGTAAAACTAATCTAAGTAGAAGCAAGAGCAAAGTGGTAAACTTGTGTGTGTGTGAGGCAAGAGACCTGGGTTCGAACCCCAGGTATAACACTTTTTTGTAATTATTTTTTTATTTTTTTTGAATTTTTTCTTTTAAAATTTAACTAACAAGGGAAAATAAGCTGATTTAAAAACTGAACCACTTTTTTAGAACCAATAATAAGCTACTTACTAATTTAAACAAGAGCTAAACTACTTCAAACTAATGACCAAAATACCAAAATCAAGCTTATACCAAACAGTTTCCTACTTTCAAAATGTGCAGACTGACCTAAAAACTATATAACTAACTAATACTGCTTAAACTTGTTTAAAAGCTACTAAATAGACTAAAGTAAAGCCAAATGAAAATAAATTAAGTGCCAAAACAAGCTATCACAGTCCTAACTCTTGTGAAGACCATTAAGCCAAACACTCTATAAACAAGCTGTATCGAGTTTTTTTTTTTTTTTTTTTTTTTTTTTTTTTTTTTTTTTTTTTTTTTTTGAAGTAATTTTAAGGCAAGACTAACTAAGACCAACTCATACTATCATCTAAACCATCACTAATCAGAACAATAAGTAAATAAATAAGCAATAAGCAATAGTACTATTTTTGGATTTTTACTGAATAATAAAAAAAACTGAAATATTAAAACGAGAATCAAAATTACAATACTGAAATTGAAATAAGCTTAAACATTACAATACCTTAAAAAAAAGCTAAATAAAACCTACTTACAACTATACTACTACTCCTCTATTTATACTAAAAAAATACAAGAAACCCTAGCGAGCTGTGTTTCTTTCGTGTGTGTGTTCCTCTTCGCGCGTTTGTGTTTCTTTCTTGACCCTTGGATGATTTCTTGTTCCCCACAACTTTAACTCTTGAGCCGTTGATTCTTCTTTTGCCCTCGGATTGATGAGGTGGAGGGGGGGACCAAAGGCAAACCCACATGACTACTTTGGCTGGTAGTGGTGAGGATGAGAGTGACGGGTGGGATTAAGAAGGGATTAATGGAAAAGGAGGGATTGAAGGAGATGATGAATAGTATTTAGGGTTAGGGATTTGATTTAATTGGGGATTTGACTGGAAAGAGGGGTTTGACCCCGTTTTATATATTATTAGAAGGTGGGTGGGTCGGGTTTGGTTAGTGGGGATGTGGGCTGGTTTGTTTAGGTGTTGGGCTGGACTGGGTATAGTTTAGGGGAGAGTGGGTTTAAGTGTTTTGTGGATCCGGTTGTTTTAGCTAAGGGTAGATTAAGGATTAAACCAAGGACCAAAGGTGTAATTTATGAAACCTCAAGGACCATTTCTGCCATATTTTCAAAGTTCTTCAAAGGTCCGTTTTTGCCAAATGAGAATAATCCAAGGGCCATTCTTCAAAAATATTATCTTTGACGAATCTTTCCCGGCTTCGGCTCTATAAATATCTTTTCCACGTCTCGTGCCCGTGTTTTCCCGATTTTTCTTTGTTTTTGTCCTTTTTCTTTAATAAGTTGCCTGCATAAACATAAACACAAAAACACGAATATCTTTTGGCATTTTGGTTAGTTTTTGGTCTATTTGGGTCCGGTTTTGGTCAAGAAAAGGTATGTGTTTAAGCACATACCAAAATTCCCCCAGACTAAGATATTGCTGTGTCCTCACGCAATGTTATAAAAACATGTTTTTAAATCCAAAAATTTCTAATCTCTTTTTACTAACTTTGAGAAGTAGCAAAATTTTCAAAAGAGATTGAGAAATCTTAAGTTCTAAAAACTCCCCGATTTTACTTTTTATTCTATTTTTGTATTTTTCTATTGTGACGGCTTTGTCGACAATCATTATCTCACAATAACTTTTAGGTTCTTCGAGTAGGAAACACGACTCATAAAGAAGTGACCATACGGATAAAATTCGTCGTTCCTGATTTTTCACGAGTCCCCAAACTAAGCTTAAAAACGAAATCATTGTCTATTTACAAGTTAGATGCCAACACTACCCATGAAAGTTACTTGTGTGATCACCTCTTGCTCCCGATTTTCCTAATTTTCCTCTATTTATTTTATTTTTTTGTGAGAAAATGAATTTCTTCATATTCTCGTTTCGATATGTTTATGCCGATAAAGATACTAAATTAAGACGCTAAGTAGTTTTCAATCTTCTCTCGAGAACCGTTGCTTTGGAAATGAGGTCCAAATCAAGGTTTTTATTTATTTTTTTTGACTTTTTCTTTTTTTTCTTTTTTTTTTTTTTTTTTTTTTTTTTTTTATTACTAACTTTTCACTTGCGTACCCTAAACGACGGAGCTTCACGGTTTAGTTCCAAGACCTTACACCTTCCGGGATAAAGGATCCAAGGGCCGCTACAACGGAGTGTTCCAAGACTCTAGACATTCCTGAAATGAGGATCCAAGGGGGTTAGACCAAGACCTCACACATTCCTGAACAAGAGGTCCAAGGGCCGGTGTAAGAGGGTAGCCAAGACCTAAACGCCTTCCGGAAATAAGGATCCAAGGCCCGATCTCGAATCCGTGGCTTAGAGCACTTAACTTATTATTATTAAACTTATTTATTAAGGAACCTTGATGTGTACCCAATTTTCAAAACAAGGATTCTTTTAAGAAGACCAAGAACTAATCATCGGCGAAACCTAACATCTTTAATTATTCTTACAGAGATATATATATAGTGAAACAATTTTGCGGGAGCAAAAGGCCATAAGTAACTTCGATGAGCTCTAAAGAGAACCAACTACTCCACGCTTAGCATCTAACTTCTAAATAAACTCTATCATTTTTCATTCTTCGCAAATTTAAAATCTTAAATAATAAGATCCGCGAATGCTTAGCCTTATAATCAAGCCATGCATATATAAAGTCGATACGGGAACTTGCAAACTCTTAAAAAGAATTCGCATTTTATAGCTCCTTGTGTAAAAGACTAGCACTAGCTTATAGATTATAAATGGTTAAGGGGACAAGCTAGGGCTCAACACGCTCGGTCAAGTCAGAATTTTATTCCTACTCTCACCAGCGGAAAGTCAACAAAATGTCAAAATTTATTATATTTTTGCAAAAAATTTTAAAATTTTCTCATTTTTTTGGATTTTTTTCAATTTTGGAGGAAAAAACGGGGTTGCGTGAGTAAACGGCAAAAAATGCAAGGCAAAAATCAAATCGAAAGATTACCCCCCCCCCCAGACTAAAACGAGACATTGCCCTCAATGTCTTAAAGGTAAGGGTTCTCCTACAAAAATCTACGGCCGTTTATTAATTATGCCAAAAGATAGATGTAAAACGATAAGATTTAGGATATCGGATAAGCAACGAATGATGAAACTCGAGTGGAGAGAAGCAACCACGAGCACGAGAGTCTTCATAATTCGGGCAAATCCTGGACATACACAAACAACCACGAAACACAAGATATGGAAGAGGTAGCCCTCCTCACTACACTTATTAGAAAATAGATAAGAAGATAGATGGATAAGCATGGGGTGCCTCCCACGAAGCGCTTTGTTTTTTAACGAGTCACGTAGCTTGACTCGTCCCCGAATTTAGTTGTCCATGGGGAAAGTTTGGAGATCCGGGACAACCATGGATGGTACGTCCCCTCCAAAATAGTGTTTGATCCTATGACCGTTCACCTTGAAGTTTGGACCGTCGTTTTGAGCTAACTCGACGGTTCCATATGGAAAAACTTGAGTGATGGTGAACGGCCCAGACCAGCGGGTTTTGAGTTTGCCTGAGAAAATCTTTAGTCGAGAATTGAAGAGGAGGACTCGATCACCAACATTGAAAATGCGGTTCTTAATCTTAGAGTCATGAATCCTCTTTGTTTTCTCTTTGTAGATCAAAGAGTTCTCGTAGGCTTGATCCCGAAGCTCATTTAATTCATTAATTTGGAGCTTACGGTGATCACCCGCGGTCTTAAGGTCAAAATTAGCATGTTTCAAGGCCCAATATGCCTTATGTTCGAGCTCGATGGGCAGATGGCAGGCTTTTCCGTAAACCAGCTTGTAAGGAGTACACCCGATGGGTGTCTTGAAAGCGGTTCGGAAAGCCCATAAAGCATCATCCAATTTGTCGGCCCACGAGGCTCGGTTTTCACCAACGGTTCTTTCAAGAATATGTTTCAATCCACGATTCGAAACCTCGACTTGACCGCTCGTTTGCGGGTGATATGCGGTAGAAAGTCGGTGGGTGACACCATACTTGAGCATAACTTTTGCAAATTGATCATTGCAGAAGTGAGTACCGCGATCACTGATTATAGCACGAGGAGTTCCGAATCGGGAGAAGAGATTTTTCAAGAACTTAACAACCACTCGGGCGTCATTAGTGGGGAGCGCTTTTGCTTCAACCCATTTTGACAAGTAGTCAACGGCCACGACGATATACTTATTCCCTCGTGAAGACAAGAATGGCCCCATGAAATCGATGCCCCACACGTCAAAGATCTCGCAGACTTGAATTGCATTTTGAGGCATTTCGTCTTTTTGCGAGATCTTTCCTTGACGTTGGCAAGAGTCGCATGACTTCACCAAGTCGTGGGCATCGCGATATATTGTCGGCCAATAAAAACCAGAATCAAAGACTTTTTTAGCGGTGTAGCTTGCACCATGATGTCCACCCGTGGGTCCATTATGGCAAGCCTTGAGGATATCAAAAGCTTTTTGGCCATGCACACACCGTCTGATTACTTGATCAGCACATATTCTGAATAAATAGGGGTCGTCCCAGAAATAATGCTTAACATCTTTGAAAATTTTCTTTTTCTGCTGGGACGACATCCCTTTTACCACAAAATTCCCCGCATGGTAATTTGCGTAGTCAGCAAACCATGGGGTACTTGGATCATTCTTTTTAGATGAAATCATCCCAAGTGTCTCGAGAGGGAATGTTTCGGTGATTTCCTTTCTCTCGAGAACACTTTGATGGGGATTTTCAAGTCTGGATAAGTGATCAGCGGCTAGATTCTCTGCTCATTTTTTTATCACGAATGATGATATCAAATTATTGGAGTAGAAGAATCCACCGAAGTAATCTCGGTTTAGCATCTTGTTTTGCTAAGAGATACTTGAGAGCAGAATGGTCCGTATACACTATGCTTTTGGATAAGACAAGATATGGTCTGAATTTCTCAAAAGCGTAGACAACGGCCAACAACTCTTTCTCGGTAGTAGTATAGTGAGATTGAGCGTCGGTCATTGTCTTGCTAGCATAGTGTATCGGCTGGAAGTATTTTGATTTGCGTTGCCCCAGGACTGCACCAATAGCATAATCGCTAGCATCACACATTAGCTCAAAGGGCAAGTCCCAGTCGGGGGCAACCAATATTGGTGCTTCGGTTAACTTCTTTTTGACTATCTCGAATGCTTCGATGCATTCGGGAGAAAAGATGAACGGAGCATCTTTTTCAAGAAGATGGGTCAAAGGCCGGGCGATTTTAGAGAAGTCTTGAATAAATCGTCTGTAGAAACCGGCATGACCAAGGAAACTTCGGATTCCTTTAACGGTAGTGGGATGAGGTAGTTTTGCGATCACATCAACTTTGGATTTATCTACCTCAATCACGGCATTAGAGATTTTATGGCCGAGGACAATGCCCTCTTTGACTATAAAATAGCACTTCTCCCAATTTAGCACAAGATTGGTGTCTTTACACCTTTGCAGCATTTTGTCTAAATGGGAGAGGCACGATGAGAAAGAATTTCCATAGACGGAAAAATCATCCATAAAGACCTCCATCGTCTTCTCGATCATATCGTGAAATATGGCCATCATGCACCTCTGAAACGTGCCCGGAGCATTGCACAAGCCAAAAGGCATGCGTCGGTAGGCAAACATTCCATAAGGACACGTGAAGGTGGTCTTTTCCTGATCTTGGGGATCAATGGGTATTTGAAAATACCCATAAAAGTCATCGAGAAAACAATAGAACTCATTTCCCGCCAAACGCTCAAGCATTTGGTCCATAAATGGTAGAGGGAAATGGTCTTTACGGGTAGCATCATTGAGTTTTCGGTAATCGATACACACTCTCCATCCGGTGACGAGACGTGTGGGAATTAACTCATTTTCTTCATTTGTTATAACGGTAACTCCACCCTTTTTGGGCACACAGTGGACCGGGCTAACCCATGAGCTATCTGAGATCGGATAAATCATCCCTGCGTCAAGGAGTTTGAGAACTTCCTTTTTATGACATCATGGATTTTTGGGTTAACCCGTCTCTGTTGCTGAACAGCGGGTTTGAAATTATCTTCCAATAAGATCTTATGAGTACAGAACCGAGGGTCTATGCCCTTTATATCGGAGATTTGCCAAGCGATGGCACTCTTATGTTTCTTGAGCACGTCTAAGAGTTGAGTCTTCTCCTCATCTTTTAGATTTTTAGAAATGATGACGGGAAATTTGTCGGTATCTTCTAAGAAAGCATACTCGAGATGAGGAGGTAAATCCTTGAGCTCAAGCTCCGGAGGATTCTCAGTAGACGGCTTCATTTCTTTGATTTCTTCCTTTCAAATTTCTTTCATCGGAGGGAGAGAAGATGTCGGATCTTCATTCAATAATCTTTCAAGCAAAAGAATATCTCCCTCCGGATCAAGATAAGAATCATCAACTTCCGGTGAAGTTGGTGTTTCTATAGCAAGAAAGTCATCGACCTCTTCCAAGAAGAAATCACTTCCCTCAAACGGAGTGAGGGACGGGGAAGGGTCGGAAAGAATTGGTTGAGAAGAAGGAGTGGGATTGCCACTCGAGGATTTATCGGAAAATCCAAGAACTTCTTGAGAATACTCCTCCGAGGCAACATCAATTACATCGATTCGATTTACCGAGACGGAATCGTGACTGGAGGAGTATTTGAAAGTTCGGTCGAGGTTAAAGGTCACGGCCTCATTATCCACCCTCAACGTAATTTCTTCACCATAAACATCAATCAAAGCCCGCCCGGTCCTCAAGAACGATCTTCCGAGAATTAGAGGGACCCGGGGGTCAGGATCGAAATTAACCACCACAAAATCTGCTGGAAAATGGAACTTCCCTACCTTGACGAAGACATCCTCGGCTATGCCAAGCAGAACAGTCGTGGTCCGGTCTGCAAGCTCAAGGGTCATACAAGTTGGGGTAAGTTCGGGCAATGAAAGTTTTTGCCAAACGGATAACGGCATTAGGTTGATGCTCGCACCTAGATAGGCCAAGGCATGACATTCAACCAACCCCGGGAAGTCACATGGAATGAGGAATCTTCCCGGGTCTCCAAGCTTTTCCGGAAGCTTTTTAAGGAGTACCGCTGAGCAGTTTTCGTTCAGAGGGGTTTTTACGAGCTCAAATAATTTTTCTTTATTGCTCAATAAACTCTTGATTGTGGAAGCAAACTTTGGCATCAAAAGCAAAGCATCCGCGAAGCTTATATCAAAATGCAAATCTTGGAAGATTTGAAAGAATTTTTCCATTTGATTTGAAGCTTTTTCGCGGAGCTTTTGATCATTTAATCGCGAAGGATATGGAAGTTTTGCTTTGAGGGGAATTTCTTTTGGCTCAACGTTCTTTGGTTCAGATGGATGGTCAACCGTAGGTTGGACGTCCTTGGTTCCTCCGTTGTTAGTAGGAGATTCCATGTCCTTGGTCATCTCGGGTTCACGGTCGACTACCTTTGGAGGAAGAGAAGAAGAGGTAGTCGGAGCCGTGGGTCCATCGTAAGAAACACCACTCCTCGTAGTGATCGCCTTAACATCGTCCCTCGGGTTGGCGACCGTGTTGCTTGGGAGAGAAGTAGTACCCGAGCCCGAGGGTCGATCATTTAAAGATTTCTTCATTTCAGTCATTTCCTTAATCAAAAACCTAGTTGTTTCTTCTTGGGATTTTTGTTGAAGAACTAGTTGTTTCAACAACTCATCCGTGGGCGACGGAGGTGGAACGAATCCTTGGTTGTAGTTTTGGTTTCCTTGATTAAGGTTTTGCCCACGGTTGTTTTGGTTATGAACTTGATTGGTATTAGGGGGAGGATGGTAGTTTCCTGGATTTGGTGGGTGGTAATTCCCTTGGTTGTTACGGTTTTGGTTTGGAACAAATTGATTATTTCTGTTTTGGTTCTGATTCTGATTGTTCGAAGCTGGATTGTTGAAACCTGGTGGTCCAAGATAATTGTTAGAACGGTAGCTGAGAAGATTACGGTCTCCTTGTGGTTGGTAACCATTACCTCCCTGGTTATAGGATCCCGAAGCAGCATAAACGCTCTCTTGAGTGTAGCCACCAGCGGCTGGGCACTCGAAATACGGATGTGGACCACCACAAGTTTCACAACTTTGGTTTAGAATATTGACTTGTTGAGGGAAATGGTTTTGATTGTTGTGGAATGGAGAAAGGCCGGGTGGTCCCATTTGGTTATTAGCATTTTGAGGACGGAATCCTTGAATCTGATTGTAGGTTACTGATGCTACGGTAGCATTCGAACCTTGGCCACCGGAGGCTTGACAATCATAATAAGGATGTGGACCACCACAAATCTCGCATTTTTTATTCACAACATTGACGGGCTGAGAAGGTCTTTCTTTATCAATTAAACGCCCGATTTGTTTAGTGAAAGCGGCAAAAGCCTCTTCTTGTTTGCTAAGAGCTCGGGTGAAAGCATCATCTGATTTGTTACTCATATTTGAAACTTGAGCTTTTGTTCTAGAACTCCTCACTCTGGCTTTATTTTCAATGATAGTCAAAGCTTCTTGAGTGTTTCTAGTTAGAAATTTTCCACCCGCAGCGGAATTGAGTGAATCTTGATCAGATGGATTCAACCCATGATAGAAATTATCAATCTGGAGCAAGGTTGAAAATCCGTGATTAGGACACTTTTTTGACAACTTGATTTAAACAATTTATATCCCAAAAAGGAGAATTGCAAAGGAAATATGCAAAACCCTAGGTTCGTTGAACGATTCATCGAAAGTTTGCTGAAATCGAGTGATTTGATTTCTGAGATTCGATGTCTTAAAAGGAGGATAAAAGTAGTTCACGAACTTTGAGGCTAAGTCATCCCAAGTAAAGATCGAATTAGGAGGTTCCTTGTCAAGCCAAGTCCGGGCTGCTCCTACCAGAGAAAAAGGGAATAACCTCAATTTAAGCACATTGTGAGGAACGTGATTTAAGTTGAGTGTTTCAGTGATGTCAATGAATTTCTGGACATGGGAATGAGGATCTTCATTTTCAAAGCCGTGAAAAGAAATACCGGTGATGAGATTAAGTAACCCAGTTTTAATTTCAACTTGATTTTGAAACATATTGGGTATCACGATTGCTTTACCAACACCATTGAAAGGTGATTGGAGTAATTCCTCCATTGGTCGGAGATCGGGAGCCGGATTTTGATCATCCACCGGAGGATGTTGATTGTTTGGGTTGTCGTCCATTTCCTCAACGGTTGAGTAATGAACACGGTTGTTATGACGGATAATCCTCTCGGGATTTGAGAGCGGTGAAAGAAGAGGTTGAGAAGAAGAAGAACGGGTGTGCATACACCAAAAAGAAATAAAAATTTAAAAAGAAAAACCAAATTTGAAGATAAAATATTTTTGGATTTTTAATTTTTAAGGAAAATTAATCACAATATTTTTGGTATCGATCCCTCAATCGATATCGTTTCTCTTACAACTACGCGCAGAGTGGCGGAGAAGCAAAGGTCCGCTCGAAAGCTAATTAAAAACCCGCCTCTTTCGGTCTGCAATTTAATGTCAAGACCATCCTTAAACCACTTGTATAGGTTGTAGCCGAAAGATAATCCGAAAATCAAATGATTTCACGATTGTTTTGTTGTTTATTCGGAATGGTTTACAACACTTTCAAGAAAGTGAGGTTATATTATTTTTGTATTTTTGAAAACACTTTAGGAAAAGTGTTTTATTTATTTTCTTTTTGTATTTTTCTTTTTATAAAAACAAGTTACTTCCGAGGGAAGGGTCTTCAAAACACGAATTGAAAAACAAAATCACGAATTCTCGTCAACCTTCCCCGACAGCGGCGCCAAAAATTGATTTAAACAATTTATATCCCAAAAAGGAGAATTGCAAAGGAAATATGCAAAACCCTAGGTTCGTTGTCCCGATTGAAGATTGAATGGAATTTGTGATTCGGGATCGTGATACGTGTCGTGAATGTGAATAAGAGTGTGATATTTTAATTTCTACACTACGAATAATTAAATAACAAATGTAAACAACTAATTAAACTATAGGTACAAGTAAACTAAGCACGTAAACTTAAAAATGAAAATTGGAATTTAAAAACGTTACGCGACGAATTTTAAAAACGTAAATAAAAGTGATTTTCTAAAATTTAAGCCCTAAAAATAAAAAATAATTTTTATTAAATCCTAAATATAAAAATAAAATTTTGGGAAAAAGAAAAATATTTTTTTGACTTTTTAATAATTTTTTATAATTTAAAAACTATTTAAACTAATTTAAATTTCTAAAAATACTAAAACTAATTTTAAAAATCTGAAAATTTTTCAAAAGTTACTTTACATTACCAGAAAGCTAAGAAAAATAAAATAGGTCCATTTAGCTAATGAATAAGCTGTTTTAAAAGCTCAAACAGTTTAATAAGCTAATTAATAAAGGATATGATAAATATTAAATTTTGTAAAACTAATCTAAGTAGAAGCAAGAGCAGAGTGGTAAACTTGTGTGTGTGTGAGGCAAGAGACCTGGGTTCGAACCCCAGGTATAACACTTTTTTGTAATTATATTTTTTTTTTTTTTGAATTTTTTCTTTTAAAATTTAACGAACAAGGGAAAATAAGCTGATTTAAAAACTGAACCACTTTTTTAGAACCAATAATAAGCTACTTACTAATTTAAACAAGAGCTAAACTACTTCAAACTAATGACCAAAATACCAAAATCAAGCTTATACCAAACAGTTTCCTACTTTCAAAATGTGCAGACTGACCTAAAAACTATATAACTAACTAATACTGCTTAAACTTGTTTAAAAGCTACTAAATAGACTAAAGTAAAGCCAAATGAAAATGACTTAAGTTCCAAAACAAGCTATCACAGTCCTAACTCTTGTGAAGACCATTAAGCCAAACACTCTATAAACAAGCTGTATTGAGTTTTTTTTTTTTTTTTTTTTTTTTTTTTTTTTTTTTTTTTTTTTTTTTGAAGTAATTTTAAGGCAAGACTAACTAAGACCAACTCATACTATCATCTAAACCATCACTAATCAGAACAATAAGTAAATAAATAAGCAATAAGCAATAGTACTATTTTTGGATTTTTACTGAATAATAAAAAAAAACTGAAATATTAAAACGAGAATCAAAATTACAATACTGAAATTGAAATAAGCTTAAACATTACAATACCTTAAAAAAAAAAAGCTAAATAAAACCTACTTACAACTATACTACTACTCCTCTATTTATACTAAAAAAAATACAAGAAACCCTAGCGAGCTGTGATTCTTTCGTGTGTGTGTTCCTCTTCGCGCGTTTGTATTTCTTTCTTGACCCTTGGATGATTTCTTGTTCCCCACAACTTTAACTCTTGAGCCGTTGATTCTTCTTTTGCCCTCAGATTGATGAGGTGGTGGGGGGGACCAAAGGCAAACCCACATGACTACTTTGGCTGGTAGTGGTGAGGATGAGAGTGACGGGTGGGATTAAGAAGGGATTAATGGAAAAGGATGGATTGAAGGAGATGATGAATAGTATTTAGGGTTAGGGATTTGATTTAATTGGGGATTTAACTGGAAAGAGGGGTTTGACCCCGTTTTATATATTATTAGAAGGTGGGTGGGTCGGGTTTGGTTAGTGGGGATGTGGGCTGGTTTGTTTAGGTGTTGGGCTGGACTGGGTATAGTTTAGGGGAGAGTGGGTTTAAGTGTTTTGTGGATCCGGTTGTTTTAGCTAAGGGTAGATTAAGGATTAAACCAAGGACCAAAGGTGTAATTTATGAAACCTCAAGGACCATTTCTGCCATATTTTCAAAGTTCTTCAAGGGTCCATTATTGCTAAATGAGAATAATCCAAGGGCCATTCTTCAAAAATATTATCTTTGACGAATCTTTCCCGGCTTCGGCTCTATAAATATCTTTTCCACGTCTCGTGCCCGTGTTTTCCCGATTTTTCTTTGTTTTTGTCCTTTTTCTTTAATAAGTTGCCTGCATAAACATAAACACAAAAACATGAATATCTTTTGGCATTTTTGTTAGTTTTTGGTCTATTTAGGTCCGGTTTTGGTCAAGAAAAGGTATGTGTTTAAGCACATACCAATAGTCAAGCTTTTGATTTAATTGAGAAGTATAGAAAAGTGCTGCAATCACAAACTCAAACTCAGTTAAGTGTTTGGAAGCATCCTCCTGGTGTTTAGCTGGACTTGAAGGAAACTTGAACTGATTTGAGGCGACGAACAATCTTGTTTAGGCGTTTATAAGATCACGCCTAAACACTAAACTGTCTTGTTATACCTTTCTCCTCACAGAACTGATTCATCACATGGTTCTTAATTATCCTTTAGCCACACTAAACTGTCTTGAGGCGACGAACAATCTTGTTTAGGCGTGTATAAGATCACTCCTAAACACACACACACACCTTTAGTGATCGACTACAATCAAAAGAATTCTTCTACAAGCAAAAGTCTAAAGGTGTGTGTGTGTGTGTGTTCTAGACGTTTGTCATAGAAAACGTCTAGGGTTTTGTTTATTTCACTTCAAGATCAGTTTGATCCTTGTTATAGATTAGGTAACATGTTATTAATATAATTGAACTGATTGGTGTGAGAAACTTTGTGTCAATAACAATTGATTGTTCTTATTCCGCTACGTATTATATTCATTGTTATTGTTGAACCCTAAGGCTCAAAACGATCCAAGAAACTATATTACCACATCATTAGTTTCTACAATTGGTATCAGGTGGTATCAGAGCGGGGGGCTCTCGATCTAGGGATGTTACAAGGTTTACTGTCGAAGAAGATCTGATTTGGTGAAGAATTATGATCGGTAAGAGGTATTCATGAATTTTTAATGGTAACGAATCTTTATGATTTTGTATGACGAAAAAGCTTGCAAGTTGTTGATTATTATATTAAGGGATTAAATTGTTTCATAATCTGTGGTAAGAATTAATTGCTTTTTGTCGTACTGTTTGAATACTTCCACAACCTCGTACCAAATTCAAGAATGTGATCTCGTACTATTTTTTTAATATTAAGTGGGTGAAGCAGCAATAAAGTTGTCATGTTTTGCTACATGGATATCGAATGGATTTACGAGGAAAGTGAATTTGGTTGTCGACTAGTGCAATTGGTGATAAAGCAGATTTGTATCTGTATTAAAGTTTATGATGCTACATGGTTTATTATTCTGCTGCTGCATATATTATTCTGCTGCTACGTCTGATACACTCTGTTGCTAGTTATAATACTCTGCTGCTAGCTTTTGATCACTCTGTTGCTCGACATATATCACTCTGCTGCTACGCATATTGATTCTGCTGCTGGACTTACTTTCTGCTGCTACGTTATTGTTGGGTTTACACGATTGATACTTGCATAATTTACGAGCAGTGAGGGGAAGTAAGTATGGTTATTGGTTTACACACACACAGGGGAAGTTCACACACACACAAAGGTTTTTGGATTTGTTTATGTTCGTTAAAGTTTTAAAAGGCTCGGATTAATTTTCTTATTGGAGAAGAGTAGTTTTTGTTGCTTCTTTGATGATGCGGTGGAATTTTTCAAGGTTGTGTCTTATTATATCTTGAGGTGGGTGTTACACTTTAAAGGTAACTTGTTTGTTCGTTCAGGTGACTAAGAATTGACAAAACACTTGAAGAAGTTACGTTATTGTGCTCAGTGATTATTGTCAAGGGACTGCAACATCCCCCTATACGTTAAGTATACGTTCGAAGTCGTATTTAGTACAAGGCATAGGACACAAGGTTGGTTTCTTCTACTTTAGCATCAAATTGGTAATGATTATTTTTCTTCAACAGTATATAAAGCCTACAGACTTGAAGAATCACTTAATGTACATGCATCACTCGAGGGGAAGTTGTTTGATTTTTACTACTATTGATTAGTATTACTACTGATGGTTTAGATTTCTACTGTTTCAAGTTCATTTTTAGTGCGGAAAACTTCATGGAGGGTAATTTGAGACATTGGAAGGATGGATTGGAAGTTTGTGATATTGGTTAGTAGTGGTCAAGATCATATTTTCATACGTACCCTATTTGTTGATAACAAAAAGGGGAAGAGATGATGGAGTGGCATAGCAAGGCTTAAGGGGAAGACATGGAAGACAAGATTGTTTCATTCAGGGAGATGATCACATCTCAATTTCTCTACTTCGTCTAGGGAAGTTCGTACACGACTTTGTTTGTTTTGTCATTATCAAATAGGGGAAGATTGTTGGGATTCGAGATTTGATGAGACAAAATAAATAGAAGAATGAAACATGAAGGACTAAAGGTGACAAAGGAAGAATCCTTCTACAAGCAAAAGATCTTTTATATTTATAGAAAATATTCTTTGTAACCCTAATATCTCTCTATATAAAGAGATATAGGGGCGTAGGATTCATAATCAAGTCTTCCACAATGTAGTCTAAAGGGGTGTGTGTGTGTGTTCTAGACGTTTGTCATAGAAAACGTCTAGGGTTTTGTTTATTTCACTTCAAGATCAGTTTGATCCTTGTTATTGATTAGGTAACATGTTATTAATATAATTGAAGTGCTTGGTGTGAGAAACTTTGTGTCAATAACAATTGATTGTTCTTATTCCGCTGCGTATTATATTCATTGTTATTGTTGAACCCTAAGGCTCAAAACGATCCAAGAAACTATATTACCACATCATTAGTTTCTACAGAACAATTTTTGCAAACATTTAACAAGTTTTAATAAATTGTGATAATATGATGAACAGTATGTCTACAGTAGATGTCGAATTTTCTAGGAATATGAATATTCAGCTGAAGACTCGGTCACCCCGAGTACTTATTAGCACATCATAGCTCTTAGGATTATCAGTAATATTAATAGTAGCTTAGTTATTATTATTAGTATTGTGGAGTGGGTCGGGTCTTTACCCTCTGTCAACTCACTCTACAGCCCACTAGGGGCATAATATATTGTACCTATAAATACCCCTTCCCACACATGGGAAGGGTTGGAACTTCACATTACCTTAAGCTAATATACACATTGTTTCTCTCTCTAGAAGTTCCCATCACTTTCTCTCTCTAGTTCTTTGTCCATTCGATCCAAACTAAGCCTCAAACTAGTGTTTCTTGTATTGTGAATACCCTACAATTGGTATCAAGAGCCATGGTTAGGTCCATGAGAGTTGGTATTCACGGATTTGTGTAGTTTTTGAGGTTTTTGGTTCGATTTGTAAAGTTACTAATATTTCATTTTGTGCTTTGTTTAGTGATTATAAGTTGTTATACCTTGTACTTTCTAGCTTAAGAATAGTATTAGAGTGGTATTTGGTGTTTGGATTCACAGATCTAAGAACGGTGTGGTGATTTTGGGGCAATTCGTGGGTATTTAGTGTTGTGTTCTTTGCAGCGGTTTGTCTCCTTGGGACGTATTCTTGGACTCGGTTTGTGTCAATTCACAGAGTCGGTTTGTCTTATTACTTGTTTAGGCAAAAAGACAAAAGGCAGTGAAAGCGACGTGCTTGGGAGTTTGTGTCTACTCGGTTTGTCCCTGCTGCGCGTACTCGGTTTGTGCCTACTCGATTTGTCCCTCCAGCGTGTACTCGGTTTGTGTAGACTCGGTTTGTCTCTGAGAAATTTACTCGGTTTGTGTAGACTCGGTTTGTCCCTGCAGCGTGTACTCGGTTTGTCCCTCCTGCGTGTACTCGGTTTGTGTAGACTCGGTTTGTCTCTGAGGAGTATACTCGGTTTGTGTCTTGGTGATTTTAGAAATTCCCGCGAAAGATTCAATTTCTCGGTTAAATCACAAGATTTGTTAAATCCCGTATTCACTATGACAACTAACTCAGACTCCCTTATTTCAGAGGTTCTCAAACTGTACGATGTTATCAAGGATCATGGGAACTATAATTTCACATCTCTAACAGAAACAAATGATACTGATTCTGCTGGAACTGATGAGTCACACTCGCAGTCACACATGGATGAATGCCTTCAGGTTATGCAGTTGGCTAATGATAAGGATAGTCAAGTAGCATGCTTCAGTTCACTTTTATCACACATTAAGGTTTTGTTTGGTAAATCTGAATACGTGATGGGGTACAAACGGGCTTTCGCTTCACTCTTTGGTCAGGAAATTGGTGATTTCACAGTCATAATGACATTATATCTGGATCAACTAGAACAAGAGCTGGTCAAGGAAGAATACTCTGAAGATAAATCCAGAGCGGCTCTCAATGTGATCAACAATCAACTCCAAGTGTTCATCAACTCTCAATACACTATGGATTATAATTATGACTGCCAAGTGACTAAAGAGTGCTTTGCTAAATATACTGGGTCAGAAGTTGAAATGTACAAAACGACACTGCTACTGCTGATGAGGGATGTCCAGGGGTTCATTGAGGAAAAAGGTGAACGGGGTAGGAATGGAACAAAATCAGACATGACGGATGATGGTGTCAACACAGGAAGTGACTTCACAAGATGTGAGAAGGAATCCTACGAACCTGATAAACACCATGCACAGACTACTGTGGTACATCTGTCTCATCTAGATAATATTGTTTCTAATGTACGTGTGCATGACAATTCGTCGAATTCATTGCCTACGGCTGAATCTTTCAAATCACCTGATATGATTGAAAAGAGGGTTTACAATGAACTTTTAAAAGGATTTTTAAAACTGGAAAAACATTGTGTTGATCTTGAAATTTCAATGCAACAATTTAAAGAAAAGTTCCAAATTAACCTTCCATCAAAAAATCCGGAATTACCTGACTTTCGGGAATTTTTTATGATAAATGAGTTGAAAGATCAGCTAGTGGCCAAGAACGCGACTATTAACATGTTAAGGACCAAACTAAGTGAATTGCAAGAAAAGGTCAATGATAATAAAACCTCACATGACGCAAACACCGTTGAGTTACAGGCTGAAAATGATCATCTTCAAGCACAAAACCTTAGGAAAAGTTTCTCAGTAGCTTCTCGTAGGAATGACTTAAAGAAGTCGGCCAAGAATAGGGTGAATCCTAAGTCTGTCAAATCATCTGTCTTGGGAACACCTTCTCCGAGGTGTGCTCCCCAAGTTGGTGAGACTAAGAGTTTGCCTAAATCAGTCACTTCACAACCTAGACATAAGGGAACATTAGCTAAGAGTCACTTTCAGGATAAGTCTCACATGACACCAACAAAGGAAGTTGATGTTCATGTCACTGCATCCTCTACTTCGACAAACAATCACCATAGGCCTGTAAAATTAATGAAGCACCCTAGGAAGCCTAATAGATCTGATGCTGAAAAACAAGAAATTTTCTCTCGTAAAAACACTAAAGTGCCTCAGAAACAGAGCATATTTAGAACGTGCCTAAGATGGTTGCCAACTGGTAGAATCTTTAAGCAAGTTGGTCATCAGTGGGTACCTACTGACACGGAAAATGCCTCTATGAATGTTTGCAAGAAATCACAGAGACAGGACCCCATAGTCACTAACCAATACATATGCAAACAAAATACTTATGATAGTGCAGGGAGACGGTTTCCGCGTGCAACTACTCTCACAGAATGCATCATGAAGAAACTCAAGGTGTGGCTACCAAAGGGGAGATCAACTCCCAAAGAGGAGGTTAAGAAAACACACCTGTGATGTAACGTGGCAATGACTTTTGAACAACTCAGTTCAAAACTCGTACTGTTCTGATGAAAAGATTCTCCTGTATCCTTTTTCTTGTTGTGTATAGTTTCTCTTTGTTTATAGGTGCATGTGTATTGTGTATATAGTCATTTGAATAAGGAGAGGCATGTCTTCTGGATATCGATAACATTTACGATCCTAGAAATGTCATTCAATAATGACACGGGGTTTTAAATGAAGCTCGAACAGAAGTTGTTCCTTATAAGTAAATCATGTCTCTAAGGTTTGCTATTACTTTAGATAGCAACCCGCGTTCCCAGGTGAAGGCAGATTGTCACCATAATGACAACTCTTCTTCAAGGTGATGTTCACCTGAACATGGATTACTTCATATTCATGTTCACTCATATTTCTCATCAAGTGATAAATTGCTGCTCAATCAATCAATGTCTAAATTTCTATACAGAAGGATAGTCATTGATTGAGGGGGAGAGCTACAGCAATTTAAACTTGCTTATGAGCTCTCACAGTGCAATATCTGAATCTACTGCATCTGTCTGGGCTATCACCAAGTATTTAGGAATTCAGTGAGCTGTTTTTGAAAGATGTGGATGCCTTTGAGTGTAAGAATCTTCCAGTGACAGGATAGTCTGAGACCAAATGAACCAAGACAGTAACAGAGAGAGTTAAGAGTTGGTACTTTAACTTGTTACCTAGGCGGTTTGTCAAGTCAACAAAGACAGGGACCAGAAGTGTCATTAGGATAAAGTTGAATGTTAGGTGTAGATATTTAAGGATCAAAATCCATACGGTTTGTCCTAAAACACTAAAATTCAATCCATACGGTTTGTCCTAAAACACTAAAATTCATACGGTTTGTCAAATCAACAAAGACAGGGACCAGAAGTGTCATTAGGATAAAGTTGAAAGTTAGGTATAGATACTTAAGGATCTAAATTCATTCGGTTTGTCCTAAAACACTCTCTCTCCTCCTTATCAAACCGAACCCATTTCTTCTCTATCTAAACCCTCGATCTTTAGTTGTATCCATCCATCGAGCTTCCTCCTAGGTAATTAATGATTCTCTTTCATATCAGTAGACTAGTTCTTGTATCTGTCCTAGATTCTTATCATTTCATTTGGTTTTTCTAGGTTGATTCATAAGTTGCTTCAATCGATCCTAGGTTTGTCTATTGTTACTTGCTTCTGATTGATGGGATTCTTATCTATGTGTGTTATAACTGATATCATATGCTTCTATTGCTTCATTTTTTAAGATTTGATTCGGATTGTTGCGATTTATCGAACGAAAATTGACTCCAAAAAGTCAAAATCGTTCTTGTGTCTAAGTGTAGCTCGTATGATTTTTGGTTGGCATGTCTCTAGGGTTGAGTGCATTAGTTTTTGCTTACAAATTGAGGAATCGGTTCTGTTAAGTAGTTAGCTATTGTATGGTTGGATGCGATATGTCGATAGATTGGGGGTTCGGTTTAGAGTGAGGTTAGGTCAAGACAAGTTTGATTGTCTTAAGCTCTCGCATTGTTCCTTGTATATACATACAATCTTCAAATTATGAGTGCTTAACTTATTTCGTAGGGTCATATTCAATGTTGTGGGTTGTATGTTCGAGGTCGTGTATTTGCAATGTGTAGTATGTATACTCTATAGGAATTCATTGATGTGTTTGAGAAGTAATTAGGCATTTCATGTGTTGTTAGTATAATGTCTAATCTGTAATCATTGCTTTCAAATATAATCAAGGGTGTATGTTTAGATGGTATGTTCTTCGATGCGGTTTGTCCGTATGGTTATGTGGCTGCTTGTATGTGTCCATGGACTCGGTTTGTATGTTTGCTCACTGACTCGGTTTGTCTGATTGCTCACGGACTCGGTTTGTCCATGTGCTCACGGACTCGGTTTGTCCATGTGCTCACGGACTCGGTTTGTCCATGTGCTCACGGACTCGGTTTGTCCATGTGCTCACGAACTCAGTTTGTCCATGTGCTCACGGACTCGGTTTGTCCATATGCTCATGAAGTCGGTTTGTCTATATGCTCACATGTATACATTTAAGCTGTGCAGTTGCTACTTTAGTATGTGCTTGATGTATGATGCATATTTGGTCTCTCATACTTGAGTGCTACTTGATTTACTGTAGTCTCTTGTAATGTTCACATAGGCTATGTGCTAACCTTGAGGATCGACTCCCGTCTAACTAGTATGGGCATACTGTCTTTTTGTGAATGTGTGTCTGTAGATACAATGACTGATACTGAGATCACCACCTCTTCTGAGCCAAACCCCGAGGACTCAACACCTGTTCGCACAGATGAACAAATCCTTCCAAAGAACAAATGGATCCCTATTGGAAGGAGCAACTATTATATCGATGTGGCAAGACCTCAACCCAATCCTATTTACAAGATATCTGTTGATATCTTGAAGGAAACTACTTTCTTTAGAGCTTTCACAGCTTGTGCAACCGTTCCCTCTGTATACATACAGCAGTTCTGGAATACGATTCAACTCAACAAAGACACTGGAAATTATCATTGTCAGTTAGATGAACAATGGTATGAGCTGACCAAAGACACCATCAGAGGGGCTCTTCAGATCTCACCTGTTGTCATTGATAAACCATTTACTCAACCCCCTACATCTGAGGCTCTCGTCCACTTCATTAATGATCTGGGTTATCCATCAACCATCCTCAAGGTGTCAACGATCGTCACCAGTGAAATGTATCAACCATGGAGAACACTCGTCACCATCCTCAACCTATGTCTTACTGGGAAGACTTCTGCTTTTGAAAAACCAAGGGCTCCAGTGCTTCAAATTCTATGGGGAATTGTTAAACGTTCCAACATAGATTTTGCTGAAAGGATCTGGGAAGAATTCATTCACTCCATTCACACTTTCCTAGAAGACAAAGTAAAACTGGAGTCTAATCTGGCCAGCAGGAAGAAAGTTAGAAAGATATTAATTCCTAGCATCAGATTCACAAAAATGATAATCCACCACCTCTACTCTCTTCACAAGTTCCATCCCAGAACTAATTCTCCTCTCCATTTGTCCTCTGAAGAATTTGTTCTGGGAAATCTCAAGTGGGCTGCTAAAGGGGCTGATCAAGAAGTATTTGGAAGACTTATTCCTGAGCTCCTTATCTCAGATAATATTCGTCAAGCCTCCTATTATAAGGATTATCTGAGCAAAATAGAGCAATATCAGAAGTCCCTCTCTGATAAGGTAAGAAGTGAAGCTGAAACCCCTGAACCAGAAACCCAGAAATCCATCAAACAAACCCAATCTAAATCGAAATCAAAGAAAAGAAAGGATGCACCCACAGAAGTTGAGGGATCTAAGAAAAATAAGAAGATCAAAAGGAAGGCATCAAGCAAGAAGTTGAAATCCAAGAGAATCAAGACGAAAGGTCAAGATGATGATGAAGAGATGGTGGGACCTGAACTAGGTCTAAGGGATGAAGAAGATCCGATTCTACAACAAGCCTTGGAGCTCAGTGCTAAAGAACATGCTGAATCAACAAGGAGTGGTACGAAAGGAGTTGTCCTTAGAGAACCTGTTGTTGAGAGCAGTAAGCCATTACCTGAAGTAGAGGGCAAAGGTAAAGGAGTAGCTACAGTGGTCCAAGCTGCTAAGACTCTTCTTACCATATCATCTCCGGCATCCAAGACAACAACACGATTTGTGCTCAGGAAACGTGAGCAGGGATCATCTAGAGCACTTGATCTTTCTGAAGGACATCAAGAAGAATCACCAAGCTTAGAAGTTGCTCAAGATTCCAGTGATACAGAAAGCGATGAACAGTTGTACAAGGAGAAGAAGGTGGAGATGAAGATCACACATACAGAAGTAAAGGACCCACAAGATCAAAGTGAGAGTCAAGAAGAGGAAGTTCATAAGGAAGCTGAGTCTGGTAACGTTATTAAAGAAAAGAAGGAGGAGATGAAGGTCACACATACTGAAATTAAGGATCCACAAGATCAAGGTGAGAGTCAAGATGAGAAAGTTCAGAAAGAAGCTGAGTCTGATAACATCATTAAGGAAGCTCATGATCAGATAACAACAACCACTACAGAACCTCCACAAGAAATACAACATGAAGAATTCGTGGCTTCTACATACCCGGGGGTTCATGAGAATCTGAAAATGAAGGAGGATGAGCAATCTCACCTGAATGAACCAACAGGGTCTACTGGCACTCTATCGTCTCTGAAGAACCTTGACACCGACTTCAACTATGGTGATCAATTCATCCTGGATAAAGCCAACGACAACACCACAGAGACTGACATACCACATGATGATAAGGAAGTAGAGTCAATGGTGTCCGTACCAATCAAACAAGACATGTCTGGTATTAAATCTATGACAATTCCTGTATCCACAACAGCAACTATCATAGTAGATCCCTCACCAGAAGCAACACCAACGACACCCATCCCTCCAGAACTACCATCTGATTTAGCATCACAACTAACTGCCGCCACAAAGCTCATTGATGACATGTCACGGAAGATGAATAATTATGAGCAGAGACTACTTAATGTGGAAAAGCTTAATATAGATCAAAAGGTGGCTCAAGCTGTGAATGATCAAGTAGAGGAAGCGGTCAGATGGGCAATGGAAGCTCCTATGAAGACACGATTCAGAGATCTTCCTACAACTGATATGAAATCAATTCTCTATGACAGAATGTTTGAATGTGGTCAGTATCAAGGCCACGAAGATCATCAACGGCTTTATGAAGCTTTGGAAAAATCGATGAGTCGTGATAATCAGGATTTCCTCATGGCTGAGCTTGAAAAACAACGGAAGAAGAAGAAAAGGAGACAAGATAAACCCAGTACACCCCCTGGCTCTCCACCACATCCTCCTCCACCCCCTCCACCTGGTGGTGGATCTGGAGCAGCAAAGATGTCAGGAGCTTCAGAATCCACTCAAGCTCAATCTCATCATCATCCAACTGAATCCTCTGGTGGTAAAGACCAAGTCACTACTTCTTCTGGCCCAAACACATTTAAGGGTATTTCAAAGGCAGGATCGCTTGCGTGGACCACAGTTGATGACAAATTTAAGCCCTCGTTCCCGCCAGTTCCTGAGGATTTTGTCATGAATGAGGAATCGGTTGTAGATGATTTGTCTACTTAAACTGATGAAGAAGATGTCTCAGCTAACACCAATATCCCAACTGTTGATCCTAATCAGAAATGGTGGTTGGATTTCTTGCGCACAGACAAACCTGATGACTTAGAATCCTCAAGAAAGCGACCCACCAGGGAAGATATGGAATCTTGGATAAAACCTGTATCTGAAGAAGATCGAGAACCAATTCCTGAACCTAATTGGTCTATACCATCATCAGACAAAAGCATTCCTGTAAACAATTGGGCAGCTAATATTGCTTCGCAACATAACTCTCCATCAGAGAACTCATTGCTGGCAAAGACTAATGACATGGGGGCATTTATTAGTTGGTTCTGTAAAAAGAAAGGCATTACAAATCTCACTCCCCAAGACTTGGAAGGTCCTGCATATGAAATCGTCAAAGTGTTTCATCCTGATGTGCATCATCTTCAATATCAAATGGAAGAATGTCATAGACTATTTACTGATCAAGTTGATGACCGGATTCTTTCCTACGACGTCAACCGACCTCTTCCCTTTGATGGTCCACCAGGTCAAAAGAACATTCAAGCAGATCTCTTCTTTAACAACGATCTGAATTATCTCCGGTTCGGGAATAATGGTGATCGTCAGGCATTATCCATTTCCAAGATGAAGGCGGCTTACTACGCTGACGTTGGGCTAGAACAAATGGTGCCTGATCAAGTATGGTCAGATGAAGAATACAAGTTTGAACTTACTGCATCTTATGGGGTCACACATTGGTGGTTCCACAAGAAGAGATTTTACATTGAACGGCACGCAGGAGAGGGTAGTCGTCAGGGTATACGCTCACATCTAAGAATCTTAAGTGTTATCAAAGTTGATATTCACCCAATGTATGGATATGAGTATCTTAAAAGGATAGTGCTTCGTCGTGCTGATCAAAAGGAGTATATCATTTCTGAAAGCGACTTCAAATATCTATCTCCGAGTGACTTCGAGGATCTCTTCCTTCTGAATCTTCAAGGGCACCTGAATCATCTTCCACCTCGCGACAAGAAGGCGCTTGCGGCTGCTGTTAACTTATGGATCCGGGGTCTTGTCATCAGACAAAGGGTGAGTGATTTTCAACTAGGGATAGAGAGCTATCAAACCAAACTCAATCTCACTAGGCCAAATTGGGAACGTAAGGGTCTCGAGTACATTCACGACTTTAAAGTCATCGAATCTCCAAGAGCAGTCAAGTTCACTGACCAACATGGAACTCCTATGATGATGCAACTCAGTGAGATTCATAAGTTCAGCGATGGTACTCTGAGAATGATCGATGAAGCACTGGACTTCAGGATTAAAGACTTCAAGTTAAATCCTCACAACCCATAATTGAAGACTCAGTTCTGGACTGATCTGGATGTACAAAGGAGCAAAGAGTTTATGAGAGTCATAGAGCATAGACTGAAAACAAAAAGGATCTTTCGCAACCTGGAAAGCTTCGTTGGGGGTAGAGTTCATGAAGGAGATTACAGATTGATGGAAAGAACGACATGAGCTGATTCACTCCATAAGTGGTCTTTGTAGTGATGTTATTCTTTTGTTGGGCACTTGTAATTTAACAATGTAATTTCCTCTAATCTTGTAATACTCTATGTGTGATCTGTGTATATTGACAAGTAATTCTCCCTCTTAGATTAAGGGGGAGCATAGTATGTTCTCATCATCAGAATATATTAAACCTGACCACATTTTCTCCCAAATTTTTCTAAACGTATTTAAATCACTTGGGATCACAAATCTCAAATGGTTTGAAATTTTTGATCGGGGGAGAGAATGTGATTTAAATAGGAAATTCTGATAAAATGTGATGATTTGGATGTTAATGTAAGCTCCCCGTATGTGCTAAACCATTTTGCCTATCAAGGCACATATTGAGGGGGAGCAAAATGTTTTGGTCATAAACGCAAGCTCTTCCATATGTGCGAAAATCTTTCGTACATCGATGCACATATTGAGGGGGAGCAAATGTTTTTAACAAAACAAAGGATTTGGCATCTCACGTGAGCAAGACTCAGTCTTCACCAATGAATTGACGAAACTTGAATTGTCATCAATCGAAAGGATACGTCTTGGCCGGGTAATAATTTCAAGCTGGTATAACCAGTGATGTAAGCGTGTCTCGAAAAGGATGTATCTGAGTAGAGTGTACCATTTCGAGAAACTTTCTGTGCACTTGACCAGGCCGGGTAATAATTTCAAGCTAGTCTAACTAGTGATGTAAGCGTGTCTCGAATCGGTCATGGTCACTGAAAGTGGATCAATTCAAAAAGTGCGAGCTCTACCTGACATGTGCAAATTTATAAAACAATCAACCGAGCACATGTTGAGGGGGAGCATTTGAAAAATATAAAACTCTCAAGTGTTTGCAAAAAATTGTGTTTCATAATCATGAACACTTTGAGAGATTTTTCAAGGATTTGGTTTGGCTATCATGGATGAATATCAAAGACCGACCATTTTAATTAACACATGGAGTTATAAGGATGGTTAGGTTAGGTTCAAGTTCCCATGATCCCGCCAGAGCCGGAGGGATCTACCCAGGGATAATCCACTAGTTAGTGTAGAAGTCCTTAGGTATGATTAAAAAAGGAGAAAAGTGAATGAGGGAAAAGTGCCGACTGAGATGGAGCTAGTACTGGAACAAACCCAACAAGGTGCTAGTAAGGAAGTCTCGGTAAGCACTGAAGGGGTTGAAGAATGAAAAAGAATTGTAAAGATAAAGGGTGAAAAGAAAGAAGCCCTCCTTACAACTTAGGCAGAAACCGGGTCAATACATATGCTGTCAGAATCACTTAGTTGATTGCTGGAATTGAAGACAAAGTATCATGGACCCAGTGATACGCTGCACAACCCTCCCTAGCCACTCAAGGTCCCTCAAAGGATCCTTGTTTCAATTGTCACAGAGTTCAATACATTCCTATCGTCTCTCTCACTCCGAGTTAGATGATATTGAATAGGTGGCAGTCCTCTCCAGCCTCCGCTCACTAAATCAAAACGCACAATTGAGTCTAGAGCCAAGAGATTCACAATAAGATCTCATAGGAACACGGATAATTTCTACTCTGGTTGTTCATCATTAAGTACACCAGTTGTAAACTTAAGGGTCCTACGCAGATCTTAGCAATCTGCCAGAACATTTATGAGAGAATTTACAAATGTAATTCTCAATGATTGAATGGAAATTCCTGCCAGGGTCAACATCAAGCAGCCCTGAAAGCAGGTCACTTCGGTAATTCCTCGTGGATTACGCTTAGTGGTCGCGACGGTTTCAACCGGTCTACAGTCGTGGAGTGATCTCCAGCGACTCACCTAATCGTTGATTTACTACGGTAAAATCTTAAAAAGCTCTCTGTGGGTTTTCGATTAGGAACGGTCTTGGTAAGGATTAGAGAGAGTTTTCACATTATGCTGTTGAATATCTCGAAGTCCAAACTTGTAAGTACCGGTCGAATTATTGCTAACTGTCGTATGCAGGAACTTCTGGCGATTGTAGCTGTGGAATGCTGTAGCTGGTTGCTGTTGTAGCTGGTTGCAGAAAAGATGCCAATCCATCACCACATGTTCACACCACATCATCATCAAAGAAGTCATGATCACCCTAAAAGACCTTCAACACAGCTTCTGCAAACTCTGATGCTGAAGATCATGACACCATATCGTGTGAGCATGTCGGCTCTAAGTATATTTCATCACATGGAGTCGTACTACTGAAAGATGACTTGGAGACACAAATGGGATGATACTTTCAAAGAATACTCAAAGTTCATCCAAGACAAAAGAGAAGTCATCTTCTGATCACTGATGTTTGCACAACAATCTATGACATTGAAGATTCAATGATTACGAGCTATGATGTCAAGATCCAAAGAAGAAGTGCTGAAATTCGGAACATTACTTCTGGGGTGACCTCCCTTAGGGGGAGATTGTTAGGAATATGAATATTCAGCTGAAGACTCGGTCACCCCGAGTACTTATTAGCACATCATAGCTCTTAGGATTATCAGTAATATTAATAGTAGCTTAGTTATTATTATTAGTATTGTGGAGTGGGTCGGGTCTTTACCCTCTGTCAGCTCACTCTACAGCCCACTAGGGGCATAATATATTGTAACTATAAATACCCCTTCCCACACATGGGAAGGGTTGGAACTTCACATTACCTTAAGCTAATATACACATTGTTTCTCTCTCTAGAAGTTCCCATCACTTTCTCTCTCTAGTTCTTTGTCCATTCGATCCAAACTAAGCCTCAAACTAGTGTTTCTTGTATTGTGAATACCCTACAGTAGATATCGAATTTTCTTGTATAAGAGATTATCAAAATTACCGATTCTAATGTGATTTTATAGAAATTGGACAAAATTCCATAGAAATTGCCAATTCTATCGAATTTGGACAAATTCTATAGTAATTGGTAAAATTGTATAAGTTGATAACAATTGTAATTCACATAAGTTGAAAACTGTAGAAATTGCTTGTTGAAACAAAATGCTATGTTTAAACCTGTAAAATCAATCTAAGCAACAAAAGGATCACATGTGAAATATCAAGTTTATCTATTTGCTAACTATCATGTATCCTGCGTATATGTCCTTGAATGATGTTCCAGAAATCTCCAATGGCAGTACCACAACAACAACCACTCCCAATGCTCACAAGAGCTGATGTTCTGCCATAAGGCTATAAAGGGGAGATTGGAAACAACAACGCACAGGTAGTATTTGAAAGAATCAAGTGTACTAAACCAATTTGTCAAATTGCAGTAGAGGTACTCAAGCGACACAAGTGCAGGAGTTTGCTAGACAGATCAGATAGAATTCCTGAATTATACACTCACCAAATGTGGAATACTATAGAGCTGGACATGGATGAAAGGTATTTTACATGCAAGTTGGATGGTAAAAAGGTTAAAGTCTACCTTCGCAAAGCATTGATGTTACCAGAAGCACCTAAACCAGCCAACAGATTCTACCCTACACCCACTGAAAAAGAAGTCCTCAAATTCCTTATTAACATTGGCTACGATGTACAACCAGATATACCATTGACAAAACTCTCAAAGGTTAATTCCAAGTACATCCCACAACCCTGGAGAACAATATACTACATTCTGGTCCGTTCAGTCTCAGGGAGGGAAAGTGGCCACGAGCATCCACGTTTGTCACATCTTCAAATCTTCTGGGGTATGGTCAATCTGAAATAGATTGACTATGCACAACTTATTTGGGAAGACATAGTTTTTCAGATCCAAACTCACTATCAGAAACCATTAACCAAAATCCCATTTGCTCGGTATACCAAACTACTCATCAGTCTTCTGCTTGACGAAAATACAGACATCTCTCCACGTCTTGAAGACAGAGACATGCATCTGTATAAAATGGACAACACTATCACTTCAATCTACATGCTCAAAGGAAGCACACAAAAGCAAGGGATAAGACTACCAGAATCTCTGTTAACAGAAAAAGTAAAGAAAACTCAAGCTTACAGAGATTATGATAGTGCGTTCAGTCAAGGTAAAGTCGTGTTTTCCAAGCATGATGAAGAGTCTCGATCCACTAAGACTCATTCAAAAGGAAGCAGTAAGACTGAAAGTGCTTCTAGTGCATCCAAGAAAATTAAACCTTCTGCACCTAGAGTCATCAAAAGAAGAGTTCCAGTCACAATTCCTAAACGAGAACCTGAGGAAGGTAAGATTGTTGAAGAAGAGGAATCCGATTCAGAGACAGAATCTGATGAACAAATTCTTTTCTACAAAGAAGAACATGAAACTAAGGTGGCAATGGTAGAAAGCCGAAAAACACTCAAGCAAGATGAGGAAAGATGGGCTAAGTTAAGGTATGAAGAACAAATGAGGTTTGAACAACAGAATAGAGACGTTGGGGGATCCCAAACCTATGTTGATCTGGTTAATCAACACGGAGGGTCTGGGGTAGTTAAAGTAGTGACATCACCTCAGCCTGATTCGGTTAATCAACCCGATAGGATTGAGTCTCAAACTGAAGTCATCCCACCTCCGTCAAGTCCAGTTAATCAACCTAGAAATGATGAGGAAAAGAAGGAAGAAGAGAAGTTGAAAGATATCGAGATGGAAGAAGGGGAAGAAACTGAAAAGGTCCAATCAGATGAAGAAAACTTTAATGATTTCTGGGATAATACAGATGAAGATAAGTCATTAATTGATAAGGAGTATACAAAGGCTGCTGAAGAACTAGAATCAACAGCAAAGGAGGAGGAGGAACGAAAGAAAAAGGAGGAAGAACAAAAGATAGCTGAAAAGGAAGCAGACAGCTACATCAAAACCCCACTAGTCACTCCTCCACATTCCACACTTACACCTTCAGAACCTCAGCATGATTCACTACCAAAGGCTCAAACACCTCTAGAGACTCAGCATGTTTCACCTCCAAAGACAGTAACACCTCCAGAATCATCAACACACCCATCATCACCACCACCACCTAAAGAAGCAGCAACAAAAGAAGAAAAAGGAAAAGCAATCATGAAGGGAAAGAAACCTAAGATTGCTAGGCTGACACGGGTTGAAGTCATCTCACCTGAATCTAAAAGGTTGAAAAAGGAAACAAAGCTGGCACGCGCAAAGAAAGACAACCAGCTCAGTGACCAAGTAAAAGACTTAACAAATATGGTCAAAAGCCTTACCTCACAAGTAAAGGAGTCGTAGGAAACCAAAATTCGTATGGACGAAATTCTTGAAGACGATGTTCAAAACCGAATACTCAAAGAAGTCATGTAACACCCCAACCCGACAAGGGTAAAGATATCACAATAATGGATTCACATCAGATCAAAACAAAGCATACATCTTCAGTAATACAAGAATCTCAAAGGATTACAAATGAAATACTGAATCTACAAGGTTACAAATGAGAACTTCCAAAAACACTAATTCTAAATATATTATCTTCTAGTCAACTCTAATCCAGAATAGCTATCCAATCTTCTAAGTCCAAAGGTATACTCTCCACTCATTCCCAGCTTCCTACTAAAACCTGCCGCAGGAAAAGAAATGCGACTGAGCTACGAGAGCTCAGTGAACAGATATAACGATAACAAAAGCAGTAATAGAGAGTAGTACAAGTAAAATCAAGAATACAGATCATACCGATCCAAATCAAAGCGAAAGGAATAAGGAACGGAACAAAGACAAAAGAAAAGAAATAAGGAAAAGGAAACAATAAAGTTATAGAATAAGGGAAAAACAAAAATCTGTCACGAGCCCAGATAACAGATAATACCATAGCATACCAATATAATAAAACAAACCTGTGTAGAGTGATCAGCTCTCAAACAATGTGAAAGACGTGTATCGCACACACCATCAGTCACCAGATATAATAACAGTAAACATATTACATAAACAGATAACAGGTCAAATCTAGGATGCACCCTTACGCCCCCGCAGATAAATCAATAATTATAATCATAATGGCCATAGCAGATAATAAATAAGGGACGGAACAGGTCATCACTCTCCTGCCCTAGAGTCATGTCAAAGGTGCGTCAATGACATGGACATGAAACCCTCATGCCTAGTGATTGGCTCGGACATCAGAATGTAGGTCAAAGGTCAGGCGTACTATCAAATAATCAAAAGTCATATCTTAAGGGTACATGGCAAAAAGGTTCATGTCAAACAGTTTAGAAACAAATGTCAAAGGTCCAAATCAAAGTTTATCAGATTAAGTTTTATATCAAAGTTTAAGTTCAGATTAAAAGGATTATATCAAATGGTCCAGAAAATTATATCAAAGGTTCATAAATTAAGAGTTCATTGCAAAAGTTCATTTTAGAAATTCCTGTCAAAAGTTCATTGAAAGCATTCCTTTAATAATGGTTTTCAATAAAATGATATTTCAGAATAGTTTTCACAAAATAATCTTTCAAAACGGTTTTTCATAGAAACATTCTTTAAAACTAGTTTTCACAATAGTTAACAACTGTCATATAAAATAGTATCATATCACCATTCATAATCATTCTTTTAAAAATAACTGATTTTTCTCAAAACATTTCCAGGTCATAACTAAAAAGGTTTTCACATACTAGATTTTATATCAGAGGTCGTATCAACAGGAAATCATGAAAAAGGTTAAAGCAAAGAGGATTATACTAAGGACATCATCTCGGAAGTGAAACATATCAGAACATGAGAGAGATCATAGAAAGCTCACAAAACAAGCGATCACATGAAAGGTTCACAAACAGAAGGGAACATAGCAATGGTATAGGGAATCCTAATAAGGAAATGAAAAACTGAAAGAAAAGGGAATGAAAAACCCTTACTGAAAAAGGGCAGAATATCTGTACCTTATTAGCAAAGCAAAATAAGCAAGACAAACACGGAACAGAATCAGGGCTCCTCCTTCTTTACACCTAAAGGAGTAGAAGACGGAATTACGAAATATTCAAACTCAGATTATTACTTTTAATTTATCTTTCCATTTTAAGTAACTTTCTATTTTTAGTAACTTTCTATAATTAACAGATTCCCATATTTAGTAAGATATCAGTATTCCAGATTAGGTTAAGTCCTTATTTCAAGATTATTATGGAATTAAGGTACGTTTTATCAGTTACAAAAGTTTAGGGTTAATTATGACAAGTATACATAGTTTAGGGTTATAATTGTAGATTCATTAGATTCAAAGGTTTAACATGAAAATACTTTAAGTTACTGATTTAATACACACTTTATTCAGAATGACATTTTAATCTCTTAAGTTTCACAATTTACATTTTATATCCCTTAGTTATATAATTTACAAAATAAACCCTACATTTGCATAATTCATGATTTAATCCCAATAATATTCATATTTACCAAACAAGCACCTTATTTTATAAAGTTACAGAACATAACCTCAGAATTATATGAAGTACGAATTAGACCCCTCAGAATTTAGTAATTACACAATTGGTCCCTTAACTTTACAAAACTTACAATTTAAATCATAATTTATTTATAATTACATATCAAGCCCATAAATACTCAAAATTACACATTATACTCTTTATGACATTATTTACACAAAATAACTTCAAGTTTCTAGAATTTACACTTTTAGTCCCTCTACTTTAATTAATTACAAATCGACCCTTATAAATATAATTAATTCATTTTCTTGCAACATTTACACTTAGGACCCTCAAGTTATATTTTTCCCACATTCCTACTGACTTATATAAAATTACAAAAATATCCCAAAAGTTTCAAAGTTGGCAAAACAAACCCTTATAGTTTTAAGAACCAATCGTATAGACTTTTTAATTTGTAAACCAAACCCTACTTCTATCCAATCATTATGCCATCATTATTCCTTCATTACTAGCATTAATTACATCAGATCTAATCACATAAACCCTAACCCTAATCATTCTAGGGTTTTCTTCCTAATTTTCTTTATTTTTCTTTTAAATCCGATCCAAACATAAATCAAGATCAATTATTCTAAGCTTCTACAAATCACATGGTTATTTTTATAGGCTTATATTATCAGTATAGAACATGTAAAAATTATAGTTACACTCCAAAAAAATCGTATGACAATATTTGGAAATTACGTGTGTTTTATCTCTTTTAATTTTCGTACGCATGATTAAGCTTGCATGATTCATGTTTAACATTTTTACTGAGTTATATTTGACATAAGGATCATTATAAAAATGCTAGATTAATATTAGAACGTAAGAATTAGTCGTGTGGATTTATACCTATCGTATGCAACAAGTCGAACAAACAAAAGCACCACAATCGAACGAAGGCTTCAATACTCCAACTCTTATTTTTTGTAGCTCCCTTACACCTTGATGAACTCCAAAAAAATGCTTGCTCAGGTCCAGAAGATCGAATGGAGGCTTGCTCAATTTTTGTGTGTGTCGATATTAGGGTTTCGGCAATTAGGGTTTTTAGAAAATAATATGGTTTGTGTTATACTTATCAAAACCGACTAGGAGGGGGGGTATATCCAGATTTTCGGCCCAAATATTATCACAATATCACACTTTGATTTCTTGTATAATTCCTTAAATTAGTTTGTATTTATCTTAAATAAAATGATTTTACAAAATATATTTAGATTTATTTAATTTATTTTCGGCCCATATATATGTGTATATGTGACTTTATGATTTTTGGACATTCGAAAATAATGTAATGTTGTCCCAGAAATAAATTTACTTGATATGTAGATCGTTTTCAGAAGTTTGGAATTGTTTCAGAATTTTATAAGTTATTTATTTAGGTTTTAGGTTTTCATGGGTAATTTAGTCATTTTACAGGTTATCTGAATTTCAGGTATTACAACTTCTTCCCCACTAACAAAAAAAAATTTCGTCCTCGAAATTTGCAGGAAGCAGAAAGAAAATAGAACGGAACTAAACAAAGACATGCCAGACCTAATAGATAATAATCGGATTCTCTCGGAAGAGACGTAAGAATTACACAGGATTTTGACGGATATGCCGTCCACAGGATTTGATTTGACAAGTCAGATTAGAACGCACAGGAATAGATTATCGATAACATCAATTGGTAGAAGTTCTATAACAGAACCTAAGATTTTTTTTTTATCGGGAGTCCAGAGGTCAGCAGAATGCGTGACTAGAATCCAGACACATCAATTCGCATAACGGGGAAAGCAGATTACGCGTAAAGGTAGAATGAATTTAAAGTCTCACTAACGCAGATGATCTCAAACAGTTATCGGAATTTCTAAAGCTCTAAGGCACTTCTCGAAATATCCGATGCCCACAACAAGTGCACGTTATATGATGTAAGTATTATCACGTTGGCCAGACGTCATAATACTGGCATCATATAATTATGCTCTCACGATGGTCATACTTTATTTCAAGTCGTGAACAGAACAACTTATCTTAATCCACCTAGTCTTTCTATGGTCTCAGAGGTCATCAAACTCAAATACCCTAACTAAGAGGAGAACGAATCACTCGAAAGAGTTAACGGAATTCCCAGAATGTCTATCAAAATCTGGTACATCGTTAAAAGCATCAGATCATCCTTCATTCGTCCAATTTCACCTAACAAAACCATCGTCCAACATACGCAGAATGAACACAGAACGGAATTACTAATAGGGAACCTAAATCATTCAAAGGATTTCATCATCAGGTAACATAAATTTAAATAGGTTAAGAGGAACTGAATTACGTCATCCATAGCTTCATCCATCACATAATTAATTCTTCCAAACACAAATGTTCACTTCAGAATTTTCTTCCATTCAATATCATGATCACGATTTCCATTCTCAAGTCTGCTTCTGCTCCCAATTCATCTTAGTACAACTAAAACAAATAGAGAAGCAAGACTGCGAGTCTTGAACAGGTCTACTAGCACAGTTTGGAATTCTCCAACTCGGACTACTGTCGTCACCGGATGCCTGGTAGTGGTGTCTGCTACAATCTCTGAACACCAATCAAATCTACCCTTCCAGAACAAAGGTCATTCCATTTAATATGAAGATGGTCTACATGTTCCTCATTCGTCTCAGAGCAAAAACATGCTGTCATACTATGACAATTGTCCAAATACTCGTGAAAACATGATTCGTATGAGCCAATACCATTGGCATTGTTTAAAACTCAAGATGGTCACAATGAGTACGAAAACAGTTTCCATGAATCGTTTAAGGGAAAACTTCATATCTGATTCACATCACCAATCTTTACGAATAAAACTGAAATACTTGACGGAAGTTGCTCTTAGTTAGTCATCTCCTATCTTAGGAGTTCTTGTGGTTGCTTCTTCAATCCTCCCAAGATTAACCGAGGCCTTTTAATACATAGTTTCAAGGTAGAACAATTCAATCATTGATACGCCGAAATGAAAAGTGATTACGGTTAACATTACGGTTAGGTTTACGATAGTTGATATGCTGACGCAAAATTTTCTTTTTCATCCTCATAAATTAATAGGGGTCTTCAAGGGAAACACTGAGGGGGACAAAAACATATCTCATCAGCTTCTTCAATCTTTCAACTTCTATAGCATCATATTCTACTTCTCAAACAGGAAGGAAAACCCAAGAGTTTCATCATAAAGCACCGGAAAATTTATACAACAAAACTTTCAATGCCAACGCTTTCTAGGGGTAGATACTGTTAGGTGTCAGGGAAAGGTTGTCATAACAAAAGTAGGATGAGAACAGATTTCAAGAGGTCTCATATCAGATATGGTAGTCTCTGGTGGCTTATAAAAGCCAGTCAACCAAAAAGGCCCCGAAATCGAATATATCAACAGTAAACGGATCCGCAGAACGAATATGGTTATTAAACCAGACGGATAGTTCATATGTCGGAGTCAAGTACATGGTTCAGTATAGTGTTGAGGATAGATAAGCGAACAGTTCAAGGTGTTGGAGTTTTATTAGCTATTTAGCACAAGTGTCAGGTAGGTTGCGAATAATCGGTAATACGAACATCGTATAATTGTCAAAAGTGAGGCGTATGAAATATCAGTTATCAGCATCATCATGCTCAGTTAACAATTTCATACAGAGATGGTATTTGCATCAAATCCTTCCAAAAGAAAACTGATTGGCAAATAAGATTCATCATTCAAGGGAGGGAATAAACTTATATACCCAAGGTTAATAATCACTAGAGTTCTAATAGGAGTAGTAATGGATTTGCAAGACAGGATAGTATCAGGTGATACATTTATATCCAGTACGGGTAATGAATTTATAGAATATGTCAAACACATTGGGGTCAAATGACCTTTGGGATGGTCGAAGAGGTATCCATTGTTTATCAAACAGATCGGAAGTGAAGATCAAAATCAGGTAGTGAAACACGCCCAAAAGATATACTTAAATAAACTCACTTCCTGGTCTTCGGTTGCTGCTCTTCCTGGTTGCTCAAATCAACTGGTATGATCCGAAAGACATCTCCGCTTGGCAGCTAGACAATCTCTCGGAATCATGTCAAATCCTACTCCACATTCCGGTGGAAGCTTGGTGGTTCAACCAGGAATCATATTCGGAAAACTCAGGGTGCCAATTAATTCTCAAGATAAGGTTCATTCATTGGTGTACGAAATGATTTCTAGGACAACTTCATAACCGCGAAAGTAACACACGAGTTTCCAGAGTAATAACGATAGCAAGGAGTTTAGCAATTGGTAATCATGGTAGGAAGTTCAAAATTGTTTAAAGTTGAGACATAGGAGGATAGTCATCAGTATTAAATGATCAGTCCATCAATCCTTATAAGAATAAAATCAAGGTTACTATCAAAGAAAGACGGATCAACAAGGAAGAATCTTATCGTCCAGAATGAGAAGGAAAATATTTTACACTCGTGGTTAAACAACACAAAACTTCTCATGGGAACAGGGATGGTTAAGATGAAATCAAATAGTGTCAAAAGATTTATAGAACAGCATGTACTAAGTATATCGTCGCCATAAGGGTTCTCAGAATGCCCGAAGAGGCATCAGTATGATTAACAAAAGGTTCGGAGGTTGGAGTCGGAATCTGAAGGCAAAGATCAAATAGTGTCAAATAATTACTATGCAATTTCAATGCTTCAGGTTTTATTTAGGTTTCAAATTCTTAGGTGGGGCAAGGCATAAGCAGTAATTTTACAAATGTGATTTCAATAGTCTTTAACCAAAAGCAAGGCATGAATCAGAGTGATGCGGAAGCAATTCTACTTAACCATATGACTTATAGTCTACCCATTCCTCACGGTTCAAGAATTAAGCTCCTAGAGGGAAATCCTAAAGCAAAATCTTAAAGGTTGTCCTACGAGCGCCTACAGTGGAAACTTAGTGGTCCAGACTTCACAGGTCAAGGGTAATTGTATTACGAGTCGCAGCCTGTAAATCTCTGATACCATAAATTGTAACACCCCAACCCGACAAGGGTAAAGATATCACAATAATGGATTCACATCAGATCAAAACAAAGCATACATCTTCAGTAATACAAGAATCTCAAAGGATTACAAATGAAATACTGAATCTACAAGGTTACAAATGAGAACTTCCAAAAACACTAATTCTAAATATATTATCTTCTAGTCAACTCTAATCCAGAATAGCTATCCAATCTTCTAAGTCCAAAGGTATACTCTCCACTCATTCCCAGCTTCCTACTAAAACCTGCCGCAGGAAAAGAAATGCGGCTGAGCTACGAGAGCTCAGTGAACAGATATAACGATAACAAAAGCAGTAATAGAGAGTAGTACAAGTAAAATCAAGAATACAGATCATACCGATCCAAATCAAAGCGAAAGGAATAAGGAACGGAACAAAGACAAAAGAAAAGAAATAAGGAAAAGGAAACAATAAAGTTATAGAATAAGGGAAAAACAGAAATCTGTCACGAGCCCAGATAACAGATAATACCATAGCATACCAATATAATAAAACAAACCTGTGTAGAGTGATCAGCTCTCAAACAATGTGAAAGACGTGTATCGCACACACCATCAGTCACCAGATATAATAACAGTAAACATATTACATAAACAGATAACAGGTCAAATCTAGGATGCACCCATACGCCCCCGCAGACAAATCAATAATTATAATCATAATGGCCATAGCAGATAATAAATAAGGGACGGAACAGGTCATCACTCTCCTGCCCTAGAGTCATGTCAAAGGTGCGTCAATGACATGGACATGAAACCCTCATGCCTAGTGATTGGCTCGGACATCAGACTGTAGGTCAAAGGTCAGGCGTACTATCAAATAATCAAAAGTCATATCTTAAGGGTACATGGCAAAAAGGTTCATGTCAAACAGTTTAGAAACAAATGTCAAAGGTCCAAATCAAAGTTTATCAGATTAAGTTTTATATCAAAGTTTAAGTTCAGATTAAAAGGATTATATCAAATGGTTCAGAAAATTATATCAAAGGTTCATAAATTAAGAGTTCATTGCAAAAGTTCATTTTAGAAATTCCTGTCAAAAGTTCATTGAAAGCATTCCTTTAATAACGGTTTTCAATAAAATGATCTTTCAGAATAGTTTTCACAAAATAATCTTTCAAAACGGTTTTTCATAAAAACATTCTTTAAAACTAGTTTTCACAAAAGTTAACAACTGTCATATAAAATAGTATCATATCACCATTCATAATCATTCTTTTAAAAATAACTGATTTTTCTCAAAACATTTCCAGGTCATAACTAAAAAGGTTTTCACATACTAGATTTTATATCAGAGGTCGTATCAACAGGAAATCATGAAAAAGGTTCAAGCAAAGCGGATTATACAAAGGACATCATCTCAGAAGTGAAACATATCAGAACATAAGAGAGATCATAGAAAGCTCACAAAAAAGCGATCACATGAAAGGTTCACAAACAGAAGGGAACATAGCAATGGTATAGGGAATCCTAATAAGGAAATGAAAAACTGAAAGAAAAGGGAATGAAAAACCCTTATGAAAAAGGGCAGAATATCTGTACCTTATTAGCAAAGCAAAATAAGCAAGACAAACACGGAACAGAATCAGGGCTCCTCCTTCTTTACACCTAAAGGAGTAGAAGACGGAATTACGAAATATTCAAACTCAGATTATTACTTTTAAATTATCTTTCCATTTTAAGTAACTTTCTATTTTTAGTAACCTTCTAGATTTAGTAACTTTCTATAATTAACAGATTTCCATATTTAGTAAGATATCAGTATTCCAGATTAGGTTAAGTCCTTATTTCAAGATTATTATGGAATTAAGGTACGTTTTATCAGTTACAAAAGTTTAGGGTTAATTATGACAAGTATACATAGTTTAGGGTTATAATTGTAGATTCATTAGATTCAAAGGTTTAACATGAAAATACTTTAAGTTACTGATTTAATACACACTTTATTCAGAATGACATTTTAATCTCTTAAGTTTCACAATTTACATTTTATACCCCTTAGTTATATAATTTACAAAATAAACCCTACATTTGCATAATTCATGATTTAATCCCAATAATATTCATATTTACCAAACAAGCACTTTATTTTATAAAGTTACAGAACATAACCTCATAATTATATGAAGTACGAATTAGACCCCTCAGAATTTAGTAATTACACAATTGGTCCCTTAACTTTACAAAACTTACAATTTAAATCATAATTTATTTATAATTACATATCAAGCCCATAAATACTCAAAATTACACATTATACTCTTTATGACATTATTTACACAAAATAACTTCAAGTTTCCAGAATTTACACTTTTAGTCCCTCTACTTTAATTAATTACAAATCGACCCTTATAAATATAATTAATTCATTTTCTTGCAACATTTACACTTAGGACCCTCAAGTTATATTTTTCCCACATTCCTACTAACTTATATAACATTACAAAAATATCCCAAAAGTTTCAAAGTTGGCAAAACAAACCCTTATAGTTTTAAGAACCAATCGTATAAACTTTTTAATTTGTAAACCAAACCCTACTTCTATCCAATCATTATGCCATCATTATTCCTTCATTACTAGCATTAATTACATCAGATCTAATCACATAAACCCTAACCCTAATCGTTCTAGGGTTTTCTTCCTAATTTTCTTTATTTTTCTTTAAAATCCGATCCAAACATAAATCAAGATCAATTATTCTGAGCTTCTACAAATCACATGGTTATTTTTATAGGCTTATATTATCAGTATAGAACATGTAAAAATTATAGTTACACTCCAGAAAAATCGTATGACAATATTTGGAAATTACGTGTGTTTTATCTCTTTTAATTTTCGTACGCATGATTAAGCTTGCATGATTCATGTTTAACATTTTTACTGAGTTATATTCGATATAAAGATCATTAGAAAAATGCTAGATTAATATTAGAACATAAGAATTAGTCGTGTGGATTTATACCTATCGTATGCAACAAGTCGAACAAACAAAAGCACCACAATAGAACGAAGGCTTCAATACTCCAACTCTTATTTTTTGTAGCTCCCTTACACCTTGATGAACTCCAGAAAAATACTTGCTCAGGTCCAGAAGATCGAATGGAGGCTTGGTCGATTTTTGTGTGTGTCGATATTAGGGTTTCGGCAATTAGGGTTTTTAGAAAATAATATGGTTTGTGTTATACTTATCAAAACCGACTAGGAGGGGGGGTATATCCAGATTTTCGGCCCAAATATTATCACAATATCACACTTTGATTTCTTGTATAATTCCTTAAATTAGTTTGTATTTATCTTAAATAAAATGATTTTACAAAATATAATTAGATTTATTTAATTTATTTTCGGCCCATATATATGTGTATATGTGACTTTATGATTTTTGGACATTCGAAAATAATGTAATGTTGTCCCAGAAATAAATTTACTTGATATGTAGATCGTTTTCAGAAGTTTGGAATTGTTTCAGAATTTTATAAGTTATTTATTTAGGTTTTAGGTTTTCATGGGTAATTTAGTCATTTTACAGGTTATTTGAATTTCATGTATTACAAGTCAAGGGCAAAACCAAGGCGTATGTCAAGAAGTATTTTCCTAATCTTATGACAAATATAGAAGAGTATGTCGACTCCAGCCTCGAAGAAAAAGTTAAGAACATCGTAGCCTCAATTCCTCTTGTCTCAACAACCCAACCAAAGCAGCCTAAGGATTTAATTATTGAAGAACTCAAACTTGAACTTCTGACTCGACTCGTAAATCTTACCTCTCCAACTCAAGAAGAAATATCCCTTCAAGCGGCTATAGAAGCCAATCTTGAGAAGGAGTCGTGTAAAGTTACAGCTGATAAGGGAAAATGTCCAAGGGAGGATGAAGACCAAGATCCAGACACCCAGGCCAAGAAACACAAGGGTGACAGCGGATCTGGTCCACAGTTCAAAGAACCCATCGGTCCGTCAACTACAACAGCTACTAAACCACCTAAGGCTTCGGGTTCAGGTCCTAAAGAGATGGAGCATGAGTTCAAGCACGTTGCAACGGAAGAAATGGAATTTCAACAAAACTTTGATCATCCTCATTCACCTCCCAAAACCAAGGCTACTTCATCCAGCAAGAAAACTTCTAAAAGATCAAATGCAATATCTTGGTTAGATGAAGATGATACACAAGGGAATGAATGGTTTGACCAGTTAGCAAGTGCTCAGACCCAGATGGACGAAGACTCAAAAATATAAGACAACACATTTAAATTCACACAACAACTCAAACGTACTCAACGAGTCAAGAAGATGACCAAGAGGGAACTTCGTCGCATGCGTTCAATCTTCTCAAGGATAACTCATCAAGTGCAGCTGAGCTCAAGTATCATCTCGAAAACATTGCCCGAGCAATGTGTAGTGAGTTCAGCTGGACTAATCCAGATGTGATATTGGCTGGAAGCACCTCTAGAACCAACCAACCATATATCACAGACTGGACGAAGCCATTACCGGTGATTCGAGTCTCCGATCAACCATCCATTCCATACCAATTCTTCTTCAACAATGATCTTGAGTTACTCATGCATGGAGCTGAATGTCAACCGAAATATGCAACCTCGATAGCTTTGATACCAGCAGCGAGTTATATGCAACCAGCCATCGAGGAAACTGCCACTCAGCTCTTCATATCACAGAAAGTGCAGTATGACCAAGATGCGCAGGTGGGCATCTATCATTGGTTCGAGAAAAGAAAGACTTGGTACAAGAGCAAACTCGCCAAGAAATCTTCTACGTCGGTGAAAAGTGACCTCAGGATTCTTGTTGTTGTAAGTCTAACGGGGGAGAAGAAATATGATTACACCTTCTGGTCCAAGATCAATGTAACACCCCAACCCGACAAGGGTAAAGATGTCACAAATACATGGTTTCATATCAGATACAAGCATTCAAGAAATAAAATAGCAGAAGCCTTAACATTAAAATTCAAAGGAAAATAAGTCAACACGACTTATATCAAGTGCAAGACAGAAATAACAAAGTACAAAACAGAATCCAAATGCCCAACAATGGCATAACAGAAATAATATCCAAATGGTCACACTAGAATGACAAGGTCTAAACTTCACACAAGTTGCTCTCATCCCAAGGCCAAACCCAGCTTCCTAGCTTAAATACCTGCCGCAGGAAAAGAAAATGCGGCTGAGCTACGAGAGCTCAGTGAACAGATATAACGGAAACAAAGCAGTAGTAACGGAATAGTAAAGTAAAAGAAATAATACCAGGTGTAACAAGAGTCAGGAAAAGGAATACACAAGAGTTATGCAGACATACCAGGAACTAAGAATGGTTACAATGGTAAATGTAAATGAAAACAGAACCCACCAAAATCCCAAGTTAAACCAAGTCAAGTCCAATGTCAGGTCAAGTATCAAGTCATAAGGTTACAAGGTTTCAGGAAACAGAAATCCTCTACGAGCCCAAACATATCAAATCAAATCAAATCATATATCAGGGTGTATGGAGGGGTGACCTCAGCATACCAGGAACAGGGTGAGGGGATACCTCCAGGGGTTGGAGTTGCAAGCTCCCAGGGGTTGTGAAAGACGTGTATCGCACACACTCGTCAGTCACCAGGTATAACAGGAAATATAACAAATCAGGACAGGTCTAGGATGCATCCATGCGCCCCCGCAGGCCACAGGGTCTTCCTCTACATAACAAATCAAATCAGGTCGGGGACGGTGTAACCAAATCACTAGGGTTACACACTAGTCATGCCGGTGGTGCATCACAGACATGGACATGAAACCCTCATGCCTAGTGGATGGCTCGTAGTCTCAAACTGTGGGTCAAGGTCAAGTATCAAGTCTCGGGTGTCAGGTGTCAAGTCTCAGGTATCAAATGTCAGGTATCATATCAGGGTTCATATCAGGGTTCAAGACAGGAGATAAATGCAGGGGTTCATTATCAGGAGGTCCATATCAGGAAGGTCAAATACTGGAAGGTTCATAATAGTTTATTATAAGAAATCCTTTTTACATGATTTTAATAAAATGATCGTTAGAACTGTTTCATAATAAAAGTCTTTTAAGGAGATGTTCAAAAACCTCTTCATATACAACTAAAAGTAGTTATAAAATCCTATGAACCTTCAAGTACCCAAGGTCTTAATTATCCAGGTTATCAGGGGTGAACAAGTCGTGTCAAGTGTCATAGCAGGGTTCAAGTCAAAGGTTCAAGTCAAATGGTTCATATCAAGAATATCAAGGTTCAAGTTCAGGTTTATGACAAGGTTCAAGACAAAGGTTAAGGCCAAGGTTCAAATCTACGGTTCACAATAGTAATGAATCAGGAATCAGAAATGAGACGAAGGCTCCTTACAAGAAGAGCAGAATATCTGTACCTTATTCAAATAGCAAGCACAAACACAAGAGTAGCTGACAGGGATCAAGATCACTCCCTCCTCGAACCTAAAGGAGTAGAAGACAGAAATACGAAAGGGGTTCAGTTATCTTCCCATTATAAGTAACTTCTATTTTTAGCAGGTTTCCATAATTAGTAAGTTACCACATTTAGCAAGATTCAAGTGATATAATTCAAGTCAAGTCTTTAATTAGCTTATTATGGAAGTAATATTCATTTTAACAAGTTACACAAATTTAGGGTTAATTATGACAAACCTTCATAGTTCAGGGTTATAAGTGTAAATTTGCCAAAGTTCAAGGTTTAAAATGAAAATATCACCATTAACTCATTCTCACTCTCAAGTTATCCATAATTACACCTTTAGTCCTTTAGTTTTCATACTTTACATTTTACACCCCTTTTATTATATAAGTTACACTTTAAACCTTATAATATCCATAATTACGCATTAAACCCTTAGTTTATCAAATTTACACAATTAGTACTTAATTTACAAAGTTATGCGAATGCTCCTTCAAGTTTCCATAATTTTCACAATAGGTCCCTCAAGTTAATTAATTTACATATTTACCCTTTAATTTACATTTTCAAACCTTAATTATTAATAATTACATATTAATCCATTAAATTACCAAAATTACACATAACCCCCTGAATATAATTTATTACTCAATTCGACCCTAACTTTCCAGAAATTACATATTTAGTCCCTCATTTTTATTTATTTTCAAATCGACACAAATATTACAATTAAATCATTATCTCGCCAAAATTACAAATAAGACCCTCATGTTATAATTTTTAAATATTCTCCCAGGTCCATACAATATTACAAAAATATCCCACAAGTTTTAATAATTACAAAACACCCCCTTGACTAATTATTTTCAAATCGGTAAACATAAAACATTACCAAAATCAAACCCTAGTAATCCCAATCATTATACAATAATTTTATCATCATTATGTCACCTTTATTTCCAGATTTCATCCCTTAGCAACCCTAGATCGATCGGTTAAGAATTTTTTTTTTTTTACAATTTCTCTTTTATTTCCAAAATCCGATTATAACAATAATTCCCAAAAACCCAGATTCGACTCCAATAATTCGAATGGCTATTTTTATCATGATATATGAAGCATAAAGAACCCACAAAAATTATTCACCAATCTCATAAAAATCGTATGGATTAAATAGAAATCGATTTCCAAAATTAGGGTTTTAAGCTCGTTATTTTTCATTCGATCAATACATGATGCATGGTTTGATTTCAATAATTTTTACATGTTATATATGATTAGGAGAAGGCTATAAAAATACCAGAAAAATTATAGATCGAGGGATTCACACGTTGTGATTTTCTTTGGTTCGGTTTCAATATTTTCGACTCTAAAAATTGCCACGCCTAAACGAACGACTCCGGGACCTTGTAGCTATTTTTCCCACCTCCTTTGCACTATGAAGAACTCCAGAAAAATGCCTCTTTGCTTCATAAAATTCGGATGTGGTGTGTGGGATTTTTAAGAGTGGCGGCTAATATAGAATTAGGGTTAAAATGGAAGAAATAATTTGTGGATTGGTATAAATGTGTTTGACCGACTTTGGAGGAGGGGGATTAGGCTAAGAACTGGCTTTCATTATGGCCCAAATCAATTTAATTACCATTTTTAGTGAATTTTTCCTTATTTTAAATTGTATTTAAAAGGTTTTTAAATAATAATTTTTATGTATTATTAATATGGAATTCGGCCCAAGTGATATTTAAGTGAAATAATACACTTTTGTACTTGCAAAAATATTTGGAGCTTGCCTCAAAATTATCTTGCTTGATTTGTAGTTCGTTTCCAGAGATTCGGGATTAATTCGGAACTTAATTAAGCTTTAATTAAATTTTAAAGTTTCAGGGGTAATTTGGTAATTTTGCATGTTTTAGATTTTCGGGTTTTACAATCAAAGTTAGATGGCACGACCAACAACTCTACTCGTTCTATGAAGCGGATTTCCTGGATTTGAGTCTAAATGACATTGAAGATATGTATCTGATCAAAGTTCAAGGGAAGCTGCAACATGTCACACCAGATCTTCAATACGCTTTTTAGTACTTCTATACTCCACTTCATCAGAAAGAAGATCATCAAAGAACGGGTAGAAGATCTTCAGCTTGCGGTCAAGAGCTATCAGAAGAAGTTGAACATAACTGCACCACAGCTATCACTTCCTAAGATCAACAATGAAGCTCAATACACCATGAAGAAGGAGCCAACCTTTGGATTCATTTACAAGAGCGATCTGACGATTAACTGGTTCATGGTGTATAAGGAAATTCATAAGTTCTGCGACCACACGCTGAAGAAGGTTCATGATGGGTTAGTAATTTGGGTTCGAGATCAACAGTTGAAGAAATCAAAAAGATGGACGAATGATCAAGTAAGATAAATCCGTCAGTATGTGATGAAGATCGAGAGAACGATGTTCCACAGAGACCAAATGAGGCGGCTGGAGAGTTACGTTGGAGGACGACCATCATTCCCGATAAGGAACTTCCAAAGACCGGATCCAGTCTTCACTGCATTCGGAAGAGGGGGATGATGTAAGAGTTTGGTATATTATTTGATTGATTATTCTTTCATATATGATTGTTGATCATGGCTTGTGCACACATCACAATGCACAACCCGTTCTTGTAATGAAAGGACCCTGGGGTATGCTTCAGTGCCTCAATCCTGATCAAAGGAGCGAAAGCTTCTTACTTATAAGTAGAATTAACAAGAATGTTTCTAAATTTTTCAAAATTCTGCTTATAAGGACAAGTATTCCCTCATTAAGGGGGAATATTTGAAATTCAAAATCATTGTTCAAAAACAACAAAAGTTCTTGAAATTCTTCCCATAAACCTCAAAAAGCAAATTTTAATCAAAAGTTTATCAAAAACAACATGAGTATGCTATTTTTAAAGGGGAAGATTAATATGTGATTAAAATATGGTAAATCAACAGTTGAAATCTGACAAGAGCTCGACTCATAATTGAACCCTCGAATTGACGATAACAAAAGTCAGTAATCGAAAAGACATGTCCTGGACGGGTAATAATTTCAAACCAGTTTATCCGGTGATGTAAACGTGTCTTGTAAAGGACGTGTCTGAGTAGAATGTACCCATTTTGAGAGATTTTCCTTGAATATGATCTGGACGGGTAATAATTTCAAGCTAGTTCTACTAGTGATGTAAACGTGTCTCGCAACGACTATGTTCATTGAAAATCAATCAATTCAAAAAGTGCTATCTCTACCCGACATGTGTAAATTTACCTTAAATACTTATGAGCACATATTAAGGGGGGGTATTTCTGAAAATCACAAAACTCTCAAAGTGATTTTGAGAGATTTTTCAAAAAGGTTGGTTTATGGAAACAATAGGATAGTCATGAAGTTATAAGGTGACTAAGGTTAGGAAAAACCGTCCTATGATCCGCCAGAGCCGAAGGGATTTACCCAAGGACAATACCAATAGTTTAGTACTAGAAAGTCCTAGGTATGATGGAGAAAAAAAGTAAAGAAATGAAAGGGGAAAGAAGGGGTTGAAGAATGAGAAAAAAGTAAAGAAAATGGTGAAAAGAAACAACCCTCCATTTAATCAACCTTAGGGCAGACACCGGGTTCAATACATATGCTACTGGTTGTTACTACGGTAACACCGGTATTGAAGATTAAGCCGTCATGGACCCAGTGTCGCACTGCACTAAACTTTCTAGCAGTTCAGGTGTCTCTCAAAAGACACTTGTTTCATTTCTCACGGAGAACCCTTCATTATCTATCGACCTCTCACTCCGAGATGTGTTGATATTGAAAAGGAGGCACTCTGCTCCATGCCTTTGACGACCAAATATAAGCACTTAATTGAGTCTAGAGCCATGAGATACATCAAAGATCTCTTAGGTACACTTAGCATACACTGGCTGTTCAACAAAAGGAACACCAGTTGTAAAGTATAAGAGTGTCCTTCGCAGATCTTAGCAATCTGCCGAGAATTTTCATGTGAAAATTCATAAATTATGATTCTTAGTGATTGAATGGAAATCCTGCCAGGGTCAACATCAAACAGCCCTAACAGCAGGTCACTTCGGTAATCCCTTGTGGATTAAGCTTAGTGTTAGCTCCAAAATGGTCTACAGTCGTGGGGTGATCTCCAGCGGCTCACTGAATCGTTGATGCACTTCGGTGTGTCTGTGTAAGCCCTTCCGGGGGTATCCAATTCAGAACGGCTTGCGTTAGGATTAGAGAAAGTCTTCACACTATGTTGTTGGCGATCTCGAAGTCCGAACCTATAAGTGCCGGATAATTAATTGCTAACTGTTTACCTGCAGCTAATCATGGAGACCGGGAGTTCCACCACCACCATTCCATCATGCTCATATCCTGAAGATAAGTTCTCACAAAGACTAAGAGATAACAAAAGTTCAAAGAATTTAAAGAAAAGCCAGAGATCAAGTACAACAAACTTTCACAAGTCAAAGATTGAAGCTTATGAAGTGAGATCAACTTGATATATGAAGAACAAAAGTTATAAGACATATGAGCATGGGGGAAAAGACGTAAAGACATCAAGATGAAAGAACGTCGGTGGAAGGCAGATCGAGACAATACCATATCATAGCACAACAAGAACGAAGAACAAAGATTCTAAAGACGTCAAAAGCCAAAGAAGCAAAGATGACGTCGAGCAACCAAGATGACCAAGACTTAGGGGGAGATTGTTGGGAACATGTTTCATAATTATTCAAGTCTAGGTCATTTAATTTATAATAGGTTGCTAGATATATGGGCTTAAAGTATGTATGATCCACACGGCTCATTAGAGGCCCATGAGCCATGTGGTTTAGTAAGAATCCTTCTAGAAGAACATAAGCAAATGTCGCCCTAAATTGTTTCTATAAATAGGGTGCTTATGTCTTCATTTTAGTTGTTGGTTTTATTCACATGTATGCCGAAGCTTTGTTAGTCTATTGACTGAATATTATCTTCCATTCTCTTCATCTTATTTCTCTCTAATATCCCGTTATTACTTTACTATTAGATCCATAGTTATTGTTTAATAGTTGTATGTGTGTTTACTTTTCATACGTTAAGATAGCTCTTGTGTTAAGTTAAATAGGACCTATCATACGTTTTCGTCTGTTTTCATACATATTCGTTCGTTTTATTACGTTTTCATTCGTTTCATTCATTTTCCTACGCTTTCGTCCGTTTACATACGTTTTCGCCTGTTTTCGTCTGTTTTCATACGTTTTCGTCCGTTTTCTTATGTTTTCGCCCGTTTACGTCCGTTTTCATACGTTTTCATCTGTTTTCCGTTTTCGTACATTTCCATACGTTTTCTTTCGTTTTCGTTCGTTTTAATACGTTTTCATCCATTTTTTCGTTTTCGTCCATTTTTCTTACCTTTTCGTCCGTTTTCAGACGTGTTCTTACGCTTTCATACATTTTCGTCCGTTTTCATACATATTCGTTCGTTTTCTTATGTTTTCGTTTGTTTTCATACGTTTTTCTCCATTTTCATCCGTTTTTTCATTTTCGTCCATTTTTTATACATTTTCGACCTTTTTCATACATGTTTTTACGTTTTCATACATATTCGTCCATTTTCTTTCATTTTTGTCCGTTTTTGTCCGTTTTAAAATATTTTTGGCCATTTTCAGACGTTTTCATACGATCACTTGTGATATTTAGAATATCACAAGTGATATTCTGAATATTACAAGTGATATTCTGTGATATTTAAAATATTGAAGCAACTAGCTTGTTTGGAAACATGATACTCGTTTTTCATTGTAGCTTTCGCAATGTTTGTTTCTTTTTTTTTTTAATAAACTTCATCTTTAACTATCTAGATCTCTATATATTATCTTATAATGGATTAACGGATAACTTTTAATAAAGAAAATCTACTCATTTATTGGAAATAGCTGATCGGAATGAAACTTGTGTGTGTCTTCTGTAAATGATTAAGGTCGTGTGACATTAAAGACCATGCACACATGCATAACTCAATCTCGTAGGTGATCGAAATGGATATATGTGTGTCTGATGTAAATGAGTAACGTCATGCAATGTTAAAAACCATGCACACATGCAGAACTCAATCTTGAAGCTATATCCAAGACTCGACTGATGTACACATATGTAACATGTAGACTTCTAAAAAATGTTGAATGCAAGGTGTCATATATTTTAATATATTACGCACGAACAACAAGAACAATACTCAATATCGTCGTAGTGGGGTATGAGGAGGTATGATGTGGATAATCTCACTCCAACTTGAAAGTAAATGGACTGCTTCCATAAAGACCTTCGACAATAATAAGGTCCTGCAAACATAGAAACATTGAACATACGAGTAGACAAATATATAAATATCACATGAGTCTACTAGCACACAAATTAAGAGAGAGTGATGAACTCAAATAAGTACATTTTATTACTATCATTTATCTTATTAATTTGACTTGTTTTACTATATTATGTATGAGGATTGATACTTAATCGTTTACTTTTGTAATTCTCAGTTGAAAACAAGCATTTGGTGAAACTTGGCGATTTTGGACTAATTATGGAGCAAAACATGCATAAAGTGAAGAGTCTACTGAAATGGACAAGATCAAGACAAATCTGCTCCAGATGCGCCGCATCTCACTCATGACATGCGCCGCATCACTATCAAGATCTCACCAGATACGATCCAAGATACAAGAGGACATGCGCCACATCTAAAGATGAAGATACGCCGCATCTACTGGCGGTGTACGAATATTCCTGAATATTATAATCTTGGACCCCACGCGAAGTTAAGTACATGCGCCGCATCTACTTACAAGATGCGCCGTATCCTACCCTCAGACGGTAACTATAAATACCCCAAAGACCAGACGAATTAAGAGCCTTTAGTTCTGAACCGAAGACCGAAGTAAAGAAACCAAGGACGAATTCAGTCAAGGTAGCAGCACAAGACACACCCAAATCAAAGATACAAGAGCTGTAAGAAGGTGCTGCATATGTTTAATTCATTAAGTAGTTTTGTTTTATTGTGTTAGTAAACTTTAATTCATCAAGATTGGTGGCTTGTGTAACGTGACAACGGAAAGGTTGCACTCCCTTAAAACTGCTTTCTCATCAATTAAAGTTTATATGTTTGTGTCATTGGTGACTTTTATTAGTGCATTGATAACCTCTGTGGCTAGCTGAGCGTTGATCAGGTCGCCATGCCTCTGCCCTCGCCTGTTTGTTAGATGCCTATGTATTCTATGGTCTGTAGAAAAGTAGGAGAAAGATAAACGGGATAGTCATAAGTAATCATTAAGGGTTTACTCGCCGATAAGATTAGAACCAACGAGAAAGGACTTAATCTCGGTGCGTTGCATCGAACTATACACTTCATATAACACTAGCAATAAAACAAGTGACAAACTACTTATCATAAGGACAGCCCTCTTATTGTCTCAAGTATTTATCTGTGTACGTGTGTGCTACTTGCTGATTCGTGCCTATTGGTTTAGTTTATTATTTAATTGCAACAAAATCGTGCCAGTCTCTCAGGCTGAACCCCCTTGCGTTAGATTAGATTGTACAACTAACTTAATATATTAAAATACTGATTAGAATAACTAGATAATACGTTCCACTCTTAGTGATCGACACTCTACTTACCATTATATTCATACTGACCGGGTACACTGCTCGTTAGGTGTGTGTGTTATTGATAAGTCGGCTAAATATAAATTTAAAACTTGATTAGGCATTAAAACTGCTAAACCGCAACGACACACGCAGCACATCAAGTTTTTGGCGCCGCTGCCGGGGAGTGAATTGTTATTATCTGTTAATTTGATTAGTATTTTAATTAGGTTTTAATTTTTTTTTTATCTAACCGCTAATTTTGTTGTGTATTAGTTTAATTTGCATTCATTGTAATATTTTGCATATTTTCTGTTTTTGTGTGTTATTTGTTTGCTTTTATTTGTGTTTATTTTTGTGTGTTTTTTTTATTTGTTTTATTTTTCGTATTTTTTGTGTGTTCTGCTATAGTTGTACTGAGCTAAATCGAACGATACGGCGCATCTGATTTCTCAGATACGGCGTATTGCGTTCAGTTTTTATAAAATACAACGCGTTTAATTAATTCGATACGACGCATCTTTTCCAAGATACGGCGTATCTGTTTTTAATAAGAAAATTTTTCTAAGCGATAAAGTGATACGACGCATCTTTTCCCAAAGATACGGCGTATCTGTTTTTAATAAAAAAAAATTCTAAACGTTAACGCGATACGACGCATCTGCTTTAGCAGATACGGCGTATCTATTATTTTAATTAAAAACAGTTTGCGAATTATTAAACAGATACGGCGTATCGATTTTTATCGATACGGCGCATCTTCTGAATCAAAAATCTTATATTTTGAAACGTAACGAAAATACGGCGCATTAACTTTTGTTAATACGACGCATTTAATTTTAATAAGTATATCGATTTTTGATAATTAAAACAGATACGGCGCATTCGAATTTCAAAGCGGCGTATCTAATTTTCTGAATAAAGTCTAATCTAATTTTAACGATTATAAGATACGGCGTATCCAACTTTTTGGATACGGCGCATCGTCTGCAGTTATCAGTAACTTTTATTTTTCTTATATCCGAACGGAAAATACTCTGACCCTTATACCTGGAAACTTTTACTTTGATATCTACCTCTCTTTGATTTTCAGGAACAATGTTCGATATTTTCCCCAACTTGTTCGGAAGACCCCGAAGAAATCTTACCATGGAAGAGTTTGCACTACTAATCGCTCAAGCCAATGAAAAAGAACATCATGATGCAAGAAACTTTATTAATGAATTCAAAGGCAGTCATGAGCTGTTACTAAAGGAACAAAACAACATGATTTATGGATTGGCAATTAAAGTGCACCAATTGTCAACGGTGCTTAACAGGGTTCTTTTGGTAAGGGAAGACTTGAAAGGAATTACAACTAGAGGCGGAAAGTCAACCTTTCAAATCGGAGAGACACCCGAGGATGACGGTATAAACAAGATTTCCCCTGAATCTTTATCACCTGAGCAAGAGCAACCAAAAGAGAGTGATCCAGGACCAGTAATTAGAGAAGAACCTTTTGTTGAACCTAAACGATCAACACTACCTTTCCCACATAGGGTAAGGAAAGAGAAAGAAGATGCCTATCAAAAGAAATTCCTGGAAAATCTCAAGCAGCTGCAGCTAAGCATACCATTTATGGAAGCCCTGGTGCAAATGCCAAAATATGCTAAATATCTGAAGAGCTTGCTTACAAACAAGTCTAAACTTGAAGAGGCTTGCACAATAACAATGGGGAAAAGAAGCTCAGCCGCATTGCTCAACAAACTTCCGTCTAAAGAAAAAGATCCAGGGAGTTTCACTATTCCTTGTCAAATTAAAAATTTGCATATTGAAAATGCTTTAGCCGACCTAGGAGCTAGTATAAGCCTTATGCCCTCTTCTATGTATGATAAATTAGGTCTTGGTGAACCAAAACCTACTAGGATGTGCTTAGAACTAGCTGACAGGTCCATACAATACCCATTAGGAATAGCTGAAAATATATTAATAAAAGTTGATAAATTTGAATTACCTATCGACTTCGTTATCCTCGATATGCCTGAAAATTCTAGGACTCCTATAATATTAGGACGACCGTTTTTAGCCACTGCTAGGGCCATAATTGATGTTTTTAATAAAAAGATAACTCTTACCATAGGAAAAGATGAGGTTGAGTTTAACATGGAACAATCTATGAGTAAAGATAAATCCGATGACGATGAATGCTATAATATCGATGTTTCTGATGACACGATTAATCGATTTACTCAGAAATTGTTAAAAAGTAATTTGCTTGATTCTTTTCTGCTTAAAAATCTAGAAAACACAATTGCTATAGAAGATCAAGTTGATGAAAACACTATTGATAATGATTTAGCTGCTGATTCTGCTGCATTTAACGCCATGCGGCGCATCGAAAATATCGATGCGGCGCATCTATCTGATGACAGCAGCGATATAGTTAAAGAACAGGTTTATTCCGCTAGTGCTACTGAAATTGATATTGTTAAACCTGTGCTTAAGGATCTCCCTTCTACTTTGGAGTATGCCTACTTAAATGGGAACACTAATTCGCCCGTTATTATTGCATCTGATTTAACGCCAAAAGAAAAAGAATCCCTTTTGCAGGTACTATATAAACGAAGAGGAGCATTAGCATGGAGTATGTCTGATATTAAGGGAATTAGCCCGTCATTTTGTACGCATAAAATCCTTATGGAAGATGAATTCAAGCCAACTATCCAACCTCAAAGGCGCTTGAATCCAAAAGTCCAAGATGTGGTGAAAAATGAAATTGTGAAATTACTTGACTCCGGACTTATCTACCCAATTTCTGACAGCTCGTGGGTCAGTCCTATCCACGTCGTACCAAAAAAAGGAGGAATGACGGTAGTACTCAATGACGATAATGAACTAATTCCCTCAAGAACTGTTACCGGATGGAGAGTTTGCATCGACTACCGCAAACTCAATGATGCTACGCGAAAAGATCACTTCCCTCTTCCATTTATTGATCAAATGTTAGAAAGACTATCTGGTCATGATTATTATTGTTTTTTAGATGGTTTTTCAGGTTTCTTCCAAATACCAATTGCCCCTGAGGATCAAGAGAAGACGACTTTCACCTGCCCTTATGGAACCTTCGCCTATAGGAGAATGCCGTTCGGACTATGCAACGCCCCTGCTACTTTCCAACGTTGTATGACGGCTATCTTCCATGATATGGTAGAAGACTTTATGGAAGTTTTCATGGACGACTTCTCGGTGTTCGGTAACTCATTTAGTGATTGTCTATTTAAACTTGATAAAATGCTTGCTAGGTGTGAAGAAACTAACCTTGTTCTTAATTGGGAAAAATGTCACTTTATGGTTAGAGAGGGAATTGTGTTAGGACATAAGATTTCTGGGAAAGGTATAGAAGTCGATAAAGCTAAAATTGATGTAATTGCTAAACTACCTTACCCCACTAATGTAAAAGGTGTTAGAAGTTTTTTAGGGCATGCTGGATTTTATCATAGGTTCATAAAGGATTTTTCAATGATATCTAGGCCTATGACCCAATTATTGCTAAAAGATGCGAAGTTTGATTTTTCTGATGATTGCAAAAAGGCATTTAATATACTTAAAGAAAAGCTAACTTCCGCACCTATTATAATTTCGCCAGATTGGAATTTGCCTTTTGAACTAATGTGTGATGCTAGTGATTATGCTGTTGGAGCTGTACTTGGCCAAAAGATAGATAAGAAATTTAAGCCAATTTATTATGCTAGTAAAACATTGAATAATGCCCAAGAACACTACACCACCACGGAAAAAGAACTTTTAGCAGTAGTTTTTGCATTCGATAAATTTAGATCATATCTTATATTGTCAAAAACTATGGTTTACACTGACCATTCTGCTTTGAAGTATTTGTTCAATAAACAGGATGCCAAGCCAAGGCTTATTAGGTGGGTTTTATTGCTCCAAGGATTCGATATTGAAATTAAAGATAAAAAGGGTGCCGAGAATCTAGCTGCTGACCACTTATCTAGACTTGAAAACCCTAATATGGAGGTGCTTGACGAACGGGAAATAGCCGATGACTTCCCTGATGAACACCTCATGATGGTAGGAATTAAGAGCAATAATTATGGACCATGGTATGCCGACTATATAAACTTTATTGTTGCAAATGAAATTCCAAAAGGGCTAACATCCGACGAGAAAAGAAGGTTTCTAACTCGCGCTAGCGAGTATATTTGGGATGAACCTTATGCCTTTAAATTATGTCCTGACAATATTATACGAAGATGCGTAGATGGTGATGACATCCCAGCAATATTGGCACATTGCCATTCAGGGCCAACAGGGGGGCATCACGGTGCAGTCGTCACAAGAAGAAAAATCCTTGACGCGGGATTTTATTGGCCCACTATGTTGGATGATGCAAAAGATTATATAAAAGGATGTGATGCGTGTCAACGATCCGGGAATATAACATCAAGAAACGAAATGCCGCAAAACTATATTCATGTATGTGAAGTTTTCGATATATGGGGATTGGACTTCATGGGACTGTTTCCTGAATCTAAAGGTAATAAATATATTTTGGTTGCTGTTGATTACGTATCAAAATGGGTCGAAGCGCAAGCATTACCAACAAACGACAGCAAGGTAGTACTTAAGTTTTTACAAAGTTTGTTCTCTAGATTTGGAATTCCTAAAGCATTGATTAGTGATAGGGGGACACACTTTTGTAATCATCATCTGGGAAGAGCCTTGCAAAAATATGGAGTATATCATAGGGTTTCCACCGCGTACCATCCTCAATCCAATGGGCAAACTGAAGTAACCAATAGGGCTATAAAGCAAATTCTTGAAAAAACGACAGGATATAATCCAAAAGGGTGGTCTGACAAGTTAAATGATGCTTTATGGGCATTCCGTACTGCCTATAAGACACCAACGGGATGCACTCCATTTCGTCTTGTATACGGAAAAGCATGCCACCTACCGGTCGAAATTGAACAAAGTGCATATTGGGCTTTAACTAATTGTAATATGGATATGGAAGCTGCAACGAAGAACCGTTTCATGGAACTTAATGAACTCTATGAACTAAGAGATGAGGCCTACAAAAATACTAAGATCTACAAGGAAAGAACTAAAAGATGGCATGACTCGAGGTTACGTGGGGATAAAACGTTTACTATTGGAGAGAAAGTGCTACTATTTAATTCTAGATTAAAGATGTATCCTGGTAAACTTAAATCAAGATGGACGGGTCCGTTCGTTGTCAAGAAAGTGTATCCATATGGAACTATTGAAATATGCGACAAAAATGGTTATATATTCAAAGTAAACGGGCAACGTGTGAAGAAATACTTTGATAATAAAATTGAGGATAATGAGAACGAGGTGGTGGAGTTTGAACCTGACGTATTGGAATGAAGAGCTGAACGTGAGTCTAACTTGAAGACTCTGGAATAAAGACAAGTGCTTACCGGGAGACAACCCGGATTTATCTTTTTATTATTCTGTTTATGTGTCGAGTCAGTCAGGCCGCAGAGGATACGGCGCATCTCAATCCTGAGATGCGACGCATCTCCTGCAATGGTCATATCTTTATTTTTCTGCATTTTATGTTTTTCGAATTTAAAACTTTTTATCAGTTTATTTTAATGCGGCGCATCCCTGGTTAAGGATGCGGCGCATCTTCTATTCTGATCCGTAATTATCCCAGGCTCGATACGGCGTATCTTTTTCCATAAGATACGGCGCATCGACTGACCTGATGATTTTCATTTTTAATTTTTATGTTTTATTTTTACCTAACTACTAATGTGTTATGCAAGTTGAACCTTTCTTACCTTAGGTGTGTTTTGAAGCCTTGGTGGTATTATAGATTCCTGCATTTCCTGTGGAAACATAATTATGAAGCTTAAACGTTCTAATCCACAAGGAAGATGATTTTTGCTCTACTACTCATGGAGGATCATACCGAGCAAATCTCAGGGGAGTTTTTCTGTTCTAATTCTTTTATTTTCCAGTTTTTAACCTTTCATACAAACAACGAGGACGTTGTTTAACTTAAGTGGGGGGATTGGAGAATTAGAACACTTAACATTTACTTGTCCTTAAACTTTTCAAAATATGCTTAAAATGTGCTTAATATATCAAAATCTAAAATTTTTAGCATGTTTTTGTTTAAAGTATAAGTTGCATAGCTGCACACATGACGTTATTTTCAAAAATTTTGATTTTTCAAAACTCACAAATCTATGAGTGTGCCGGTGACTTGTAAACTTTAGAACTTGGCTTGTATACTATTCGAGACCACCATAATAAGTATTATTTATATAATTGGAATGACTTGTCTAAATTGGTAAATTTCTAGGATTACACCCAAATAGCCTATTATATGTTATGTGTTATTAGCTAACTACACTGGTTAGTTAACCCCCGTATAAACCCTTTGTTACTCTCATTTTTAGAGTAAGATACCCCTAGAAAAACACTCAGAGTCATTCCTTTCGTTTCTTACACCTATGTTTAAAATGTTTCGTTACACCCTTACACCTTAGCCTACCCTGTAGATTAAAGTCCGTGGTTGGTTAATTGCTATAGGCAAAGTGTGTTTCCTTACGTTACCTGTGTTCGTGTGCGTAATTCATTATCTATGGTTAGGTCGGGAAATTGCACAATGCAATTGGAGTGAAAGTAAATATTGTATATTTTTGAGTTTATTTTTCGTGTGTTTACTACTTTCACTATTACCGTTATTTCTGAAGTTATGAAAAGTATGGAAAAATTATCCAGAGTTATCATTATAGTGATGTGGTGAAATTTTACACATCTATGTTATGTTAAAAAAAAAAAAAAAAAAAAAAAAAAAAAAAAAAAAAAAAATCGAAAAAAAAATGAGAAAAGAAAAAGAAAAAGAAGAGTTGGATGTTTGTTTTTAAACCAACGATGTAAAGTTATGTAAGTGGTCGATATCACCACTAGTTGTTATATATTTATGGATTGAAATGGGAGTTGGCAGTTATGGGAACGTCAACTAAGGTTTATTCTTTGATTAAGATCTTGTTGAGTATAATTCGTGTCTACCTAAAGCGTGTGTTTCAAGTGTTAAAGCGTGAGTTATTCTATGATATGAGTCTTATTCATGGGATGGTTGGGATAGTGATTAACCACACTTAGGATTTTAATTTATTTGTTTTGTTTATTTTTTATTTTACACCAATTTATATCCCAAATATTATCCATGCCCTGTATTATTCTTTATCCAACCAAACCTTTGATTTATTGAGATTAGGGATTTGAGCAATCTTAAGTATTGTAGTCGTGGATTCGGCTATGTATTTATGATTTTGTCGCCCTTTTTGATATATTATTATTGGTGAAGTTTGGACCTATCTTTAGCCTATTCGAGTTAAGGATTTGAGCAATTGCAAGTATCGTGTTCGTGGATTCGATCATGTATTTGTGATTTTGTCGCCTTTTCTGGAATTTGAGATCGATAGAGATTAAGAATAATTAACCCTTAAGCCTAAAAACCCTTTTTACCGCTTTAGACTTGTTATTCCTTAGCTTTAGTGGTGGAGATGTGTATGCTTGCCAAGCTTATGATAGAATATTCGTCACGACTGGACAGTTAAACGATTAGATTTGCTTTTATCAGAATATTTTATTTTACTTCTAATTCGTTGAGTGTTTAGTTGTGTGATTATGACAAAAGACGAATACATGCTTAAATATAAAAATACATCCTAATATCTTTAGGATACAATTTTCATAAGATTAATTCTAAGGTTTACTTGGGGACAAGTAAAGTTCAAGTGGGGGGATATTTGATGAACTCAAATAAGTACATTTTATTACTATCATTTATCCTATTAATTTGACTTGTTTTACTATATTATGTATGAGGATTGATACTTAATCGTTTACTTTTGTAATTCTCAGTTGAAAACAAGCATTTGGTGAAACTTGGCGATTTTGGACTAATTATGGAGCAAAACATGCATAAAGTGAAGAGTCTACTGAAATGGACAAGATCAAGACAAATCTGCTCCAGATGCGCCGCATCTCACTCATGACATGCGCCGCATCACTATCAAGATCTCACCAGATACGATCCAAGATACAAGAGGACATGCGCCGCATCTAAAGATGAAGATACGCCGCATCTACTGGCGGTGTACGAATATTCCTGAATATTATAATCTTGGACCCCACGCGAAGTTAAGTACATGCGCCGCATCTACTTACAAGATGCGCCGCATCCTACCCTTAGACGGTAACTATAAATACCCCAAAGACCAGACGAATTAAGAGCCTTTAGTTCCGAACCGAAGACCGAAGTAAAGAAACCAAGGACGAATTCAGTCAAGGTAGCAGCACAAGACACACCCAAATCAAAGATACAAGAGCTGTAAGAAGGTGCTGCATATGTTTAATTCATTAAGTAGTTTTGTTTTATTGTGTTAGTAAACTTTAATTCATCAAGATTGGTGGCTTGTGTAACGTGACAACGGAAAGGTTGCACTCCCTTAAAACTGCTTTCTCATCAATTAAAGTTTATATGTTTGTGTCATTGGTGACTTTTATTAGTGCATTGATAACCTCTGTGGCTAGCTGAGCGTTGATCGGGTCGCCATGCCTCTGCCCTCGCCTGTTTGTTAGATGCCTATGTATTCTATGGTCTGTAGAAAAGTAGGAGAAAGATAAACGGGATAGTCATAAGTAATCATTAAGGGTTTACTCGCCGATAAGATTAGAACCAACGAGAAAGGACTTAATCTCGGTGCGTTGCATCGAACTATACACTTCATATAACACTAGCAATAAAACAAGTGACAAACTACTTATCATAAGGACAGCCCTCTTATTGTCTCAAGTATTTATCTGTGTACGTATGTGCTACTTGCTGATTCGTGCCTATTGGTTTAGTTTATTATTTAATTGCAACAAAATCGTGCCAGTCTCTCAGGCTGAACCCCCTTGCGTTAGATTAGATTGTACAACTAACTTAATATATTAAAATACTGATTAGAATAACTAGATAATACGTTCCACTCTTAGTGATCGACACTCTACTTACCATTATATTCATACTGACCGGGTACACTGCTCGTTAGGTGTGTGTGTTATTGATAAGTCGGCTAAATATAAATTTAAAACTTGATTAAGCATTAAAACTGCTAAACCGCAACGACACACGCAGTACATCAGAGAGAAATAGTGGTAAATGCATATAAGGCTAAACATATAAAAGTATGTGCAAAACATACACATAAATACTAACTAGTATCATGTAAACATGTAAAGTCATATAAGGCAAAAATAATAAAAGTGTGCATAGTCTTAAACACGTAGTCACATAAAAGCATCCGAGCATACAAACATAAAAGGTTCAGCTCAAATGGTCGATACCTGCCCATAGGTGAACCAGCAGACTTTGTTCACATATTTGACTCACAAACCTCTATATATATTTTATTTTATTTTGAAAATTAAACAAGAAATAAATAAATAAGTAGTGGTTGAAAACAAACTTGTCAACCAAAGATATGTAACACCTAACCTCTTAACAAAGTTTTCTACTTTGAGGCAATCCGTACTAACTAAAAGGCTCATAACAAACACACCTTTATTCCTAATCCAAATTTAGATTTAAATTCTAATTCAATTCTAAACTCTAAACAACTTTACAAATCAAACGAGCCATGATACATGAGTTCTTAAATGCTTGTAGGGTTCTCGAGCGATGCGGCTGCGGATACACTGTAATTTAATTTTTGGTTAATAATTTATTTCATTTGTACATTTTTTGGTAATAGCTTTACTGATTAGTTTGTTCGTTTAGGGACTATAAGTCTATAAGCAATGGCAAAAATTTGGTGAAACTTTGCTTTGTTTGCATTATTTTATTTGTTTGTTTGTTGTGTTTAGTAGCTTGCTTGGTTTGTACAATGTGTTCTTTTAATTGTATTTTTCATTGAAATGTGGATTTTAAAGTATCATTAGTTAGCAACTTGCATGACTTGTACTATGTATTTTAATACTTGTATTTATCATTTAATGAGCGCTTAAGAATGTATATGAATTATACATCAATGAATTGTAAACGTTGCATTAATACTTGTATTGTTGAAAATTAAGTTTTTTAAGGTAATTAATGTCAGAAAAGTGTGTTTAAATTAGTTGTGCATTTAGCTTATATAGTTGTATTGCTGAATTTTAATGCATTAAATGCCTAAAAAGGCTAAATGTTTTATAAGATAGTAAGATGTTAAAAAAATAAAATACTATGCTCTCCTAGAAAAAAACTCAACTTTTATCAACATATGCATTAAATGCAAATTTGATTTTATTCAGCATTTATGAGAATATCATAACCATAACAATAATTATAGCCATTTATTACATGATTTTGGGTATGATTTGTTTGTCATAACACTCCAAAATGTTTATATATATATATATACGAGGCAGTATATATATATATATATATATATATATATATATATATATATATATATATATATGTTTATATATATATATATACGAGGCAGCATAATTGGTATTGATCCATAAAAATTTTACGTAGCTTCTTTGGTTTTGCATTGTAATCTACCAAATCATGGTTCAAATAAAGATATTTTTCTTAGTCACATTGTTGTTTTTCACCTCTGGTAATTTACTCTTCATATATGTCTACTTTTCCATATGTCTTGAAAATTATTGCTAATGAAATTTGTTTTATAGGTTGGGATGTTTTGTGCCGACCAATTGACAACGAATCGGTAGTAAATCAACCAACATTATCTAAGAACGATGAAAAAGTTATGAACATACTTCAGGAAAGTCAGTATTGTGACCCTAATCGTGATATTTGCGTAAAGTTTTGTGGCGCTGGATGGCCAATATGCTGTAACAATGTTTGCACTTGTTCTTGTAGTATTGTGCATGATTGCAAAAGTTGTGATTAGTGTTGGCTACTTTATGATTTATATATGAGGTTATCACTAATAAAATGTGTGTTTGTTAAAATGCATGAATTGTTAAAATGGTTAGTCCACTTAACTACTTTTTAGGAGATGGTGTATTTAAAATTTAAAATATGATAATATCATCATCATCATCAATTTATTTCGCATGTTTTAAGGCTAGTAGCAGTGGATCTGAAATAATCGGTCACGAGCTTAGGTCGACCGACTTTGAAGTCGGTCACATCCACTGTGGGATCCTGGTCAAATATTAGTCGAGCATTAAAAAAAACAATCGGTCTAAAATGCGACCGATTGTGAAACACGCTAATATGAAAAAAAAAAAAAAAAAACACTTTACCGCTTTACAACATTATAAATACCGACCTCAAACACGCTTCTAAACACACAATTTCAAACACATTTATATCAATACCTTCAAACACATTCTTTTAATTATGCCTTACAAGCTCTTTTTTGGTTGTTCGTCTTCCGACAATTTGTAATATTTTTAATGTTATTTGAATAATTTACGTAATGTTTTTAATGTTTAATTGAATAATATATGTAATGTTTTTATTTTTAATGACTTTTAAATTTGTTGTTTATAATATTTGTGAAAAAATAAATAAAAAAAATGAAAAATTAAAAAAAAATCGGTCATCGGCACAAGGGTCATGTCTGGTCTTAGTAGAGAGAAAGCTGATGTGGCAGGGGATGACCTGGGTCACCACTGCTACCAGCCTAAGTCACCCTCACTCATACCTATTTTTGTACGAATTCTAGATTTTACAAATTGTCGAAACCATCTTCCTTAATAATATTATAAATGTGTAACTCCTTACATTTACCCAAATTTAGAATTGGTTCATTATTGTTAAAATAACGCTATCTTTTCATATCTTCCCTACTATATCGCAATATGATGAAGAATACAATCCCATGATAAACCTTCTTTTAATTCACGATTTGGAAAATCTTTTAAATCATATAGTCGAGTCACTTTATTTTGCATACTCTTATTTTAATGCTTACCAAGAAACAAATTCCCACCATCAATCTAATTTGATCTAATGGTGGGGATTAACATAATATTAAATATGGAAACCTAAGTCAATATTTTTTCCCTCTTTTTGTGTTTCTTATTATTTATTTTTTTTAGTTCACGTTTTTTTATATAAATTCATGCTTTTTTTTTCTCTCGCTTTCATACATTTCCGTTTGCTTTCATACGTTTTCGTCCGTTTTCTTATGTCTTCATACGTTTTTGTCCGTTTTCGCCCGTTTTCTTATGTTTTCGCCCATTTTCATACGTTTTTGTCCGTTTTTATACGTTTTCGTCTGTTTTCTTACGTTTTCGCCCGTTTACACCCGTTTTCATACGTTCTCGTCTATTTTTTACGTTTTCGTTCGTTTTCATATGTTTTCGTTCGTTTTTATATGTTTTCATCCGTTTTTATACGTTTTCATCGGTTTTCTTTCTTTTTCGTCCATTTTTCATATGTTTTCGTCCGTTTTTAGACGTGTTTTTACGCTTTCATACGTTTGATCCGTTTTCATACATATTCATCCGTTTTCATACGTTTTCTTACGCTTTCATCCGTTTTCGTCCGTTTACATACGTTTTCGTCCGTTTTCATACGTTTTTGTCCGTTTTCATAAGTTTTCGTCCGTTTTCTTATGTTTTCGCCCGTTTACGTATGTTTTCAAACATTTTCGTCTGTTTTCTTTCGTTTTCGTTCGTTTTCATACGTTTTCATATGTTTTCATCCGTTTTCATTCGTTTTCATCGTTTTCTCACGTTTTTGCCCGTTTTCATACTTTTTTATCCGTTTCATACGTTTTCGCCCGTTTACGTCCGTTTTCATAAGTTTCCGTCTGTTTTCTTATGTTTTCGTTCGTTTTCATACGTTTTCATCCGTTTTCGTTTGTTTTAATACGTTTTCATCAGTTTTCTTTAATTTTCGCCTATTTTTCATACGTTTTCATCCGTATTTAAACGTGTTTTTATGCTTTCATACGTTTTCGTCCGTTTTCATATATATTCGTCCGTTATCTTACGTTTTCATCCATTTTCTTACGCTTTCTTCCGTTTACATAAGTTTTCGCCCGTTTTCGTCTATTTTCATACGTTTTCGTTCATTTTCATACGTTTTTGTCAACTTTCTTACATTTTCGCACGTTTTCATACGTTTTCACCCGTTTTCTTACGTTTTCCGCCCGTCTTTAAACGTTTTTGTCCGTTTTCGTCTGTTTACGTCCGTTTTCATACATTTTCGTCTGTTTTCATACGTTTTCGTTCATTTTCATACGTTTTTGTCCGTTTTCGCACGTTTTCATACGTTTTCGCCTGTTTTCATACGTTTTTCTCTGTTTTCATACGTTTTCTTCCGTTTTCATCCATTTTCTTACGTTTTCGCTCATTTTTACCTGTTTTCATACGTTTTCGTTCATTTTTGCCTGTTTTCATACGTTTTCGTTCATTTTCATACGTTTTCTTCCATTTTATTACATTTTTGTGTGTTTTAATACGTTTTCTTTCGTTTTCGCCCATTTTTCATACGTTTTCGTCCGTTTTTAGACGTGTTTTTCTGCTATCTTACGTTTTCGTCAGTTTTCATACATATTCGCCAGTTTTCTTACTTTTTCATCCGTTTTCTTACGCTTTCGTCGGTTCTCGTTCGTTTACATACGTTTTTGTCCGTTTTCATATGTTTTCGCCCGTTTTCTTAAGTTTACCCACGTTTTCATACGTTTTCGCCGTTTTCGCCCGTTTTCTTACGTTTTCGCCTACTTTTATAAGTTTTTGTCCATTTTCATACGTTTATGTCCGTTTTCTTATGTTTTCGCCCGTTTACGTCCGTTTTCATACATTTTCGTCTGTTTTCTTACGTTTTCATTCATTCTCATACGTGTTCGTCTGTTTTCATACGTTTCCGTCTGTTTTCATACGTTTTTGTCCGTTTTTTTACGTTTTCGCACCTTTTCATACATTTTTCCCGTTTCGTACGTTTTCGCCCGTTTTTATACGTATTTGTCGGTTTTCATACGTTTTCGTCTGTTTTCTTACTTTTTCGCTCGTTTAAGTCCGTTTTCGTCTGTTTTCATACGTTTTCATCCGTTTACATACGTTTTCATATGTTTTTGTCCATTTTCTGACGTTTCCGCACGTTCTCATAAGTTTTCGCCCGTTATCTTACGATTTCGCCCGTTATCTTACGATTTCGCCCGTTTTCTTTGGTTTTCGTCCGTTTTCTTTGGTTTTCGCCCGTTTACGTCTATTTGCATACGTTTTCGTTTGTTTTTTACGTTTTCGTTCATTTTCATACGTTTTCGTCCATTTTCATTCGTTTTCATCCGTTTTCTTTCATTTTCATTCATTTTTATGCGTTTTCATCCGTGTTTAAACGTGTTTTTACGCTTTCGGACGTTTTCGTCTGTTTTAATAAATATTCATCCGTTTTCTTAAGCTTTTGTCCAGTTTCGTCCGTTTACATACGTTTTCGCCCGTTTTCATATATTTTTGTCTGTTTTCAAATGTTTTTGTAAGCTTTCTTACATTTTCGCACGTTTTCATACGTTTTCACCCGTTTTCTTACGTTTTCGCCCATTTTTATGCGTTTTTATCCATTTTCGCCCATTTACGTCCGTTTTCATACATTTTCGTCTGTTCTCATATGTTTTCGTTCGTTTTCATACGTTTTTGTTCGTTTTCTTACGTTTTCACACGTTTTCGCCTGTTTTCTTACGTTTTCGCCCGTTTTCATACGTTTTTGTCCGTTTTCATACATTTTCTTCCATTTTCTTACGTTTTCGCCTGTTTTCGATCTTCTACATATGTTTTCGTCGTTTTCATACATTTTCGTGCGTTTTAATATGTTTTTATCCGTTTTCTTTCATTTTCGTCCATTTTTCATACGTTTTCGTCCGTTTTTAGACGTGTTTTTCCACTTTCATACGTTTTCGTCCGTTTTCATACATCTTCGCCCGTTTTCATATGTTTTCGTTTGTTTTCTTACGCTTTCGTCCGTTTACATACGTTTTCGCACGTTTTCATACGTTTTCACCTGTTTTCTTACGTTTTCGCCAGTTTTTATTAGTTTTTGTCCATTTTCATACATTTTCGTCCATTTTCTTACGTTTTGGCCCTTTACGTCCGTTTTCATATGTTTTCGTTTGTTTTCTTACGTTTTCGTCCATTTTCATATGTTTTTGTCTGTTCTCATACGTTTTCGTATGTTCTTATATGTTTTTGTCCGTTTTCTTACATTTTCATATGTTTTCGCCCATTTTCTGACGTTTTCGCCCGTTTTTATACGTTTTTGTCAGTTTTCATACGTTTTCGTCCATTTTTCTTACGTTTTCGCCCATTTACGTCCGTTTTCATACGTTTTCATCTGTTTTCATACATTTTTGTCCATTCTCATACGTTTTTGTCTGTTTTCTGAGGTTTTCGCACGTTCTCATACGTTTTCGCCCGTTTTCTGACGTTTGCATACTCTTATTTTAATGCTTACCAAGGAACAAATTCCCACCATCCATCTAATTTGATCTAATGGTGGGGATTAACATAAGATTAAATATGGAAACCTAAGTCAATTTTTTTTCTCTTTTTGTGTTTCTCATTATTCATTTTTTTTAATTCACGTTTTTTATTTAAATTCATGCTTATTTTTTTCTCTATCGCTTTCATACGTTTCCGTTTGCTTTCATACGTTTTCGTCCGTTTTCATACGCTTTCGCCCGTTTTCGCCCATTTTCATACGTTTTCGTCTGTTTTCTTACGTTTTCGTTTGTTTTCATACGCTTTCGTTCGTTTTCATAAGTTTTCGTTCGTTTTAATACGTTTTCATCCTTTTTCTTTCGTGTCCGTTTTTAGACGTGTTTTTACGCTTTCATACTTTTTCTTCCATTTTCATACATAGTCGTTTGTTTTAATATGTTTTCATTCGTTTTCTTTTTCGCTTTCGTCCATTTTCGTCCGTTTTCATACGATTTTGTACGTTTTCATAAGTTTTCATCCGTTTTCGCCTGTTTACGTCTATTTTCATACATTTTTGTCTATTTTCTTGCATTTTCGTTCGTTTTCATATGTTTTCATATGTTTTCGTTCATTTTAATACGTTTTCATCTGTTTTCTTTCGTTTTCCATACGTTTTCGTCCATTTTCATACGTTTTTGTCCGTTTTCTTATGTTTTCACACGTTTTCGCCTGTTTTCTTACGTATTTGCCCGTTTTCATATGTTTTTATCCGTTTTCATCTATTATCTTACGTTTTTGTTCGTTTTCATATGTTTTCGCCCGTTTTCTTACTCTATCGCCTGCTTTTATAGGTTTTTGTCTGTTTTCATACGATTTCGTCTCTTTTCATACGTTTTCGTCCGTTTGCATATGTTTTTATACGTTTTCGTCCGTTTGCATACGTTTTTGTCCATTTTCTGACATTTTCGCACGTTCTCATACGTTTTTGCCCGTTTTCTTACGTTTTTGCCCGTTTTCAAATGTTTTTGTCCGTTTTCTTACGTTTTCGCCCGTTTTCATACATTTTCATTTGTTTCCTTACGTTTTCATTCGTTTTCATACGTTTTCGTTCATTTTAATACGTTTTCATCTGTTTTATTTCATTTTCGTCCGTTTTCATACGTTTTTGTCCGTTTTCATACGTTTTCTTATTGTTTTCACACGTTTTCATACGTTTTCGCTTGTTTTATAAGTTTTTGTCCATTTTCATACGTTTTCGTCAGGTTTCTTACGTTTTCGCCCGTTTACGTCCGTTTTCATACGTTTTCGTCTGTTTTCTTACGTTTTCATACGTTTTCGTCTGTTTCATACGTTTTTGTCCGTTTTCTTACGTTTTGCCCGTTTTTATACGTTTTTATCTGTTTTCATACGTTTTTGTCCGTTTTATTACGTTTTCGCCCGTTTTCATACCCTTTTGTCCCTTTTCATATGTTTTCGCCTGTTTTCTTACGTTTTCGTTCGTTTTCATACGTTTTTCTTTCTTCGTTTTCGTCGATTTTTCATACGTTTTCATCCGTTTTTAGACGTGTTTTTCCGCTTTCTTATGTTTTCGTCCGTTTTCATACACATTCGCCTGTTTTCTTACGTTTTCATCCGTTTTCCTACATTTTCGCCCGTTCTCGTCCGTTTACATACGTTTCCGCCCATTTTCGTCCGTTTTCATACGTTTTTGTCCGTTTTCATACGTTTTCTTAAGTTTTCGCATGTTTTCATACGTTTTCACCCGTTTTCTTACGTTTTCACCTGTTTTATAAGTTTTTGTCAATTTTCGTACGGTTTTGCCCATTTACGTCTGTTTTCATATGTTTTCGTCTGTTTTCTTAGGTTTTCGTTCATTTTCATACGTTTTCGTCTATTTTCATACGTTTTTGTCCGTTTTTTTACGTTTTCGCACGTTTTCATACGTTTTTCCCGTTTCTTACATTTTCGCCCGTTTTTATACGTTTTAGTCTTTTTTCATACGTTTTCGTCTGTTTTCTGCCCGTTTAAGTCCGTTTTCATAGGTTTTCGTTTGTTTGCATACGTTTTCATCCGTTTACATACGTTTTTGTCCGTTTTTTGACGTTTCCCCACGTTCTCATAAGTTTTCGCCCGTTTTCTTACGATTTCGCCTGTTTTTGTCCGTTTTCGTCCGTTTTCTTAGGTTTTCGCCCGTTTACGTCAATTTTCTTACGTTTTCGTCTGTTTTTTTTACGTTTTCGTTCATTTTCATACGTTTTCGTCCGTTGTCGTTCGTTTTCATCCGTTTTCTTTCATTTTCGTCCATTTTTTATGCATTTTCATTCGTTTTAAAACATGTTTTTACGCTTTCATACGTTTTCGTCCGTTTTCATAAATATTCATCCGTTTTCTTACGCTTTTGTCCAGTTTCGTCTGTTTACATACGTTTTCGCCCGTTTTCGTCTGTTTTCATGCGTTTTTGTCTGTATTCAAACGTTTTTGTCCGCTTTCTTACATTTTTGCACGCCGTTTTCACCCATTTTCTTACGTTTTCGTCCATTTTTATTCGTTTTTGTCTGTTTTCATCCGTTTTCGCCCATTTACGTCCGTTTGCATACATTTTCGTCTGTTTTCATACGTTTTCGTTCGTTTACATACTTTTTGTTCGTTTTCGCACGTTTTTGCCCGTTTTCTTACGTTTTCGCCCGTTTTCATACGTTTTTGTCCGCTTTCATTTGTTTTCTTCCATTCTCTTACGTTTTTGCCTGTTTTCTTACGTTTTCGATCTTCTTCATACGTTTTCGTCCGTTTTCATACATTTTTGTGCATTTTTTTTAAATAAAGGTAAATAGAATAAAAATAATGAAAAAGGTTATGTACATGACAAAGCACAAGAAACTGAATCTATTAGGACAACCCCTACACAGACCAAATCTTGCCTAGAAAACAAAGAAACACAAACAGAAATGGACAATACCCCAAAACTGAATTACAAAACAACTAATGACATAAGATAACTAATGACATAAGACTGGAAAACCAAAGAAATAATCCCCAATGCTGCAAGTCAACGCAGGAGGGACAAGCTTGATCTAACGCTACCATCATACTCTAAATACATGGGCCAGTGCAAAGGGACCAACCAATGCACCTCCAAACATCATCATATGATAGTAACCCATAGAAAGCTAGACTGCTATGACTTACCAAAGGGGAGATACAATACAAAGAAAAATTATTAATGCAGCAAAACCTTCCAATAGCTTAAGTCTAACAAAACCACAGAAGCTCAATCAACATTGTTGATGCAAATAATGTTCTAAAAGCGTTATTTATATCTTTCGATTACTTCACGTTTTGAGGATGACAAAATGTGAAATCACGTTACGTTAAAATTAACGTAAACAAGTTTTTAATCGGAAGATCTCGTTTCCACGCAAATCACTCAAGAACAAAGTTACAACTTGAACTAGTGATTAAAGAAGTGAATTCATGTTTTGAAAATTCACATTTTAAATGGGACAAAACAGTTTTTCCAAAATATACATGAGAAATTATTTTTGAAATATTAAGAAATGTTTTAATGGAAAAATTAGTTTAAATTTCATAACAGCTATTTTCTCCCCCAAAATCAGTTCCAACCTTCCCCAAATAAGTTTTCACCAGAAAAGACAAAAAAATGGAGCGTCTTTGTCTGGCACGGCTCCACGGTTCCACTAAATTTAGTGGAGCCGTATGGTATTTAACGGAGCCGTCCGTACTAATTTTTCTGTAACGTTCAGATTTTCTTTGCCTATAAATACCAACCCCTTTCACAGTTTTAGGCACCCTTCAAACACAGAAAATTCGCCTAGCTTAATCCTCTCACACCTTTCACTTCTTTAGTTCAATTAGATTAGTTTTTCTTTGTTTAAAGAGTGATCCAATCATCCTTCAAGTGATCCTCTTCATACCTCTTCACTAGCAAGAGAAGAACACAAGTATCTAAGTTGATACAAGGTGTTGTCATTCCTCTTCATTAGCAAGAGAAGAACTCAAGTAATCAAGAAAATACTAGAGTTATAGTTGCTAGGACTTTGTAACATTTGTTACAACCTTGTTGTATCATTGCATACATCAAGTTTATTTTTCTTTTGTGAGTGAGAGTGAAGATCAAGTGTGATCTATAGAGATAGTGAACATCTCTTGTAGCCATTGGGCTTGTGTGATTGATCAAGAAGATCAAGGGTTATTAGGATAGTGTTAGTTAAGTGAGTGTTGATCATTGTGATCGTGTTGAGATCTTGATGATCTCTTGAAGCCACTGAGCTTGAGTGTTTGGTCACGTGGACCTTGGTAGATTGGTGCTAGCTAAGATTAGCACTCGACATCTAGCTTAGTGTCAATAATTAGATAAGCGACGTGTACGGTTTTCTCCGCCTGAAGGGAGGTTGTTGATATAGTGTTTGAAACTCTCGAGTGTGGTACTCGAGGAGTGGAGTAGGGCGAAGAAGAGCTTCGTAGCCGAACCACTATAAATCCTCTGTCTCGGTTCGATCTTTCCAACTCTACTCTTTATTTCATTTACTATTATTACCTTGCTTAGTGTTTAGTTCATATTGGTGTTTGTTGGTTACACATTGAGTTCGAATCAAAGTTTCTAATAGCATACTTTTAAAACAAGACTTTTAAAATGGATTTTAAACCGGTAAACTATTCAACCCCCCCTTTTAGTTTCCCACAATTGGCATCAGAGCCACGTCGCCAAGTTTTTTAAAGTATACTGTATTTTAAAACTTGAATCGATCAATGGATTCAGACAAATATCTAGAAGGGCAATCTATGCAAAGACCACCACTTTTCGAAACCAATTGTTTTTATATATTGGAAAACAAGATTCGAAACGTATGTGAAATCAAAAGACATTTATCTTTGGCATGTTATTACCGAGGGTGACTTTCAACCGATTCAATTTAATTCAATAACTAAAAAGGATGAAATTGTTTCCTATGATAAACAAAGTGATGAGCTAAAAAGAAAATTAGCCAAAAATAATAAGGCTAAAATGATGATTTACAATGCTTTGCCTAGAAAGGAATTCGAAAGAATTTTCATGTGTAATACGGCAAAAGATATTTGGAAAACTTTGTTAGTCACTCACCAAGGTAATAACCAAGTCAAAGAGAACAAGATAGATCTTCTTGTTCAACAATATGAACAATTCTCCATTCCAGAGGATGAGTCAATAGATAATGCTTTTACTAGATTTAATACTATTATCACTAGTCTTAAATCTCTTGATGAAGGTTATTCTAATAAGAACTATGTTAGGAAGTTTCTTAGAGCTCTACATCCTAAATGGAGAGCAAAGGTCACCGCCATAGAAGAGTCAAAGGACTTGGCGGCATTGTCACTCGATGAACTCATAGGAAACTTGAAAGTTCACAAGATGATAATCAAGAAGGACTCCGACATAGTCAAAGGCAAAAGCGAGAGAGTTAGATCTCAAGCATTAAAAGCCAAGAAGGAGTCTAGTGATGAGGAATGCTCGAGTTCCGATAGTGAAGATGAAGAGTATGCTCTAGCCGTTAGGAACTTTAGAAAGTTCTTTAGGAGGAAAGGCAGATTTCCTAGGCAACCTCGCGATGAAAGGAGGTCATCCCAACGGAATCATGATGATAGAAAAGGGACAAGTGATAGGAAATGCTATAGATGCGGAGATCCTAATCACCTCATAGGAGAATGTCCTAAACCACCAAAATCCAACAACCAAAGAGCCTTTGTAGGAGGTTCTTGGAGTGATAGCGGTGATGAAGAAGAGAGGAAGCCTAACGATGAAACATGCCTAATGGCTCAAGCTTCTAACGAGGTACATTCCGACTCTTCTTATTATAGTGACAATAATTCGTCAATAGATGATAGTGAATTGCATGACGAATATAACAAACTATGTGTAGTTAGTACTAAGATTTTAGGAGGAAACACTAAATTAAAATTAAAATTACGTGAACTAGAATTACAAGTTGTAGAACTAAAAGATCAAGTCAAAAGACTTGAGAGAAACAAATAAGTAGACTTAGGATGCGGGTCATGCATAAATCTTCAAGTAGAAAATGAGAAACTTAAAGAAAATGCTCTAAGAATCATTAAGTTTGATGAAGGAACTAAAACACTTAATGACATACTTGAAAACATTAGATATAGTGAATATGACCGTGCGGGTTTTAGATTTGACCCAAATCAGGCTTCTACAAATGACACTAAACAAGTAAATTTGTATTGCCTGAAACGTCAAAGTCTGAAGGCGACGGCACCATTAAAGGTACATACGGCACCACTAAATTTAGTGGTACCGTGGTACCGTCTGGTGCTGAGGATGAAATTGGGTCAATTCTGAAAAGTAACTTAAGTCCTAAACCAAGTCACATAGTTGAAAATAGTACTAGAGAGTCTACTCCAAGAAAAGAGGAGGTCAAAGGCTTCTACAAACCATTGTCATCTCCCGAACATGGTTTTATAAAGCGTGACACTAGGTCAACTACTCCTCCACCTAGAAAAATGAATTCTCCCAAACCTCGGTCTAGAACTCCTCTGCCGAGAGGTAACTTTAGAAGACAAAATCATCCAAGTAACTTTCCCGTAACCTGGAATGATAGTTCACCTCAAAGTTACTTACCATGGGAAATGTGTCCTCCGTTTTCACATCCTAAACTAACGCAACAAATGCGTAGGATGTTTATCTCTAACAACTATGGACCCATGAGATATTGGGGACCAAATGTTTGAACTTCTGTTTTGCTAGGAAAACAAGACTGTAAATAAAGTTTGGAAGTTTTTGTAATGGAGTATGATTTGTGATCAAACAAATCTTGTGACACATTGGTCAAGTCGAGTCTCATGTGCTTAACATTCAACAAAGGTAAGTTAGTCGTCTAAGTTTTAAAGGAAACACCTCAAGTCCAGGTACGCTTCCTCAAAACACCCTTTGTTGGTAGAAATGCTAAGTACGTAGTAGTGTTAGATTATAACATAGTAGGCACTGTCATAATGAAACAATGATTCACAATCCATCATAACAAACTCAACTTGTCCATAAATGTACGATGATCGCTTCAAGATCATGCGTGACAAGTTGGAAACAAAAATGATGAGTGGATTAAGTTTCCTCCCTTGCCCGTAGATAATTATGCCCAATTAAAGTATCCTCATATACTCTTGTATACTATACTTATCATATATAAACTCATAATATATATATATATATATATATATATATATATATATATATATATATATATATATATATATATATACACACAAGACACTAACGCCCATATCCACAAATACGAATCTCACATGAGACGATGAAGGTGAGTGAGTGGATATCACTAAGTTATGGGCATAATAGGTAAATTAATTTACCTAACGGCAAGTAGGTCCATTATCATGGATAGTGTTGGCTTTGTGCCCACTTGTAAGAAGTGTCCCAAAACTTCTTACATCAAAGTGTTTAATGCATCATACGATACATTAAAGATACTACACACTTGAGATTACGATATCTCAAGGAGACGGTTGTAGAAAATGTTTCTATACCAACTCTGATAATGCGAGAGTTGATGTGGATTGAGACATAAAGAGTAACGTTTGTACCTTCATAGGTTTGATAACAAACGTCTTGGTTCCCCAAGAAACAAACTACTCTTGCCATCTCCACGACCTAAGCCGAGTACGCAAGCGCCGGAAAGGCATGACAACAAACACTATAGATGAGACAACCCTCTGAGAAGAGCAGCAGCCAAGATGCCATTAGACTTGTCCGGGAACCCTATAGTTTGCTCATAAAACGAAGCTTGTCGAAGTGCAACATCTCCCCACGGAAAGGCATCTTCTCCGTCAAAATAACGTCCAAAGAAAACATCGTCAAACACCTTAACCTTACATTCTCGTCACATGACTTCTTAATATTTCTTTGGAAATATTAATGTCATCTCTCACGTCTCGTCATATGACTTCTTAAGTCATTCCACACATCCCGCTCATGACTATTTCAATATTTCTATGGAAATATTAAAGTCATCCCTCGCGTCATATCTTCTAACCTGTTATCCTCTCTACGACCTCTCAAATGTTTCACTGGAAACATTATAATCATCTTTCTCACTCGTCACATGAATTTTTAGAAACTTCTTTAAGAAATTCTAAGTCATTCCCTCTCAACCCGTTACATGACTTTTTAAATATTTCATGAGGAAATATTAAGTCATTCCTCGAGTCTCATACTCTGACTAATTAAATATTTCATGGGAAATATTATAGTCATCCTCCAAAACACAACTCATAACTTCTATTTATTTCACGGGAAATACTAGAAGTCAATCCTCATCCAATGACAACTTAGTAAATTTCCTTGGAAAAACTAAAGTCATTTCCGATCACCCTATCCAATCATCTTCGTCAAAAAGTTATTAGGTATAAACTTTCTCCTCGTGTCAAAAAGTCTTACTAAATAAGTAAGATTAATCAGCCAAAAGTCAAAACAGAAGAAAAATTGGACCATCAGACATACGGCTCCACTAAAGAGCCACGGCTCCACTAATGTTTAGTGGAACCGTGGAGCCGTGCATCTGAAAAACGCGCCCAGTTAATCTTTTCTTCTGCACAAGCTTTCCAAAACACACAAAACCACTTCCACTTGCTGTCAAAACCAAACCATAACACCATAATTCAATTAACCTTTTGCTAATCAAGATTGAGGCATTGAAATCAACAAATCCTAACCACAACATCATCAATTGTAAGTAATTCATTCTTAATTTCTTTTATTTTAAGTCTAGGGTTTGTTCTTGAGTATAAATCCGAATTGGGGATTTTCAAAATTAGTTAAACCTTTGTGAAATTAAGACTAGGATTAGACAATGTAGCATTCACATGATTCCCTAAACCTAGGATTGTGATAAACCCACTTATGTTGCAAAACCTAGTCTGAATTTAATACCTAAAATCGGATTATGATTGTTTGTTTGTAGTGGAATCATGTTTAGGATGATTAAAATCAGATTAGAAACGTTTTGCATTAAAGCTTTTCGAACTTAAAAGCCTTTTGGCACCACGATGAGTCGTTTGCCAAACACCCCTATTCGAAATTTTTTGAAAAACTTCACAAGCCTAGGATCATGAAACCTTTTTCACGCATTGTTGATGCAAACTAAAAATGAATTTGCATGCATACATGAAATCTCAAATACGAGTCGAATTACATAACTAATATGTATTGTTCGACGTATTTGATTGAGCAAAAGTGAAGTTAGGAGCGTTTGGGTAATCTCATAGGTTTCATTTTAGAGTCGAGATTACCGCACCTCCACATTGTTTGCATTTAGGCACACACACTAGAATACATTCATCAAAATTCAATTAATTGACATATACAATAATTTGTTTTTGTAGGTAACAATGCCTCAAAACGATTATCAACTAACCCAACATTACATTAAGGAAACACTTGAAAACCCAAACATTCCAAATGAACAAAAAGCCTATTTTACCAAAGCTAAAGATCGATACATACATGAGGGTCGGGTAGTTGATGCCCACTTTGTTCTCTTGGATCATATCCAAGCATGTTTTCCCCTCATTGATTTTGATTGCTTATACAAAATAAGTAGTCAAATCTGTCCTCTTTTTGTTCTTGAATTCTATAGTCGAGTTTGTACTTTCACCAATGATGAAGGTAATGTCTTTCTTGATTTTTGGATTAAAAATCAAAATATCCACCTATCCGTCACCGAAGTTGGTCAAATTCTCGGTGTTCCTTCCCATGGTTAGTGTGCATACACCGAAGACCATTCCCTTGAGTCTCTTGTCTACAACCTTGAGAATGAAGGTGCTTATCGCACTGAAATTCCAAGTCCAGAACTCATCAAAAAAATCATCCAAACACCCCGAGTCATCCATACGTACCAAAAACGTGATGGATCCATCATTCCTCTTGACCCAAACAAAATCTATCTTTAAGAGCTTCTTCCCGATATTAGAAATTGGGAACTCATTCTACGTGAGAACGTGTTAAGCCTAGCCGGCAACCGTGATCACGTTTCGGCGAGTCTTGCCCATATGCTCTATTGTCTTACTACCGAGGTTCCCTACAACCTCGCATACTATATGGTCAAGAAAATGGCCAACATACGTAGTCGCTCCGATAAGCTCATGCCATATGGTATGTTGCTTACTCGTCTATTCATGTGGGTCATGGAAACCTACCCACATCTCCAAAGCGTCGACTATGTCTTAGTCACTCCGGTCATGAAACCCCTTGGTGGACCACGACGTCGCACGAAGCAACGTAAGGACAAAGGGTCCAAACGTGGTCATAAATCCACTTCTGATCACCCTCCTTCCTCCTCCTCCTTCGACCTTGGCTCATCTTCCCAACATGTGGATGAAGATGATGTCGAGGTAAATGAAGAAGGAACGTCTCGTCCTCCCTCTCCCTCTCCCTACACCTTCTTTGACAACCTAAACACCTCCTCATTTCGACCGACAACCGATCTTCAAACCAACTTGGTTACCCTATCCGGTGTGATGAGAAGGCAAACGATAATGCACAATCGACAAGTGGAGATGCATACGCAAACTATAGCAGGATTCAAGACGATTGGCAAGGTTATAAAGGGATTAGGAGACTCGATCGAGATGTTGGGAAAAAGGAAGAGCTAGAGAATATTTACTTAAGTAACTAATCTAACTTAAGTATCATTATTTATCTACTTTTATGGTCTTATGTATGGCCATTTAACTATATCTTATTTAAAGTGATCCCTTTGTTTGGCACTTCACACTTGAACTTGGTTCTTGTTGGTTAATTAACCTTGATGATTATTTTATCTTGCCTTATTCATGCATGATTAGCTTATTTTATTACATGCACTAGATGTCAAAAATTGCTTGCATGCTTGATAGGTGTCTAAATACATAGATGATCACATGATCATATTAGTTGCTAGTTAAACTAGCTTTAGGAATTCTATGTGTTTAGTAATTTAAGGCTTTGAGATTTGCAGCCAATGGATTCCCCAGAAAATTACCCCATTTAGGCTGCCTAAAAACTGCAGACCTGGAAAGAAGGTCAAAAGAGCCCACGGCTCCGTTAAATAGGCCACGGCTCCACTAACTTTAGTGGTGCCGTAGTACCTTTAACGGTACCGTGCCTCTGGAAGACGATTTTCACTATATCCTTCCACTTTTTGACTTTCTTTTCCTACAAATCTGCCAACAAAACCTGATTCCCATGCACCCAAATCCCCAAATCCAACACCCTTATCCACCTTGCATGCTTTAATTTGGCTATATAAGTCAACCTCATACATTGCCATCCTCACACCTTCAAACTCACCATTGCTTCCACCTCACCAAACAACCATCATGGGATCAAGAGTCTTTAAGAAACCTAGGTTTAACATCAAACCCACAAATAAATCAACTCTACACACACCAATTACCACACCCAAACCTTCAAATGAAGTGATCTTCATTGACCTTACTTTGGATGATGATGAGGAACCTCACACACCGAAAACCTCAAGAACATCAACCACCTCACTCTCTACACCACTAGCTCCAACAAAAACCAACTCAACCAAGTCAATATCATCCTTCTCCTCTACAACAAGATGTGCTACATCTCAACCTAGTCCCATTGAACCCTTGCCCCCACATAATCGTCATCTTCACCTCACTTGAATTGGAAATAACCAAACACCTCATCATATTCACCATCACCAAACCTCTTGCTCTCACCTTAACCCTATCACCCATTATCCTCTTGACTTTGGAGTAACACATCTTCACCATCCCTATCACCATCATCTCAACCCTTAATGGGTTATCCCATCCTCTATCCCCTACACACACACCCCTTAAGTTGTGCTTGTTGCCATCACAACTTTGAGCTCATCATGAACCTTAGAGATGAGCTTAGCTTTAGGTTTTCCTACCTAGAACACCTCCTCACACCACCCATGGGACCCATCATCCTTCCACCACCTCCACCACATCATAGCCCAAACTAAACAAGATTATGTTTAGTCTCCCCAAATAAATGGCTAGGAACTTTGAAGTTGAAGCAATCTTGAAGCCTTATTACTTTTAATGTTTATAGGTCTTCTGTTAGTACTATTGATTTCTATTGTAGTCAACTTATGTATGGCATTTATTTTATATGTATGAAACGGGCTTTTCATTTAGCACTTTCTTTGTGTGGTTGGATATTGTTGATTGAGCTACTTGTTAGATATTTTATTTGTCGTCTAACCTTGTTTTGTACACGAACATGCTCGATTCCTTTGTGTTCTCCAAATAAGGGAGTACACATCAACGGGGAGCCTTAACACCTTTTATTAGACAAAAAGGGGGAGAAATGGGATAAACTCATTAAAAACTTGTTAAAACTAATTTTAACCTAAAATGAGTTTATATTTTGTCATCATCAAAAAGGGGGAGATTGTTGATGCAAATAATGTTCTAAAAGCGTTATTTATATCTTTCGATTACTTCACGTTTTGAGGATGACAAAATGTGAAATCACGTTTGTTAAAATTAACGTAAACAAGTTTTATCGAAGATCTCGTTTCCACGCAATCACTCAAGAACAAAGTTACAACTTGACTAGTGATAAAGAAGTGAATTCATGTTTTGAAAATTCACATTTAAATGGACAAAACAGTTTTTCAAAAATATACATGACAAATTATTTTTGAAATATTAAGAAATGTTTTAATGGAAAAATTAGTTTGAATTTCATACAGCTATTTTTCCCCCCAAAATCAGTTCCAACTTCCCCAAATAAGTTTTCACCAGAAAAGACAAAAAATGGAGCGTCTTGTCTGGCACGTTCAACTAAATTTAGTGGAGCCGTATGGTATTTAACGGCCGTCCGTACTAATTTTTCTGTAACGTTCAGATTTTCTTTGCCTATAAATACCAACCCTTTCACAGTTTTAGGCACCTTCAAACACAGAAAATCGCCTAGCTTAATCCTCTCACACCTTTCACTTCTTAGTTCAATTAGATTAGTTTTTCTTTGTTTCAAGAGTGATCTAATCATCCTTCAAGTGATCCTCTTCATACCTCTTCATAGCAAGAGAAGAACACAAGTATCTAGGTTGATACAAGGTGTTGTCATTCCTCTTCATTAGCAGAGAAGAACTCAAGTAATCAAGAAAATACTAGAGTTATAGTTGCTGGCATTGTAACATTATGTTACAATTGTTGTATCATTTATACATCAAGTTTATTTTCTTTTGTGAGTGAGAGTGAAGATCAAGTGTGATCTATAGAGATAGTGAACACTCTTGTACATTGGGCTTGTGTGATTGTCAAAGATCAAGGGTCATTAGGAAGTGTTAGTTAGTGTGTGTTGTCATTGTGATCGTGTTGAGATCTTGAGTCTTTGAAGCCACTGGCTTGAGTGTTTGGTCACGTGGACCTTGGTAGATTGGTGCTAGCTAAGATTAGCACTCGACATCTAGCTTAGTGTCGGTAATTAGATAAGCGACGTGTACGGTTTTCTCCGCCTGAAGGGAGGTTGTTGATATAGTGTTTGAAACTCTCGAGTGTGGCACTCGGGAGTGGAGTAGGGCGAAGAAGACTTCGTAGCCGAACCATATAAATCCTCTGTCTCGGTTCGATCTTTCCAACTCTACTATTTATTTCATTTACTATTATTACCTTGCTTAGTGTTTAGTTCATATTGGTGTTTGTTGGTTACACATTGAGTTCGAATCAAAGTTTCCAATAGCATGCTTTTAAAACAAGACTTTTAAAAGGGATTTTAAACCGGTAAACTATTCAACCCCCCCCTTCTAGTTTCCCACAAACATATCAACTGAAGCAGCATATGAGAAGGGGTGAAATCAACAATAACCCAATCACCAATGAGCCCACATGATGAGAAAGTTCAAATACAGCATTGACCCATCCAAAACTTGAGCCATACTGATCTGAACAGCTGGACATTAACTGATCCAGAACTCCATCTGATGCAAGGGGGAAAAACTATACGTAACACATGAATTAATGCAACCAAGGACCTTCCAGTTGCTTTTTCCTGAAATAACCATATAAGCCCACGCATCCAAAACAACTGAGGCAGACATGAAAAGGAATGAACCATCAAATAACCAATCATCCATGAGCCCACATAAACAGAGGAATGAAGAGCAGCATAGACCCATCCAACTTCTAGGGCCATACTGATCTGATCTACTAAATGCATCGAAGATTCATCAAATACCTTGAGCCTGCAAAAAGCCTTCCAGTAGCTTGAGCTAGTAAACAACCATATTAGCCCAAGCATCCATATCAACTTCGTAACTTTAAATGCGAATGATTCATCACAGTAACCAATCACCTATGAACCCTGTCTCGTTAAAAAACCTCGCCAAAGAAAAACCCTGTGGGAAAACTTAAAGCAAGGAAAAAGAGTACAGGGTTTATTAGTATTAGAGTAGCAAGTAACACAGTAAGGATAGCCCCAACCCTAATTGTTACAAATATCCCTATACCCCAAACAGTATTTAAGGAGCTCCACAAAAATGAGACTAATGGCAAGCTGCACATTATAGCCCAAATAACAAGCAAACCTGATATATAAAATCATCAATCTCCATCTGCATAACCAACCACAGATCATCAGAAGACCAGCGCATAAACTAATCGTCACTTCTGTAGAGCAAAGCAGGTTGCTCAAGATGATATCGCCCCGATCAAAAACTTGATTTCACTTACAAAACCCTGTGTCCAGGCAGAACCAGTAGCCCCATAACACACATATATCATCAGGCCTGCAAGAGTTCAAACAATAGACAACATTTACCCCACAACAGTTAGTACAAGAGTTCTTGTATGAATACCGAAAACCCTGATCAGCACGACAATTCTGCACCAACAGCTTGTAGGAAACCAAAACTGGGTCAGACCAAGTATCCTGATAAGACCATAAACTCTGCAAGCAATAGGAGGCCTTCCAGAAGCTAGAACATAAAAGAAAAATCACAGCGTAGCAATGACCCAATGATCCGCGAGAATCAATATATATTTTCCCAAAGGAAACACAAGGCAAGCTTGTATTCCCGGGTCGTTATCCCCAACGAAGGTTTGAATGGAATTCGTGTGATCTTGATTCGTGAAACGTGTTTGAATGGTGCAAATAAAGGGATTTCTGGGTTTTACGCTAAATTAAGTGAACATAAATTAAAAACGATTTAAAAGGTAGGAAAAACGATAATCTAAAGCTTACGTGATTAAAAACATAAAGGAAAACTGAAAACACGATTTATATAAAACGGGAATTGAATACGAACTTGAAAAATGGAATTAAAGCAAGGTACAACTACGGGAAGCATAAATAAGTTAAATACAATCTAAAAAGCATAAGATACAAGTCTATAAAGCTTAAATGATCAAAAACGTAAATTAAATTCAAAAACGAGCACGTACCGGGAGAAACCCGAGCCTAAAAAGGTGAAATGGTGCAATATTAATACTTTGGGTACAAATTTATTTTTCCTAAGTTCTAAATGTTAAAAGAAAATTTTGAAAAAAAAAAGAATTACATTTTTTTGACTTTTATTTAATTTAATATGAATTAAAAACTATTTTAAATAAATTAAATGATTAAAAATGTTTAAACTATTGAGAAAAATATGGAAATTTTTGAGTAAATACTTTAAGATAGACTGAACCCAGGAAAAATGAAAAGACAGAAATAGCTTACTGAAATAAGCAGTTTATAAGCAATACAGTGTAATAAGCTAAAATTGGAAAACAAGGTTAAATAAAACTGTTAGCAAAGGTTTAATGACAAAAGGGGCTAGGGCAGATGGTTAGGTTGTTGGTTTGTTTCTTGAGTGACCAGGGTTATAATCCCACTTCTGTCCTTTTTTAACTCTTTATTTTTTTTTACTTTTCTTTTTAAAAACTGCTAAAGCTAATAATTATAAGAGATTTTTGAAAAGGAAATAATTTTAAAACTAAAAATTAAGCTGAAAATCAGCTTATTGACACTAACAGATTGGCTGAAAAAAAGAGAAAAGATAATATCTAAGGCTAATCTAATGGACTGTGTAAAAAAAAACTAATAAGGGGGGACTAAAAGTACTAAGGAGCACCTACAAGGATCTGAATAAGCTGTGGGAATAAAATTAAGCACTAGGGGAAGGCTATAAAGCACTTAGACAGGGGAAATAAGCAATACAGTCTGCTGAGAACCTAGGGGTGCAGGGGAATTACTAGGCTATTCAAGGCTATGAAAGCAGTTCAGGAAAAATTCTAAAAATCCTAGAAAAATACTAATAGCTAGGTGAGCAAGCCAAGCTTAATTGTCCCAAAAATCAGCTTATTACAACTTATTATGAGTCACTTAAAAATCTACAAATAGGCTGCAAAAACTATGAAAACTAAAGAATGAGGCTGCAAAGCTAAATTAGATTGAAATAAAAGATTCTTAAAACTAGGCCTGAAGGGTTTTATTTCAAACTGAGAAGGGAATATAAAGAACCTGAAAAATGCAAAAAGGACTCCAAAATAAACCTAGCTTATTAGGAGCTTGTGATGGCAGTTCAGCCACTTGTGTCTGCACCACCAAGTTCCAACCTGTCAAAAGCTTCAAAACATACAAGGTGACACTAAAAACAGCTTATACAAGTTATAATAAGCTTAATCAAAACTAACTTGATTGCAAATGAACAGTGATTACACCACATGACCCATTTTCACTATTTGACCCAAACACACCTGTGTTGTTATTGAATGAATATTAAAACTAGAGATGACCCAATTAATTTATGATTCTAACTATTTTAAGCATAAATAACTATATTAAGTTGAGAAAACCAGATTACAAATTAAAATAAGCCTTAAATAAGCTAATGACTTAAATTGACTGTTTTAAAGTACTTAGGTGAAAATGAGATATAAATACTACTAACTAGAAAAACGAACTCACATTAACCTCTAATTAAGTAATAAACTCAGAAAAAAATGAAATAAGCACTGGATAAGCAGTTTGACCTGCGATGAATATTTTTGACATTTTCTTGAGTTTTTAGGTAAAACCTGTATTTAGGACAGAGCAAACTTCTAATAACTTACAAGAGCTCTAATAAGCTCATAAGAGCTTATTTGAACTAATATAACAATTTATAACATGAAAACTATGATGAACAATTTTGGCGGGAAAATCAGTTACACTGAAAGCTTGGAATTACTTTAATTAAACACTTGAATTAAAAATTATTTAATTCATAGAATTCAGAAATTAATAAACCCAGAAGAGATTTTTACTTTAAACTTTAAATTCGACTTAAATTTAAAATTTACACTACCAAAATGGTTTAAAAACTAGGACAAGACTCTATGTGTGTCTTCATTTGATTAATATAACCACCATGAATCTTCTCAGTGCTTATCTTGATTCCCCCACTTTCTCCATTACTAATTTTATTCATTAAAAATCTCCCAGTGTATCACCCACAATCGTTGGCTAATAACCCTTTGGAATAAACAATTACAGGTAGTGATTGATGAGGTGGGATTCTAGAAGGGTTAATTGAGTAAGGGGAGGGTAACAGTAACAAGAGGAAGAAGATACACAATAAAACAATGGATTAACCGCGTATTTTCTTAAAGGTTTGACTTTCTGGGTTACTGTAGCACGTTGACCAAGTGTTTTAAATAAACGGGTTTGGACTGGACTGGGTTTATGGTGTTGTGTTGTGGGCTTGGATTGGGTTAAGTGTTAACAAAGGATTTAGTAGTTTAGGATTAATGTTGGAATTGGTTTAAACTTTAGGGACCATTTTTGCGAAGTCTGTAAATTTAGGGACCAAATGTGTCAATTCTGAAAAATATCTCCAAGGACCGTTTGTGACATTTTGATATTTTTGAGGGTTGACTTTTGACAACTTGAGCAATATCCGTGATCCAAACTCGTAAATTCCATTCCTGGCATCGGCTTTTGACGATTTTCCAATCTCGTGCTCGGTTTTGTCCGTTTCGTCATCATTTCTGTCCGTTTTCTCAATATCCGTACCTGTACATTAAAAACACAAAAACACAACATATTTGGCATATTTGGTTAGTTTTTGGTCTTTTTGGTCCGTTTAAATAGGTAAAAGATATGTGTAAATTGACACATATCAAATACCCCACACTAAAGTATTGCCGTATCCTCACGCAATGTCATCAACTCACGCTTTTGAAACCAATAATTTCAAACCTCTTTTTACTAATCTTGAAAAGAAGCAAAATATTCGAAAGAGATTTAAGAAATCAAAAGTTCTAAAAACGCCCTGTTTTTCCATTTTTATTCATACTTATTCTATTTTTGTATTTTTCTCTTTTTCTTGTGACGGGATGTTGATTTTCATTATTTCACAATAACTTTTAGGGTCACGGAGTAGGAAACACAACTCATGAAGAAGTGACCATACGGATAAAATTCATCGTCCCTGACTTTTCACGAGTCCCCAAACAAAGCTTAAAACGAAATCATTGTTAGATACAAGTTAAAATGCTAACGCTACTCATGAATGTAATTTGTACATTTTTCACTCCCCAGTTATTCTATATGTTTGGTACTCGTGCTAAATTTTTCAAAAATTTGATCAAAGAAATCAACATTATTATGGTTATTATTTATTTAAGTCAAATATTAATTTACCAGGAGTCTTTGAATTCTAAGGATCAAAAAGGGCCTTTTCCTTGTAACGGCTTTCTTCTCGGCACATCCCAAACCAGTTGGTTTTAGGTGACCAGGCTTTTGACACCCCACAGAGAATAGTACCGGAATCAGCTGGATTTTGATTTCAAAGATTTCTAAAATTCCTGCTAAGTTAATATTAAATACTTAAATAAACAACAACCAACGATTATTTGGAGATTAAAGACGCAAAGATGAGATCACTCCATGTAGCGATTTTCTTCTTAGCTTGTCCTTTTAGCAAAGCTTTAGGAGGCTAGGTTTTTACACCCTCGAGAATAGTATCGGAGCTTTCGGGTTCTTTCGAAATCAACAATCTACCAAATTCCCGTTAAACTTTTAACACAAAATTAACGAATACTAGTTCAACTTCCGATTTAAATTTAAGAAAAAGCAAACTTTATACATTTATTTACAACAACCTTTTTATTCACATAACATATATTTTCTTTTTTTTCCATCTTTTTTTCCTTTTTTTTTCTTTTTTTTTTTTTTTTTTTTTTTTTTTTATAACAACACATATATACACTTGCATCATACTTGTGATTTTACTCACTTTCTTTTGCAACATTATTCCGGTTTTACGAAAGTATGCTTGTTCAGAAGTTTAAATAAAAAGTTGAACTCTTACTCTATATCAAAGTCGAATAAAAGTTTGTAATAACATGATTTCTAAGGTTAAAAATTTGAAAATAGCACAACTTTAGCTTATGGGAGGAAAAACTACAAATTCCACTGATGAGCTGTTAGGAACATGTTTTATTTATAATTCAAGTCTTGGTCAATTTGCGGTAGAATGTTACTATTTAAGGGCTTTATGTTTAGTTATATGGTGCGGTCCATTAGAAACCCATGGACCGCCCATCTTAGTTAATTCTTCTAGAACATGCTTAGTGAAAATGATGCCCTAGTATATTGCCTATAAATAGAAGGCAAGGGCTCATTATTCTTTGTTGGTTTTCTTACATATTGTGCGTAAGCCTTGTTGGTGTAACATTCGACTAATGAAAGCCTTCCACTCTTCTTATTTCTCTTATTCTTCTTTGCTTATTTCTTAATCTCATTTCACTTATATCGTAGCTTATTAGATTAAGTAGTAGTAGCTTATTTAGTTTATACGTGTGTGTTAGTTTGAGATATCCACGACCTACAAGTGGTATCATTCGCCAAGGGATAGTTAGGATCGTGTTTGAGTTGTTTGAATCGTTAACTAGGTTGGTTTTATTGATTTAGTAAGGTTTTTTAGTTCACACTCATCGTTAAACACTCTTTGGTGTTGAAAAGTTGATTTCATCTCGTTAAAACTTCACAAATCATCGTCTAATTTCATTTTTCCTACGTTAACGAGCTTAAGATTCAGAATATCTAGTGATTTCCAATCGTTTAAAGTAAAAAACAATCGGTTTTATTGGTTTTTTTTAGACGATTTAGTGAAATCCGTAGTATTAGCGTTGTGAAAAATTTGATGAAAAGTGAGATTTTGGCTTCTGGGTGAACTTCGACAACTTAGGGTTTATCGCATTTGAACTTTGACAACTTAGGGTTTATCGCATTTGAACTTCGAAAAGTTAGGGTTTCATCGCAATTGGCAGATCTTCAGTTATCGGCATTGGGACTCAGTATCTCACTTCCTTGTATAAGAAAGTGAAAATACTTCGACTCGATTGCTTCTCTTCTCTTGTATAAGAGTTGAGAATTATCGAAATTGGGATTGAGATAAAATTATCGAAATTGCCATAAATCATCGCATTTTGATAACTTATCGCAAATTGCCTTAAATTATCGCATTTCGCCATAAATTATCGCAATTTAAGATAACTTATTCAAATTGTCATCTTTATCGCAATTTTAAGTTTTAACGCATTTTTCTCCTTTCCTTATCGCTATTTGGAGACTATCGCAATTGGGTGAACAGTGCTTATCGCAATTGGGTGAATAGTTACTATCGCAATTGGACAAAATCTTCAGATAACCAAACCAACTTCACATAACTCATAACACAAATCTTAATTATCTTCAAGATCCAAGGATGTCTCAACCACCACACTTCAATTACTACTATCAGCTACAGCAATATCCTCAACAACAGCAGTACTCTCAACAACAGCAATTTCCTCAACAATATCAACGGCAACATGCATTTGTGCAACAACATCAATTCCTACATCCACCACAACTAACCCCACAACAAATCATGCAACAGAATTATCTGCAGAACAATCCTTCAGTGTCCAGAGAACCTCATCGGTTTCATAAGATGTGTGAAGCCATAAGCAGTCAGCAATCTCGTCATGAGGCTGGAAATCAAGAAACTCCACCCATGCTAACACCTGGAAATTATGTGCAGTGGGCCAGTAGATTTCTAAGATTCATTGAACTCCGCAAACCACATGGAAAGTATCTTAAGCAGGTCATCATTGAGGGACCCTTTCCACCTCCAGTAGTTGTTGTTCCAGCAACTTCAGAAAGAGAAGAATCATCAACTCCCATTGCTGTCACCAATTACTCAACTGTACAAACTCTGCAGCAAGAGGCTAATGAAATGGCAATGGAATTCATACTTCAGGGGATTCCTAATCCAATCTACCGCAGTGTTGATGCCTAAAAGACTGCTAAAGACATGTGGGAACATGTGCATCTTCTGATGGAGGAGACTGAGCTCAATCAAGAAGACCTTGAGTCAAAATTGTATATGGAATTCAACAAATTTGTCATGGAACCGGGAGAGACAATTGAATCTTACTATCACCGCTTCACCAACGTCATTAATGACCTCGATCATCATGACATGAAGTTTCCAAGGATTGCTATCAACTCCAAATTCCTGGGATGTCTTGGTCCTGAATGGCAAAAGTATGCAACTTTCGTCAGACAATCCAAAAAGATTGGTGAAATCAAATATGGACTGATTTATGATTTCTTGAAGCAACATCTGTCTGAGGTAGACAAAGAGGTTGCAGCACGAGGTGGTTTCTTAGCAGCACCAACATCCAACTCGCTTGCTCTAATGGCTCAACCAAACTTCTCATTACCTACTCAGGAATTTGGACAATCATTTTCACAACCTAACTTTCAACCACAAAACCAACTTGTTCCATACGAAGCACCATCTCAACACTCTGACAATCAAATGGTTACCTACAAAAACAACGATTCCATCATGTACTCAAACGCTGATTATGATGAAGAAGAAGATGCCTTTAACTCCATTAATGAAGCATTTGGGTTGATTGCAAAAGCATTTGGAAAGTTCACAAACAAATCAAACAACCGTCTTCGCTCATCTTCAAACACAAGGAATCAGGCAGTTGTTAATGACGGCAGAGTGGAAATACAGAACAGGTCTTCAGGCAGATTTGGTAACACAGGAGGTTTTGGGTCGCAGAGGTTTCAATCTGGAGGGCAGAGGTTTCAGTCTGGGTGTAATAGAAATAGTATAGGGACATATCAGAACATGAATCAGATGACTGGAAAGGAACCAAAAGGCATTGCTAATACTTCAATCACTTGTTACAACTGTGGGGGGAATGGTCACATGGCCAATGCTTGTCCAAAGCCTCGTACTATGGGCAGTGCATATCACAAAGAAGCTCTGTTGATGGCCTTGAAAGATGAAGCAGGGAGCTCAGTGAATGTCAAAGAACAAAGTTTCATGGCCAATGCAGATTCGGATGATGAAATGGAAGATCTTGAGGCAAACGCAGCTGTGATGCTCATGGCCAATATGCAGGAAATGAACATATCGGAGACAGGCCCGGTTTATGATACCGACGGTCTATCTCAGGTACATGATCCTCAATGTCTAATACATGAAATTGCTTCACCTTCCGCATCTTCATCTACAAATGAGAATTCTGTTCAAAATGCATCATTATTATCATCTCCAACAGATGAGCAAATAAACACTATTTTATCATTTGATGATGATAAAACAGTTGTTTCATTTGATGATCTTATTGCAGATGAAGATCATGATCAGCTTGAACAAAATGATCCTTTGACTGATCAAGATTCGGAGCTTCAGGCCCTGTTACTATCCACCCAATCACAAATAAAGAAGTGCAATGAAATTAATCTGAACTTAAAAGACAAAATTGCATTGTTAACAAGGGACAATGAGTGCTACAAACTACAACTTTCAGTATATCAAAAACAAGAATAACATGAACAAGGTTTTGAAATTGCTTTCTAAAAGGAATATGTCAAAGTTCAAGATTTTCAAAATCAAGTGCATGAACTAACAGTTGCAAAGGTTGAGCTTCTCTCTCAAAAAGAAAAGGATCAACTTGAATTTAAAATTCAAATTGATACTTTACATTCTGAGCTGTTAAAAACTCAAGCTGAGCTTTCAACATCTCACAATAATCTTCTTGAGGAAAAGCAGGCTATAAGCAACCGTGTCAGTTCATACCTTGAAGAAATCGTCACTTTGGAAAGAAAACTTAAAGAGTTTCAAACGATTGTATAAAAAAATGGTGAATCCATAACTCAAATCCAACGACTAACGGTAAAACCAAATCCGAAAGGATATGGATTTGCTATTGGAAGTGATCAACCACGTTTTCTATCAAAAGCACTCTGTAAGAATCCCAAGATGTACAATGCAGAATTGTTACTTGATGCTACCTTTGAACGAGTTGTTGTATATGGAAATGATGAGGAAATTGACGATATGGAACGTCCAAACAAATTTGAGAGTCGATCAAAAAGAAATCTTTCAAAATTAGACAAAGATTTTTCAAACATTCATTATGATTATAATGCAAGACCTCATATAAGCAAATCATTTGTACCTCCAAAGGACAAACCAGAACAAACGTTGATACGTACTTCCGAACAAATATATCATCTCTACCAAAATGATACACATCTTAACGATTGTTTGACAGAGGATGATGTTGATCCACAAATGCCTCCAGCATTTAAAGTTGTTAAACATTTTGAGACATTTATGGAAGATATCAAATTTTTAGAAAATGAAATTGAATTTAATTCAAATTTTATTGTCTCTACTTTTCTCTCTCCTGTAGAGAAAGAAAAGCGAGGCATTCTTCAAAATAAAATTTTACCTCATGTCAAACATTTGAAGAAATGTGCAACACGATGGGAAGAAGATCTATGTGACGAGGTTGTATCAATGAAGAGCATTTTTAAAGCAAAAGACGTCAAAATTCAAAAACAAAAACTTCAAAAGAAAAATTTGGAAAAAGCAGTTGATCGAATCTTGCAAAAGGTTCTTTGTTATGACGTTGTTTCTGTAATGATGAATGCTATTTATGAATGTGGTAATGAGAATCTTGTGAATAATCATGCTGTTGATAAAGAGATGTTGCAAATGGAAATAGAGAATCTGGTTAAAGAGAATGAGAATCTTCATCAAATTAACAATGATGTGGAAAACAAAATCTTTCAACTTCAAAAACGACTTGACTGGTGTCAAAGTCAAAGTGCTGAATTCGAGCTACAACTTCAACATTTAAAAACAACTTTGTCATTTCAAAACAGTCACGATTCTGAATGTCATAAGACAAATGAAAATGATGTTTTACGACATCAACTGTTTGAATATGAAAAACAAATTGATGAACTCTGTGAAAACAGAAATGAAACTGTACGTCTCAACAGAATTCTGGCAGCAAAAAATCAGGACACTCAACACATCATTGGAGATTTGAGAAAGAAACTCAAAGTTTTAGAACAAGGCAAAACAAATGCTCATAAGATTGCCCCAGGGAAATATACTGTAGACAAAGCAAGTACCTAAGCATCTCATCAGACCACTAATGCACATAATTCAACTTCCACGGGATTAGAAACCAAATCTAAGGATAGAAGCTCCAAGATCCAAAAGAAATCAAAGAGGAATAGAGTCTCGAAACTTAGAAACGGCTCATCTAAGTCTGAAGAAGCTAAAGTTAGTGCAAGTAGTGTGAATAAAACGAATGTAACATCAGGAATGGAATCTAGTTCTAGTCATGATGTAACAAACGTTAACTCTATGAATGTTAATGATGATGTTTTGTGTGATGCTACTTGTATTTTCTGTCGTACTAGTATACTATCTGGTGATCATACTAAATGCATAGCTAAAACTTTGTTGAGAAGAAAAACGAAACGATCTAGTGGCCCTTTATCTAGGATCAAAACAATTGCAAAGTCCATTTTAGGGAAACCACCACTAGAAGTTTCAGAGCTGAACATAGATGCACCCATAGCCAATTCCCAAAAGAACAAATCACCTAGCAAGTTTCTTAGGAAAATGGCAGAAACTAGTTGGAAATGGCAACGTTGGTTACAGAACACAGCTAACTTTCAATGGGTTCCTAAATTAATTAACTCATGTGTTACTAACCCAACGGGTCCAACCGTTACCAATTTTCCATCTGTCTCCAATGTTTGTGATACAGGTGGTTCAAATTGTTCTTTGGATTGTTGATAGCAGGTGCTCCCGACACATGACCGGCAATCTCAAGCTTCTCAAAAACTTCATCGCAAAGTTTATAGGAACGGTCAGGTTCGGGAATGATCACTTCGCAACAATCATGGGTTATGGAGACTATGTGAACGGGAACATCGAAATAAGCCGTGTGTACTATGTTGAAGGTCTGGGTCACAATTTATTCTCAGTGGGACAATTCTGCGATGGAGACTTAGAAGTAGCATTCAGGGAGAAAACTTGCTTCATTCGTGATCTAAAAGGAAATGATCTGATGAAAGGAAAACGGGGAACTAGCCTTTACACCATCTCCTTTGAAGGCATGACAGCTTCTTCTCCCATCTGCTTACTTTCCAAGGCTCATCCCACGAAGGCTTGGTTATGGCATAAACGAATGTCTCATCTTAATTTCAAAACCATGACCGACCTCGCAAAGAATAAATTGGTTGACGGTTTACCAAAATTCAGATATGCCAAGGATCATCTGTGTTCTGCATGTGAACAGGGGAAAAGTCATCGTGCTCACTTTCCACCCAAAATAGAACATAGCACAGACCACGTCCTACAGCTGCTTCATATGGATTTGTGTGGTCCAATGTGGGTTCAGTCTATAAATGGGAAAAGATATATTCTGGTAATATTGGACGACTACTCAAGATGGACATGGGTTTACTTTCTTCGAACAAAGGATCAAGTTCCATCTATCGTCACTATATTTCTCACAAAGATTCAAGTGCAAGTTCGTAACACTGTCAGAATTATCCGCACAGACAACGGCACCGAATTCAAGAACCAAATCCTTCGGGAATTTACAGAGAAAAATGGGATCGTTCATCAATATTCTATAGCTCGCACTCCTGAACAGAATGGTATAGTTGAACGACGAAACTGTATGCTCGTGGAAGCAGCTAGAACAATGTTGATCAACGCACAACTACCAGACTATCTTTGGGCCGAAGCCGTTAATAATGCTTGTCATACACAGAACCGCTGCATGATCAACAAAAGACACAACAAAACTCCATATGAGCTCATACAAGGCAGGAAACCAAATATCAACTATTTTCACGTCTTTGGAGCATTATGCTACCTGAAGAATGATAAAGATGATCTTGGTAAGCTGAAGGCAAAAGCAGATATTGGGATATTTTTTGGTTGCTGTGAGAACTCCAAGGGATACAGAATTTGGAATCGTCGGACTGGGGACATTCAAGAAACCATACACGTTAATTTCGATGAACTCACTGAAATGGCTTCTGAGCAAGACCGCTTGGAACCCGCACACAACCGTTTGAACTTTCCAGAATCTTCAGCTGAACCCTTACCCTTCAAAAGGAAAGATTTGGAAGATCTGTTTGCTCCTATGTTTGATGACGTTCTCCTTAATAGTGCATCAGAGGCTTCCACAAGTTCCGCTGCTCAATAGATTCCACATCAAGCACCTGATCCATCAACAACTTCCTCTACAGCAGATACTGATGATGCACCACAACCTGAACCATCATCATCTATGGATAAAACACCTCCACCAGCAGTTGAAGATTCTTCCCCCACTTCTAACCAAGTTCCCACACCTTCAGATTATGACGGTAATGCCTTCTTTAATCCATTTGCTCCACCCCCAACCATTCCTGAAACTGGAGAATCATCTTTGAGCAACATGGAACCGTCAAATCTGAATCACCACATTCAACACTACCCATCAACTCATAAATGGACAAGGAATCATCCATTAGTTAATGTGATTGGCAATCCAGACAACCCAGTCATGACACGACAAAAACTTCACACAGACGGTGAAACTTGCATGTATGCTTTCACCGTTTGTCAAGCTGAACCCAAGAATATTAAAGAAGCCATGACTTACGACAATTGGATTAAACCAATGCAAGAAGAGTTGGATCAATTCAAACGATTGGAAGTCTGGGAACTCGTTGAAAAACTAGCTGGAGTTTATGTTGTTGGCTTGAAATGGATTTGGAAAAACAAGCTGGATGCAGACGGCATGGTTATTCGTAACAAGTCACGGTTGGTTGCTAAAGGGTATAGCCAAGAAGAAGGAATTGACTTCGAGGAATCCTTTGCTCCAGTGGCTAGGCTTGAGGCAGTGAGAATGTTTTTGGCGTACGCGGCTCATAAAAACATAACAGTTTATCAAATGGACGTGAAGACAACATTCTTGAACGGACAGCTTCGTGAAGAGGTGTATGTCTCACAACCTGAGGGCTTCGTAGAACCAGAACATCCACATCACGTATACAGGCTTAAGAAAGCCCTCTACGGCCTTAAACAAGCCCCGAGGGCATGGTACGATAAACTCTCTGCTTTCTTGATTGCTAATCATTTTTCTAAAGGATCTGTGGACCCGACTTTGTTTATAAAAAAACACGGGGAGGACATTCTCATTGTACAAATTTATGTGGATGACATCATTTTTGGGTCTACCCATAAAAAGTATTCAAACGCTTTTGCAAAACTTATGAAACAAAACTTTGAGATGTCCATGATCGGTGAACTAAACTTTTTCCTAGGATTACAAGTTCACCAATCACCCCGTGGTATATTTCTTAGTCAGTCTAAGTATGCACAAGAAATATTGAAAAAGCATGGTATGACATCTAGTGATACCTATAACACCCCTATGTCCTCCTCATCCCCGAAGCCAGATACTGACATACATGGGAAACCCACTGATCCTACCAATTACCGTAGTATAATTGGGTCTCTCATGTATCTCACCTCTAGCAGACCGGATGTTGTATTTGCCACATACCTATGTTCCCGATATCAGTCAAATCCAACAGAAAGACATTTATCTGCTGTTAAAAGAATCCTTAGATACATCAAGGGAACCATTCACTTGGGTATCTGGTATCCAAAGGATTCTGGTTTTGCACTAACTGCTTTTTCAGATGCGGATCATGCGGGATGTATAGATACGAGGAAGAGTACATCAAGAGGAGTTCAATTCCTAGGTGACAAACTGGTGTCCTGGAAGTCCAAGAAACAATATTGTACATCACTATCATCTACGGAATCTGAATATGTAGCCATTTCTGCCTGCTGTGCTCAAATCATCTAGATGTGATCACAACTGATGGACTATGGATACATATTCAACAAGATTCCTATGTATTGTGACTCCAAAAGTGCCATCGCTATCTCATGCAACACTGTGCAACACTCCAAGTCCAAGCACATTGCTCTCAGATATCACTTCATCAAGGAGCATGTGGAGAAGGGTACCGTTGAGTTGTATTTTGTGGGAACAGAACACCAACTGGCAGATCTGTTCACCAAAGCCTTGCCTCATGCAAGATTTGTGGAACTGGTCCACCGGATTGGTATGCGATGTTTAACTCCAAACGATTTGAAAAACTTTCTCAAAACAAATTAAAAAGAGTCAAACATCAAACTATCTTTTGTAAATATTTCTTTAAATATATATATATATATATTATATATATATATATATATATATATATATATATATATATATAATATATATATATATATATATATATGCAAGTACAAACCCTTATCCAACACGTTGTTAATTTTAAAATGTCACAAATTATTTTTTGAACAAGTGTTGAGGGGGAGACATAATTTTTTCACAAGTTTTAAACTTGTACTTGCATGTTTTCAGAAATTTGTTGCTTCACAAAATTTTGGAGACAAGGTGTTAAGATGGTAAAGTAGTGTGCCTTAAATGTAATAAATGAGACTAAGAGTTAGTCAAATGGTGGTTTAGGACTAGAATCACAAAGTCATTAAGTTAGGGGACTAACTGTGTAAAGTGTGCAAAGTTTAAAAGTAAAATATAAATACAAAAAGTAAAAAGAAATATCTTGCGCAGTTAATTTCATCTGACTTTATTCACCAACCATATTTATTACTCTCAACCACATCATCCACGACCCTCATTGAACCTGCAAATCAGATAACGATCTTCAATTTTTGTGAGTACTTTCACGATTAACATACCATTTTAAACATTGGTTTTGAATTTTATCAAGATCCAACGGTTCAAACCATCGGAATTGAGACCTTTAGTTCTAGGTTTTGCGTAAAATTGGGGATTCTTGATTTATAGTGTTTATGGTTAGATTGATTATTCAATAATGCTTAAATAATGATAATGAACCTAGATTGAATGCTAATTTCTACCCATAAACATCTAATCGTTAGAATTAAGATTTAGGGTTTAAGCGTTGAATTTGGGGAAATCTTTATAGAAGCGTTATTGTGAAATCTGTTTGTTGGAATGTTGTTGTTATAAGCTTAATTGTATGTATGCATGATCAAATTATACCCAGAAACACTTTAATTGATCTAATTGAGTTTTAAGGGTTTATGAAGAACACGGACACACGCATATTTGGTTGTTAAGATTTTGTGGTTGATTTTTGTTATAACTTAGTCAGATTGCTTAAAATAGTCATATTAGTTGATTGAGATAATCTGTGGTTGTAAATCATAAGTTATAACGAATTACGATAAAATTTACGTGGCTGTTCATCTTCAAAGTTATCGAAAACTCTTGTATAAGATTTTATCGAAGTTACCAAAATTATCGCGATTGGATAATTATCGTGATTGGGATAATTATCGCTATTGAGATAATTGTCGCTATTGAGATAATTGTCGCTATTTGGATAATTGTCGCTATTGGGATAATTATCGCGATTGGGATAATTATCGCGATTGGATACTTATCTTGATTGGGATAATTATCGCGATTGGGTAATTGTCGCTATTGCATAATTATCGCGATTAGATACTTATCTTGATTGGGATAATTATCGTGATTGGGATAATTGTCGCTATTACATAATTATCGCGATTGGATACTTATCTTGATTGGGATAATTATCGCGATTGAGATAATTGTCGTAATTGTGATCTGTGATAAAATTTGATCTATTTCCTTAGATATAATTTCAATACTTATCAACATGGATCAAATTTTATAAACATTTGGTAATCTCTTGATAAATTCTTTGATCAAGCATGTAACAACCAATCATAACTACAAAAGGATGACATGTGTTACATCTAAGTCTAACATACTCTAATCATTATGTATCCTGTATGTTGGTATTTGATTGTAGCTTCAGAAAATACATCAATGGCAGTACAACAACGACAACCTCTTCCTACTCTCACCAAAGAAGAAGGCTTTCCTCACGGGTATTCTCTGGAAATTGGAAAGAACAATGTACGAGTTGAACTCGACAAAATCAAGTATTCTGACTCAAGTTGCCAGATTGCAGTGGAGATTCTCAAATTTCATAAATGCAGGAATCTTCTTGATAGCTCGGACTCCATTCCAGAACTATACATTCATCAACTCTGGGACACTTTCACTCTAAGCAATGATGACAAGTATTTCACTTGTAAACTGGATCGTAAAAGAATCAGAGTCACACCTGACACACTCCGCAGAGCCTTAAAACTCCCAAAAGCTCCTGAACCTTCCAATCAATTTTACCCAACACCATCAGAGTCTGAAATCATGCAATTCCTTGTAGATCTAGGTTATGATGTTCAACCAAATACACCATTGACCAAGATCTCCAAAGTCAATGCCAAATACATTCCTCAGCCCTGGAGAACTATCTTCTACATCATAACCCATTCCATTTCTGGTAGAGATAGTGGGTTTGAACACCCAAGACTTTCTCATCTTCAAGTCCTATGGGGTTTTGTGAACCAGGAACCAATTGACTTTGCAGCTCTCATTTGGGAAGACATATTGTTCCAAATGCGGAAAGCCTTCAAGCAAATACCATTTGTACGCTACACCAAGGTTCTCATTAGCTATCTGCTCGATCTACATCAAGACATTGATAAGCGTCCTACTGATCGAGAGATTCATCCGTACAAGTTGGATAAAACCCTCAGCAAAGTCTCCTTTCCCAAAGGAAGCACGCACAAACAAGGTGCAAGATTGCCAGAATTTCTGATGACTGATGAGATAAAAGTAACAAAAGCATATCTTGATTACGACAAGGCATTTCATAAACGTCGTGTGGGACTTGCTAAATTGGTTGAATGATCAGGATCTACAAAGACTCGAAACAAGTCTAAGACAGGTAGTGCATCAAGTGCCTCCGAACCAAAGAAACCACATCTACGAACTACTGGTATCAAAAGGAAAGTACCAAGTAAACCCCAACCAAAACCTGAACCAATAGGAATCATTGATGAAGATTCTGACTCTGATGAATCTGAATCAGAAGAAGAAGTGTTGATGGATGAGAAGATAGCTAAGGTTCAAGAAGATATTGATGTACAAAATGCAAATGTATATAGTATGAGAAGTATCAGAGATGATGAAGAGAGAAGAGCTAACCTCAGAGTTAAAAAGGCGAAGGAATTTGAAGAAGCTAAAGCAAGGGAGATTGCCAAGGGGGCAGGAGGTTCTGGTGTTACTCCCGAAGCAGCTTCAACCCAATCTAATCCGGTTAATCAACCCTGAGGGCTTGAAACTACTATCCCAACAACCCAAGATCATCTGGTTAATCAACCCGGAGGATCTGAAGCTCCAACATCCAAGGTTCAGCCTGATATGGTTAATCAACCCGATACGGTTGAATCTGTCACTCCTCAGCAACCAAGCTCGATTAATCAACCCGACTTGGAAGCACAAACTCAGGAGGAGAAGGAAAAGGATCAGGAGACCAACCTCGTCTTATCTAACCAAGGGGATCAACCACTTCATGATGATACTGAGGACTGGAACATGGAAGAAGAAAAGGACATCCTTGGAGATAAAACAACTAAAGCTGCTACGGAACTTGAGGAAGAGGCAAGAAAAGAGGAACAAGAACGAATACGGAAGGAAAACGAAGAAGCTGATAGCTATATTCACACCCCTCCTCAGACTGCACTTATAGTCTACAAACCTCTTCCAACACATCAACCTCATCAGTCTTCTCCAGTTCCTCCACTAGTACAAAAATGGGATTTAGTCACACATGCAGTTTTTCGAACGGCCACACAGTAACTTTTTTATGTGACTAAATGTACCAGAATAAAATAAACAGCCACACTTGATCCGACTTGTGTGACCATTTCAGAATTACATCTGAGGCTACAGCCACACATTTGAATATTTTTGTGACTAGAGGTATCTGGTAAAACTTGTTTTGATTTTTTTGTCACTTATAATTTGGGACGTGTGACAGATACAAATAAATTTGAAACATTAGTCACACTCTATATATACATATGTGACAAATATTTGTCACACAACTAAACAGTGTGACCAAAATCCATATATGGTCACATGAAGTAATTATGTATGTGGCTAAATCATATACTCAAGTTTGTCACACATTATTTAAATGTGACTAAATCATATAGTCAAGTTTTTCACAAATTATTTAAAATCATCACACTTAGTTTTTCCCAAAATAAAATTTTGCCTCTAAATTTTCACAAGGCGCCTAAAATTTTCCCCAAAATCAAATTGCCCCACCTTCCCAAATATTTCATTCACCTCCCAAATATTTCATTCACCGCCCTCATTTTCAATACTCCATCCCAAATCAGTTTATTTATTTCTTTTATTTCTTTACACCAAAACAAGATCTTCTATACTTCACTGCCACCGCTCGCACCACCACCACACTCGCACCAACAACACCATTGCTAATTTTTATGTTTGTGTTTGAGGGTTTTTGTTAGACCGCCGTGACCCATCAACAAACAAGTTTTTTATATAAAAACTTCGGTGACATCGTCTCAGTAAGAATTTTTATATACTGTAATTGAATATATAAACAAGTTTTTTCTATTCATAACTATGCAGAAAGTATTTTTAATTATAATTAGTGTTTTGTGCGTTTTTGGTTTCAGGATGATGCTATATTACGGGAACAGATTGGTATTCATGGAACGAATAAGTATGATTTTTGTTACTCTTAACTGTCAAGGGCAAGGAAGACAATCAGTCGGAGTTGGTTGACCTGTTGGGGGACGTGTCTGATGCTGCAAGTTGTTCAGATGTGATAGCTGCAGTCAACACTGAAGCTCGCCCATCAAATGCCACTGAAGCTGAAAGCACGTGCTCAGATTCCAATGTTGAGGTATACTATATTTTGTGAAAATTACTGTGTATGTAGAGTTAGGATTTGAAAATTGAAGTGAATGATGAATCGGACGAATTATGTTGTAGTTTAAGTGATTTACTGTGTGTTGATGAGGATTTTGGTTGAATTTGTGATAATTAGTGTGCATGTAGTGCTAGGATGTGAGAGTGAGGATTTTGGTTGATTTTGGTTGAATTTGTGATGATTAGTGTGCACGAAAAATGTCGCAACTAGCGTAAGATGTGAAAGGTACTCAAATATGCAGGTTAATGATTTGTGTGTAGTGAAAATTGATGTGCTAATAAAGAACCACATGAATCATACTACATTTCAAGTGATTTACTGTGTAATCGTGAGTTTAGGTTTAACTGTGTGTAATGGCAAACGTGGCCTTGTTAGTACAATCAGTTTTTACATTCTCACTTGTTGAATCTGGAATCTTGTTGTTTGTGCAGTTACCGCAGCAGCCAAATTCATATGATTGTGGTCTATTCTTGCTCCATTACGTAGAACTCTTTTTGGAACAGGCTCCAATTAATTTCAATCCATTCAAAATATCTCAGAGTGTCGATTTTGTAAGTAAACTGACTCATCTTTCAACCTCATAGCATCAGTTTTAGTTACATGTCTAATTTATTTTTCTACTAAGAACATTGAGGATTTGAACCAACTATTTAATACTACGTATTGACATTTAAGCAAATAAAGATACTTTTTATGGTACTTTATAATATACTTGACGTCACTCCATTTGTTCAGCATCTATCATGACTATGTGCTAGTTTCTGAGATCAATTTTGCAGCATGTAAAACTTAATAACTGCACAAACTTTGAAAATTGAATACTATTTCAAATCATTTTAACAGCATGTTACCATAATTGGGAATTGGTTTATTGTCTTTTCATGCATAAAACTCTTCTAGATGTTTGATTTTGATTACTGTTTGTGCTGATCTTATCATGGTAGCTTTCAAAATTTCCACATGTAATATCAGCGACTAGTCATTAACAAAATCAGTTAAGTAGAAGGGATCAATGCAAGTGTAGATTAAGCCCATTTATGATCATACACAAAACTAATTGCGACTAAAAGTATTCAACGTTCAAATGATGTTGTCCCAAAGACTAGCTGGCCATGATATTTATAACTTGAACCTAATTAATTAACTAAAGATCAATCTTAACTCGCTATTGTTAAGGTTTAGTCAACCATTGGTATAGGAACACATATATTGGAATTTTTCATGGTAGCGTTCCCTCCAAGAACGAAGCGTAAACTTCAAGTGCACAACCTGGTTGGTAACTTGGGATGGTGTGTCCTGCTCCTCTAATAGTCACAAATGTTAGGTTTTGGTATTCCAGCGCATATCCACCAACCTGAATAACAAAAAGTGGATTTCCATGAATCATTTAGTTGTGAATTGTTACAAAAAGTGGTTTTGGTATTCCAGCGCATATCCACCAACCTGAATAACAAAAAGTGGGTTAGTCTTTACTTGCAATGTTCCCATGAATTAACAGGTTTTGCATGTAGTAGCGACTGCTGCACAGCAGGAGTGTTCAAGTAATCTCGGATATATGTTTCGCTGCATGGATCAAACCCTGATATCTGTTGCAAGCATGTGAATTCGATGTCAATATAAAAAAGGGAAAAGTCTAAAAATGCATATCATGGTGGCTTTGGTGTACCAAAATGCATAGTGGACTAATTCCATTACCGATATGTGTAACATACTCTTAAATGCGTCTAAATATCACTAATTTGTTGACTTGTTACCCTTTTAGCCTTTTAGCAGGTAAAAATGATTTTTTAACATTTCTTTAATTTTTTCGGCTTATGTGGCATTTTACTACATTTTCCAGGTTCCAATTTATTCAACAGATGATCTTTTTGAATGGTCTGTTTGGATACCTTTCCCTCCTTATCATTGTGAAGTGGGTCACGGGCTCACAAGCTGATCTATACCGTGTGATGATATACATGTTCCTTAGCTCCATTGATGATCTCGGTGACAACCAGCTTTTTCCACACCAGAAGACTGTTCAGGTTTGATTCTTCTAGCACCTTTATCTTTTGTTGCACCTTTATCTTTTGTTGGCTTTTTCATGCTTAAATCTTAGCACAACGATAGTGAAACATAAGGTCTTCCGTATTACTCAAGTAATACAAATTGTTTCATTACCAGCTTGTGCTTCTATTGCTATCTCTAATTGCTGTCCCATGGATGCTACTACCCAAGCCTTTCATTTTGAAGGCACAACATAATAGGGTATGTCTTTCTTTCCCACCACCTCAAACGTCGCAGTTTTATTAACTCGGTGTGTCATGATCATGTTACCTTACTTTTTCTGTTTTGCGCCATGTTTTTATGTCTTTGTAGACACATCAAGGTCAGTCTTCAGATGACAAGTGTTTAGTGTAGTTTAGAAGGATGATAAATCAAGTGTTTAGTGTGAACAGAGGACAATCAGTATGTAAATGGTTCATATTTGATTGCAGGTTAGAGGTCAAACAATCAGCTAAAGGAACCCAAGAAGTTCCAGGACTCTAAGGTGCCTGTGCACAAGACAGATGAAGTTTGGGAATTGCTTAAGAACGGGAGTCGTGCTCGATCTGTTGGATCAACCAATGCCAATGAGCTTAGTAGCCGCTCCCACTGGTAAGTCTTTATCACATTTTAGCTAATTTGTAAGCTGTAAATGGGTTAGTTTGGGTTGCAACTCCTATTATTACTGCTTCAGATTGTGAAGGTGTTGGGGAGTAATTTTGCGTAACCACATTGGTATGCTCTCTTTGATGTGAATATGCAGGTAATTAGATGTAATTGCTTCCTAAACAGAACATGCAGAATATGCAGGTAATATGCTGATGTGAATATGCAGTGAAAAGATAAAAAGGTTGGACGAAGAACATGAAGCCCTCGTTGAAACTGCTAGTGTATTAGTTACAACTGTTAGTACTGATAGTGTATTAGTTACAACTGTTAGTTATAAGTTAGTACTGTCGGTTCATATAGTTAGTACGCTTATATGATATGTATTAGTGGTTCAGTTATATACATTCCAATTTTATTGTATTTGAATTTGTTTTGATATATATTTGAATTTGTTTTGATATATATTGATTTCTTAAATGTGACTAAAAGATGTATATAGTCACACTTATTAACACTTTTGGTTACTGTTTGCTTAATTCGTTGTGTGACTAAATATTACAAAAGGCCACACAAAAAAAAATTCATGTGGCAATTGGATGATCAATAGTCACACAAAATACAAATTTTTTTCACTTTAAACATCATATGGTCACACTTATTAACACTTTTGGCCACTTTATGCTTAATTGTATGTGACTAAATACCCAAAACAAACATGCTTTGTGTGACTAAATATTACAAAATGCCACACAAACTAAAAATTCATGTGACCATTGGATGATCAATAGTCACACAAAATACACATTTCTTCACTTTAAACAGCATATGGTCACACTTATTAACACTTTTGGCCACTTTATGCTTTTTTGTATGTGACTAAATACCCAAAACAAACATATTTTGTGTGACTAAATATTACAAAAGGCCAGTTCCTCCACCAGTTTCATCACCGAAATATGCCACACCTCCAGAGTCACCACATCACACTCCAACACCTCCATCCTCGCCTCCTAAAGACTCTTCTTCTAAATCTAAGGATTCAATTCCTTCACTAACTCCATCATCATCAAGATCACCATCTCCATCACCAAAATCAAAAGCAACCATTTCTGAAAGAATAAAAAGGGCCTACAAAGGAAAGAATATAAGTCGAATTACCAAAGTCACCAAAGTTGAAGTTATTGCTTCTCCAGCTGCGAAAAAGCTTAAACAAGCATTGAAGAAAGCACAAGCAAAACGAGACAATCAAGCAAGCATCAAATTGGCTAAGATGGAAATCTTGGTCAAGAACTTGTCTCAGCAGATTGAGGAGATGCAGTAAGCCAAGAAAAAGATGGATGAGTTTCTTGAGTCTGATATTGATGCCACACTAAACAAGAAAACAAGGCATTATGTCAAACCTTATCTTCCTGACTTTCAAGAAAAGGTTGAAGCACACATCAACACAAAATTTGAAGAGCAAATTCAGGAATTAAAGATTCAGCAGAAACATCTTCTAGAATATTCGGCAGAAGAACTTCAAGACGCTCTCTTCACCAAGCTGCTTGCTAAGTCCTCTCTCAACTACCATGAACTGTCACTCATGAATGCTATAAAAGCAAACATGGAATCGTGTAAAGCTTCAGCAGACAAAGGCAAGAGAAAATGAGATGATGATGAACAAGATCCCGATCCTACAACAAAGAAGCAAAGACCTGGAAGCGGATATGGAATTCACATTCAAGAGCCTACTGGAAACATCTGTAAGGAATTAAATATTCCATAGATTTGATGATCACAAACAAGAAGAATGAAACATATTATATACTGAAGTGATAAGCAAAATACGCTAAAGTGATGGTACTGATAGTGTATTTTATGGTACTGATGGTCCAAAGAGCAAGGTACTGCTAGTTCAAGAACAAGGTACTGCTAGACCAAGAAGGTACTGCTAGTTCAAGAACAAGGTACTGCTAGACCAAAAAGGTACTGCTGATTCAAGAGCAAGGTACTGCCAGTGCAAGAATCGGGAAATACTCAAAGTATCTGTTCCTGCTGATAGAGTATTCATTGCTGCTGATAGGCTTAGCATTCTGCTGATGTGGATTCTGCTGATAAAGATACTTGTTTCTGCTGATAGTTATAACACTCTGCTGATAGAGTTAATGACTCTGCTGCTAGGCGTATGACTCTGCTGCTACAACTAACAGCTGTCACATAAGCTGCTGCTTGAAGGATAAGAACGAAGAAGATATTATTTTGTATGAGTCATGTTTATACAAATATAATATCTAGATATTTATCAAGTCATCAAATTGAACACTCAAGATACAAGTTGTATCTTATTGACTTGACACATGTAAAAGCAAGTGGATGACTAAAAGCTTATCAATTTGTAAATGATCTCCTTATGTTATAAAAGGAAGATCATACCCCTTAGATAAAGTGTGGGTCACTGTGGACAGTGAGTGTGTCACTGTGAGATTAGTGATCAACCAAAGTGCTTTGTACTCTCAAATTACAACAACACAAAGTTGTGTTAAAATGTAAGAGCACTTAAAGAGTGTGTGTGATGAACATCAGACGTGGGGTCTGATAAACATTGGACATGGGGTCTAATGTTGTTTAGGTTTGTTTAGCCTCAAGGATCTTCGATCCCTGATTAGATAGTAATCGTGTTATATTGATCATGTAACATTGGGGCTAATGGAATAACAAACGATGAACTTGGAAAAACCTTGTTGTGATAGTAATGTTTCTTTATTAGAATATTCAGTCAATATTATCCTCATGCTTTTCATTAACAAAATCCTAGATCAAAGGTGTAACAACCTTGAGCCCATAAACGATCAGAAAACTTATAAGTAGTTAGTTCTCTTGTTCTTTAAAGTTTTCAACAAGTGGTATCAGAGCGGGGGGCTCTGAATCTAGGAAAAGAAAAGGTTTTAGCTAAGAAAGAAGAAAAATTCGTTTTTGCTTAATTTTTCAAAACTTTCTGCAGAGCAGTTTTGCAAAGGCTATAAATCCTTCGTTAACCGTTGGATTGGGCTAAAATTTTTGGTGAAGGTTCTTGGTATATCAAGGTAGATTCTCACCGGAGGGATCTTCAATCTAAGCCTTAGGTTGCAAGATATGCATCGTTGAAAACTGCTGCAGAAACAGTTGAGGTATGGTCGAATTTTTGGTTTTTCTTTCTTGGTTTACACACACATAGGGAAGAATCACACACAGAGAAGAGTTGGTTCTTAAAAGATAAAAAGGCTTGTTTATCAATTTATTATTGGTGAAAAAGGTTATTTGTTGCTTATTTGAAGTTGAGGTTGAATTTTTCAAGATTGTGTTTTGTCATATCTTTGGAAGAAAAGATAACTTGTTTGTGCTTCAATAAATTATGGCGATGACTTGTTAAATCTAGTTTTCATAGGTCAAGGGGAGGATGGACGAAGACTTAGTTAACTATCACTTAAAGGAGTTACTTTGTAGTGCTCAGTGTCTCATTGAAGATGAGGATTTTATCAAGAGATTTTGATCTACTTATATGGTGTTAGTATAAGTTCAAAGTCAGTTTTAGTACAAGATATAGGACACAAGATTGGTTTATTCAGCTTCATCAACAAGTTGGTAATGATTGGTTTTTCTTCATCAGTCATAAAAGCCTACAGAATGGAGATTCGAATGGTTAACATATTAGTTTCAGGGGAAGCTTCAATGTTAAAGATGTTTAACCATTTATTGTATTTGTGCAACACCACAAGGGAAAGTTATTGATTCTTACTACTATTGATTAGTATTAGTTTGTAGTTGTAAAAATCATATTTGTAATATTCTCTATTTGTTGATAACAAAAAGGGGAAGAGATGTGGTGGATAGCATAGATTAAGGGGAAGTCAGTATAGTTTTCATTCATGGTGAGATTTAGTTATCTCAATTTCTCTACTTCGTCTAGGGAAATTCGTACAAGAATGTGTTTGTTTTGTAATCATCAAATAGGGGAAGATTGTAAGGAATTAAATATTCCATAGATTTGATGATCACAAACAAGAAGAATGAAACATATTATATACTGAAATGATAAGCAAAATACGCTAAAGTGATGGTACTGATAGTGTATTTTATGGTACTGATGGTCCAAAGAGCAAGGTACTGCTAGTTCAAGAACAAGGTACTGCTAGACCAAGAAGGTACTGCTAGTTCAAGAACAAGGTACTGCTAGACCAAAAAGGTACTGCTGATTCAAGAGCAAGGTACTGCCAGTGCAAGAATCAGGAAATACTCAAAGTATTTGTTCCTGCTGATAGAGTATTCATTGCTGCTGATAGGCTTAGCATTCTGCTGATGTGGATTCTGCTGATAAAGATACTTGTTTCTGCTGATAGTTATAACACTCTGCTGATAGAGTTAATGACTCTGCTGCTAGGCGTATGACTCTGCTGCTACAACTAACAGCTGTCACATAAGCTGCTGCTTGAAGGATAAGAACGAAGAAGATATTATTTTGTATGAGTCATGTTTATACAAATATAATATCTAGATATTTATCAAGTCATCAAATTGAACACTCAAGATACAAGTTGTATCTTATTGACTTGACACATGTAAAAGCAAGTGGATGACTAAAAGCTTATCAATTTGTAAATGATCTCCTTATGTTATAAAAGGAAGATCATACCCCTTAGATAAAGTATGGGTCACTGTGGACAGTGAGTGTGTCACTGTGAGATTAGTGATCAACCAAAGTGCTTTGTACTCTCAAATTACAACAACACAAAGTTGTGTTAAAATGTAAGAGCACTTAAAGAGTGTGTGTGATGAACATCAGACGTGGGGTCTGATAAACATTGGACATGGGGTCTAATGTTGTTTAGGTTTGTTTAGCCTCAAGGATCTTCAATCCCTGATTAGATAGTAATCGTGTTATATTGATCATGTAACATTGGGGCTAATTGAATAACAAACGATGAACTTGGAAAAACCTTGTTGTGATAGTAATGTTTCTTTATTAGAATATTCAGTCAATATTATCATCATGCTTTTCATAAACAAAATCCTAGATCAAAGGTGTAACAACCTTGAGCCCATAAACGATCAGAAAACTTATAAGTAGTTAGTTCTCTTGTTCTTTAAAGTTTTCAACAACATCACTTCTTCTTTACCTCCAAAGCAACAAGAATCTGGTCCTAAGGAATCTGAACATCACTTTGAGTACTTTGAGCACAATGTTGAAGAACATGTGGAATTTCAGCCACATGACGATCAACCGTAATCACCACCGTCACCACCAAAACCTAAGCCTTCCAAATCTAAGTCATCACGCAGCAAGAAATCGTTTGAAGAATCAGTTGTTGTTACATGGCTTGATAATGATAAGGATGAGCTAGGGAATGAATGGTTCGATCAGCTCGCCAGTGCTCAAGTTCAGACTGATGATGCTTCTCGAGTTGAAGACAGCACGTTTGCTGTTACTCAAGAGATCAAAAGAAGCCTTAACATAAAGAAGATGACTAAACGGGAGCTTTACCGAATCAAGAACGATGCCTTCATTCTTCTGAAAGATAAATCCAAAAGTTTAGCCAAACTCGAGTATCATCTTGAAAACATTGCACGAGCAATGTCAAGTAACTTCGACTGGGCAAATCCAGACGTGGTCAGGGGAGATGGCCAGAACCGTCCATATATCACTGATTGGACAAAGCCACTTCCTGTGATACGAAGATCTCACCACTCAGAAATTCCCTTCCAATTCTTCTTCAACAACGATTTGGAACTACTCAAGAATGGAGCTAAAGGGAAAACAAAGTATGCTACGTCAATCACATTCACACCAGTTGCTCACTACACACAGTCAGCCATTGAGGAAGAAGCTTTTAACAGACATCTCTTTGTTAAAGAACTCATGGTATATGATCGTGATGCAGAGTTGGGGATTCATCACTGGTATTCGAAACGACAGAGCTGGTACAAGTACAAACTTGTTCTTCAGAAATCTCGGGAACCAGTTTACAGTGATCTCAGAATAATGGCAGTAGTCGATGTAAGAGGATCCAGAAGGTGTGACTATGTATTTCTCGAAGAGATTACTATAAGAAGACACGATAACAACACTTACAAGTTCTCTGAGGCAGACTTACCTGATCTAAGCCTGAATGATATTGAAGACATGTATCTGATGAAAGTACAAGGCAAGCTCCAGCATCTGTCCACTGATCTTCAATATGCATTTAGCACAGCACTCTATCATTTCATCAGAAGAACAATCATCAAAGAACGTGTCGAGGATCTCCAGCTGGGTGTGGAAAATTATCAGACGAAGCTAAACCTTGTTGAACCAAAATTCCTGCTCCACAGCAACAAAGACCCGCAATACACTTTGCTACACCGTCCGGTCTTTGGATTCGTCAACAGAAGTACAACGGATTTCAGCCGCTTCATGCCGTTCGATGAAATTCACAAGTTCTTTGACGATACTTTGAAGAGTGTTCGTGATGGGTTAGCTAATCGGGTCAGAGACAAAATGTTGGGAAAGAAGAGCAGATGGAATTCTGATGAGGTAAGGCAAGTCAAGGAGTTCGTCTGGAAGATTGAAAAAAGGTTATATCGTAGGGATCAGATTAGGAGGTTAGAAAGTTATGTTGGGGGTCGTCCATCCTTCGCCATCAGATTATTTCAGAGGACGTACCAAGTACTCTCAACCTTTGGCAAAGGCGGTTGATGTAAGAATTTAAATTCATATTTCATTATATCATCATTCTTATATCATGATTCTTTCTTTTGGCCAGTGACACTACGGCTTGTGTACACATAACAGTGCACAACCTGGACCCTAAAGAAAGGACCCTGAGGTACGCTTCAGTGCCTCAATCCTGAAAAAGGAGCGAAAGCTTCTTACTTATGAGCAGAATTAAACCAGAATGTTTTCTAAGTTTTTCAAACATTCTGCTCATAAGGACAAATATTCCCTCGTTAAGGGGGAGTATTTGAAAAATAATCTTTGTTCAGTGATAACAAATGTTCTTGAAATTCTTCCCTAAAACTCAAAAATAGCATATTTTAATCACAACGTTTTTCAAAAAACAACATGAGTATGCTATTTTTTGAGGGGGAGAAGTAAAAGATGATTAAAATATGGTGTCTCAATTGCTGGAATCTCACAAGTGCTCAAACTCAGAATTGACCCTCGAATTGACGATAGCAAAAGTCAGTAGTCGAAAGGACATATCCTGGATGGGTAATAATTTCAAGCCAGTTCATCTGGTGATGTAAGCGTGTCTCGCAAAGGATATGTCTGAGTAGAATGTACCAATTTCGAGCGATTTTCCTTGAATGTGATCTGGACGGGTAATAATTTCAAGCTAGTTTACTAGTGATGTAAGCGTGTCTCGCGATGATCATGTTCATTGAAAATCAATCCATTCAAAAGTGCCAACTCTTCCCGACATGTGCAAATTTCAAAGTAATTATATATGAGCACATGTTAAGGGGGAGTCTTTCTGAAAAACATAAAACTCTCAAGGTGTCAATAAAATGTTCTTACAATCATCGACACTTTGAGAGATTTTCAATGATTTGGTTATGGCATCATCAATAGGATAGTCATGAAGTTATAAGGTGACTAAGGTTTAGGAAAAACCGTCCTATGATCCGCCAGAGCCGGAGGGATCTACCCAAGGACAATCCCATAGTTAGAACTAGAAAGTCCTAGGTATGATATGAAAAAAAAATGGAGAAAAGAAATGAAAGGAGAAAGAAGGGGGTGAAGAATTAAAAAGAAAAGCAAAGAAAAGGGTGAAAAGAAATAGCCCTCCATTTGTTCAACCTTAGGGCAGACACCGGGTTCAATTCATAAACTACTGGTTGATGAAAATCACCGGTATTGAAGATTAAAGACGTCATGGACCCAGTGACGCACTGCACAAACCTTCTAAGCCACTCAAGTATCTCTCAAAATATGCTTGTTTCATTTTCACAGAGAACCCTTCATCATCTATTGACCACTCACTACGAGTGTGTTGATATTGAAAAGGAGGCACTCTGCTCCAGCCTCCGACGACCAAAATTGCACTAATCGAGTCTAGAGCCTTGAGATTCATAAAAAGATCTCTTAGGAACACTTAGTATTACTCTGCTGTTCTACATCATGGGCAGCAGTTGTAAAATTAAGAAAGTGTCCTTCGCAAATCTTAGCAATCTGCCGAGAACATTCATGAGAAAAGTCACAATTGTGATTATCAATGATTGAATGGAAATCCTGCCAGGGTCAACATCAAACAGCCCTGACAGCAGGTCACTTCGGTAACTCCTTGTGGGTTACGCTTAGTGTTTGCTCCAAACGGTCTACAGTCGTGGGGTGATCTCCAGCGACTCACTGAATCGTGGGTGCACTTCGGTGTGTCCGTGTAAGCCCTCTCGAGGGTATTCGGTTCAAAACGGTCTGGGCAAGGACTTTGAGAAAGTCTTCACACTATGCTGATGATGATCTCAAAGTCTGAGCCTGTAAGCACCGGTTGGTTCATGCTGATGCTGCTGCTGAGGATCTGGAGCCTACCATCAAGACTCCATCATGCTCAAGAAATGTTCTCTCAAAGACTCAGAAACATCAAAAGTTCAACAAATAATATAGAAAAGTCAAAAGTTCAAGTACCTCAACCTTTCTCAAGTTAAAGATTGAAAAGTGAGAACATGCTGCAGAAATCAAGTCAAAGACACATGGGCATGATGGAGAAGACGAGAAGACATTGGAGATTGGCAGAACGAGACAACATCATATCATCTTATAACAAGAACAAAGAAACAAAGATTATCAAGATGTCTGAAGCCAATGAAGCAAAGACGACGTCAAGCAACATTGATGACCAAGACTTAGGGGGAGATTGTTAGGAACATGTTTTATTTATAATTCAAGTCTTGGTCAATTTGTGATAGAATGTTTCTATTTAAGGGCTTTATGTTTAGTTATATGGTGTGGTCCATTAAAAGCCCATGGATCGCCCATCTTAGTTAATTCTTCTAGAACATGCTTAGTGAAAATGATGCCCTAGTATGTTGCCTATAAATATAAGGCAAGGGCTCATTATTCTTTGTTGGTTTTCTTACATATTGTGTGTAAGCCTTGTTGGTGTAACATTCGACTAATGAAAGCCTTCCACTCTTCTTATTTCTCTTATTATTCTTTGCTTATTTCTTAATCTCATTTCACTTATATCGTAGCTTATTAGATTAAGTAGTAGTAGCTTATTTAGTTTATACGTGTGTGTTAGTTTGAGATATCCACGACCTACATGAGCCTTTAAGATAACCAACTAATCCTTGCTTAGCATCACAACTTATAATTAACTCTATCATTTCTCGTTCTTCGCAAATTTAAAATCTTTAATAAAAATATCCGCGAATGCTTAGTCAAAGTGTTAAGGAAACAAGCTAGGGCTCAACACGCCCGGTCAGGTCAAAATTTTATTCCTACTCTAACCAACGGAAAATCAACAATGTGTCAAACACTTATGATATTTTTACAAAATTTTTTAATCTTTTTTTTTTTTTTTTTTTTTTTTTTTTTTTTTGTATTTTGTATTTTTGGTGGAAAGCGGGGTTGCTAAGGTACACGACACAATGTCAGGCAAAATCGAACCGAAAGATCACCCACCCCACACTAAAACCAAACATTGTCCCCAATGTTTTAAAAGGTAAGGGTAATCCTAACAAATCTAAGGCCATTTATGAATTATGCCAATAGATAAGGTTAGTCGATAAGATAAAGGATACCAGATTTCCTGAGACTTGAGATAGACAAAACCATGAGCACGAGAGTCTTCCGATATCGGGCCAATCCTGCACAAGACAACAAACACAAAACACAAGAGTGGAAGAGATAAGTCTCTTCACGTCACACTATTGGCACACAAATAAAACACACGGATAAGCATGGGTTGCCACCCACGAAGCGCTTGTTTTTTATCAAGTCTTTAGTTTGACTTGCCCCGAATTCATTTGTTCTTGGGGAAGCATGTGGAATTGAAAATCTCCATCGGACTTTCATTCGAAATGTCTGGATAAACATTGAAGTTCTTGAAAGTTCCACTCCGAAGAGATATATCCGGCTCAAAAGAATGATAAATGGAAATGCCGGGGTCAAAAATGGTGTCCTCACTCCCGAAGGAGTGAAGGATAAGACAAGTTACATCAAACGTGAGGAAAGGAAGAAAGATTTTGATAACTATCAAGATCAATTCTTCATCCTCAAAAACAGATTTTTCAAAAGTCTCGGGAGGGAGGGTCGATATGATGTCATCAATAAGCAAATCCTTATCAGAAAGCACACCTCCCCCCAGACTAAAATCTTTCTCAAGATTGAAATAAAAATAATCATACTCTAGATGAAAGAGTTCACCAGAGAACTCTTCAAAGATAACCGGATCATTTTTATCAAAGAAAAATGAATCAAGCTCGGGAAGAGAGATATAAGCATGAGAAGTGGTACTACCACTACTCTCCTCTTCCGTATCAAAGATAAAACTCTCAATAGCGGGAAAAGAATCCTCGAGCTCATGTTCCGGAGGATCTGACGGTTTATCTTCCTTAACAACTTCCTTGGGGAAAACCTCGAGCTCTTCCAAAGTGAAATTACTTCCCTCAACCGGTGTGAGAGAAGGGGAAGAGTCAGAAAGGATTGGTTCAGAAGTCAGAGTGGGATTGCCACTCGAAGAATTAACCGAGAAAAAGTCACTATCCTCAACGGGGATAGGAGATGAAAGGGGAGATTTGAGCACAAAATCAGTAGATGGAGTTGGATTGTCATTTAATGATTCGATCTTAGAGATTAGAAGATAGATATTCAATAATCTTTCACGAAGTGTATCGTCCTTGATTTGAAGAATATCAGTGTCAATCTCTCCATCATTTAGATCAAAATCCATCTCGTGCTCAAAATGGGGATGTTATGCCTCAACATAATCGATGCTTTCATAAGATAAAGAATCATTTTCACTCGTGGTACAATCATCGGAGGAAGTCTCAAAAGTACCAAGAGGAGTCAAATCACATATTTTGTCAGAAATACCCTTGGACTCACTTTGGATTGGGACAAGTTTCTCAACACTAGACTTTATTACTTCGTCCGATTCCATTTCCAAAATAGTGCTGAGATGCTCGTCTCCCATTATGAGAGAGTCCTCTGGGTCCATAGTCGGTAAGACGGGTGTGATTGTAGCTGACGAATTCTCATAATGCTCCCTCATTTGGATAGAATCCTCATCATCATCGACATTGTGAATGAAAGTCTTACAAAATTGGGCACTCACTTTAGCTACTTGTTCTTCGGCTAGTAATTCTCTAATTGATTTTTCATTGCGAAATTGGGAACTTACTACCGGTTTGTTTTGTGTAGTGCGAACTTTCGATTTGTTTTCGATAATCGTCATGAGGTCCTTCAGAGTTCGATACAAGATATTGCCACCGGCGGCTGTATTAAATGAATCTTGATCGGATTGAGTTAAAGCATTATAGAATATATCAACTTGCTGCAATTCCGAAAAACCGTGATGTGGGCATTTCCATTTTAAATCTTTGAACCTCTCCCAAGCCTCGGCAAAAGACTCATCAAAACATTGTTGAAAATTCATGATTTCTTTTCTGAGCTCAATTGTTTTGGAATGAGGATAAAATCTATTTAAGAACTTTGAGGCTAGATCATCCCAAGTGGTGATGGAATTAGGAGGTTCATAATCAAGCCATGTTTCAGCTGCTCCTTTGAGTGAAAACGGAAACAAGATCAAATTCACCGTATCTTGAGGCACTTGATTGATTTTGAAAGTTCGAGTATATGGAAACCGTAGAGGGGGGGGGGGTGAATACGTTTCCATTTAAAACTTAAAACTTTTCGTACCAAACACCCGATCAAGTGTGACGTCATATGAAAAATATCAACTATGATTATATAGCATCTAGAGATGGATATAGTAAACTACAACATATGCACAATCAAACCATGGAACATACATAATCAATCACAACATAAGCAACTAGCCACACAAACATATACGCAATGCAAATATAAGTATAAAGCGATAACGAATGAAATGAAAGTAAAGAGATTAGTAAGAAGGCGCAAACCGGACACGGTGATTTATAGTGGTTCGGTCACGAAGCTCCTCTTCGCCCTACTCCACTCCCCGAGTACCCAACTCGAGAGTTACTTCACTAATCAAAAAACTCCTTTCAGGTGGAGAAAACCATACACGTTGCTTAACTTGTTTTCCGACACTAAGCTAGATGTCGAGTGCTAATCTTAGCTAGCACCAATCTACGACGATCTACCCGATCTACACCATACACGCCGCTTATCCTATTTCCAGCACTAAGCTAGATGTCGAGTGCTAATCTTAGCTAGCACCAATATACCACGATCTACCCGATCTACACCATACACGTAGCTTATCCTATTTCCGACACTAAGCTAGATGTCGAGTGCTAATCTTAGCTAGCACCAATCTACCACGATCTACCCGATCTACCATTGATCCACATGATCAATCACACAAGCCCAATGGCTTCAAGAGATCTTCACTATCTCTTAAGATCACAATGATCTTGACTCACTCTCCCACAAAAGAAAAATAATCTTGATGTATGCTATGATACAATCAAGAGTGTAACAAATGTTACAAGACCTAACAACTCCAACTCTTGTATCTTCTTGGATACCTTGAGTTCTTCTCTTGTAAATGAATAGGAATGATAACACTTTGTATCTACTTGGATACTTTGTGTTCTTCTCTTGCTAATCAAGAGGGATGACAACACTTTGTATCTACTTGGATACTTTGTGTTCTTCTCTTGCTAATCAAGAGGAATGAACAGGATCACTTGAATGGATGATTGGATCACTCTTAAACAAACTATGACTCTCCAAATGATCAAATAAAGTCATCTAAGTGAGGAGGGATTAAACCAGAGAAAAAAGACTGGAAAAATCAAGTTGGAAGTGTGAAATGGTCCACTATTTATAGGCAAAAAAAATCTAGCCGTTACGTACGGACGGCTCCGTTAAATACCCGACGGCTCCGTTAAATTTAATGGAGCCGTCCCTATTTAAAGGTGCCGTGGACGCTCCTTCATTTGTCTTTAGTGGGGAAGGTTTATTTGGGAAAGTTAGGAGCAGTTTTGGGGGGAAATTTGACTGTTGGGATTTTCAAATATATTTTTCAAAATAAAACATTTCTTTTTAATTCAAAAATAATTTGTGAAATATATTTTTGAAAAAATGTTTTGTCACATTAAAAATGTGAAGTTTAGAAAAAATAAAATCCTTTGATCATTTGTCAAGTAGTAGATTTGTTTGTCCATACCTTGAGTGATTTATTTCGGGATGGAAATCTACGACTTCGTTGAAGCATACTTGAGACGTCGGGAGGTGTTGATGTAAGTATGCATAGATGATTTGTGTTTACAAATAACTTGCACATTTTACGTTATGTATTACAAGTTACATGTTTGTCATTATCAAAACCGAAGAAATCGTTTAGTTTAAATATCGTAATATTTGCACTAACAATCTCCCCCTTTTTGATGATGACAAATATGTAAACCGTAACACAAGTAAAATGTAAAAGTTACTTGTTTACACTCCCCTTCTCCCCCTTTTGTCGAATAAAAAAGGTAGTTGCCTCGAGCGCTCCCTACTCCCCCTTATTGAACTACATTCCTTTCTCCCCAGAAATGTGAATTTGCATCATCCCAGTGAAGCCTTCTATCAACACTTGTGAAGATGACTCCATGCTATGTATTCAAATACTCCCGAGCTCCCCCTAGCTCAATGCTCCCCTATGGTGACTTAATCCCCTTGTTTATTTACCTTAGTATCTAGCGGATCCATGGATCAAATTCTTACAAAGGCTTTTCCTACATCAAGGGTTAGCTTCGTGCAGCATAATATATAACAGTATAGGAGTAACATTATAGGGATAGAATACACATAGCAAGACATGGATGGGTTAAACTATGTTAACACGTAAGTGTCACAACCCGACCGAAAACCTAAGGTGTAATTGTTCACTCTATCACACTAATCAGGAACAAGATTCGTTCATTGATTGACGCACTAAATTACTTCTTCCAAGTTGTCATTGGAAAGGAAAGTTCTAACAAACCTTTTGAACAACATAATCATCTACCTAAGATGATTGATGTTAAGGATGGTTTGTTGATAAGACATACTCTAAATGATTACTATTATGACAAGTCGTGCCATAAATTAGACTCGATAGAGGTTATGCCTAAATGATTCCATAAGGTGGGAGAGTATTGGTTGCGGTGACAACAAGGACAACTTAGGTTATGTGGTTGTAGGGGATTGTGATGAGGTTGATGTGTTGGTGCCAAGTTCAAAAGGTGATGTAGGTGATAGGGTTAGTGTGAGAGCTAAAGGTTGTGGTGATGGTGATGGTGATAAGGATGATGTGTAGGTGCCAAGTCCAAAGAAGTTTGATGGTGATAGGGTTAGTGTGATAGCTAAAGGTTGTGGCGGACTTGGTGGAGGTAAGGATGTGGGAATCCTAAAGGTGGAGGATGATGATGATGTGGTTGGAGATGTTGGTTTTGCCCTTTGAGGAAAGGTGGGAAAGGATGGTTTAGGTTAATATATCGTTTGCACTGACAATGAGATGCATGATATATTTCAAAAGTGAAAAGGAAACGGTGTATGTGATCCTAACAGGATTGTTGGTGGATATCTCTAACGGGGTTAAGGTAACGAAGTTCTAGGTTTCTAGATTAGATTATCCTAGTTGTGTATAAGAGATAATTTGGTGCATGAAGGGTTTCATGTGTTTGTGAGGATTGAAGGTTGTTGAACTAACTATCACTTATCCAAAGGGAGGAGTGGTAGTAAGGTTTGAGTGTGATGAGTTGAAGGTTATAAGGTTTGAGTGTGATGTTCTATAGGTTGAAGGTTCTTAGACTAACTATCGCTATCAATAGTGAAGTGTAGCTAAAAGGTTTGAGTGGGATTGATATAAGGGTTGAAGGTTGTAAGGTTTGAGTGTGATGATCGATGAGTTGAAGGTTATGAGGTTTGAGTGTGATGATCTATGGGTTAAGGTTCTTAGACTAACTATCACTGTCAAGAGTGAAGTATAGCTAAAAGGCTTGAGTGTGATGATGATGTTAATGTGAGGTTTGAAGGTGAGATGCAAGATAAGCTTGCAATGGTGAGGTCTTATATAGGCAAGAGTTGTGGGATTCGAACTAAAGTTGGTGTTAGAGTCCTATGGTGTAGTGAGGGAATCCTAGGGAGTTTGCAAATTTTGCAGGTTTGAAGGTTAGGAATGCAGGGATCAGGAGGGAACAGTGAAAATTCGTCAAACATAGGCACGGTATCACACGGTACCATTAAATTTAATGGTACCGTAGCCTATTTAACGATACCGTGACCTGGAAGTCACGAATTTTCCTGTGCAACCTAGTTCTGGGCAGCTAAAGGGAAGTTTCCTAGGGAATAAGAACCACATTTGTGTGTTCTTGAGAGTGTTTGGTAAAAGACTATATGAGTGTGTTTTTGCTCCCCCTTAATCTATGACCATCCGGACAAGATGTGAAAAGAAAAACTAAAGAGGAGAACAGACGTAGACTGAAGCGATGAGCTTAGTAACGTCATAACTTGTGGTGGATAACATACAATAAACTTCACCTTTGAAGTTACGTAGCTCTTCTCAATCATTGTGAATATTCATAGAATATTATGATGAGGCATGTGATTACTAGGAGATATCCTAAGGGTTAAGAAGATAAAATCTTCAGAGTTGTGAGGTTGGTGACAAGGTTCTAGTGTGGTTATCTCAACTTATCCTAGCGGTTCTTCGCTTGAGGTGTGTGGAAGGTGAGTGGGATGCGGAAGCATTGGTAGTATTTAGTACCATGCGGAAATGTAGGGGAAAAGGCTAAGGAATCAGATGATAGATACAATCTATTCTAGTAGGAAACGATTTTGGGTTCAAGACTACATAGAGTGGGTTTTGATGGTGTTGGTGAGAATTGAAAGCAAGATTTTTGACAAAGAAATTTCACGTATGTTGTGATTTTTCTGGACTTTAGATTAAAAGAATTTATACCGAATAAATTCTTTTATGAATGAATCCAACAGGATTCGATGAACGTTGATCGAGAACGAGAAATGACATTTAATTGCATTTCGCAAATTAAATACACTTTAAATATTTCGGATGAAATATTTAAGTTGTCATTAGAATTCAAGAGGATTTTATGAATAAATCTCGCTGATTTAGTGAGACTTTTCGACACGAGGAGAGAATTTATACCTAATAAATTTTTGAACGGTATTGGATGAGACACATGAGATGACTACAATATTTCCAATGAAATATTCAAGTAGTCACAAGATTTATGGAATAGGTTCCATCATTCCTAGACCTAGACGGAGATGGTTAGGGGATTCTCGATTGAGAGGTTTGGTTGATTTACGGATTTCGACGTGCTTCGCACACGAGTGTTTCATGGGGTTTTGAAAGACGTAAAGCTAGGCCTATGGTGCTGATTTGCAGCAGGGTTTGGGATCTTAAGACGTGTATATTCACACGAGGATGAAAGGAACTACTAATCACTTATGTAGTAACTCGTGAGTCCTTTGTCATCCGAAGGTTGATGTTAGCTTTTACCTTTTGGATGAGCGTTTTAACATATTTTGTTAAAAGGCTTGAGTATGATGTTTCGGATATGATATTTAACAATTTCTATCGCAAGTTAAACTTACTTGAATATTTCGGATGAAATATTTAAGTTGTCAACCCTACTCCGAGTTCTACAAGGTTTGTTCCTAACCTTCCCATGAAAAAAGGGTGTATTTCTTGGAAGAAGACGAAGTGATAACTAGGGAATTAGGACAACTTCGCAACTACTCTAACTTATGGGTTTTGACACTAGTGTATGACTCTATGACTTCTAAGGGTTCATAGTGATGGCCATACCTAATTCCTAATGTGTCAAAAGGACATAGTGTGGGTGCAAACTTTACAAGTAAATCATGTAAAATGCACATAAGGAATAAATGAAAGCATCATGTAAAACATGATAATCACTTAGCATTTAAGATCATGAAGATATTTAACCATATCTTATGAGAACATGTTATCATTTTGAAACACGTATGTGGGATGCAAGCAATCTAGGTTTGCTAAGGCAGATCCTAATTACTACTTGTTCAAGATGACATCCTAATGGGAGATATAGTTCACCGATGTAAATTATCTCTAGTCAAAGGTAGGAATGAAAATTTTTCAAGTTAGAGAATGAGTATGAGACTATCACTAGTGGTGCTCAATTAAGGCTAAACACGACCATTTTTACGGGTTATACACAAACCCAACTTCTCTCCTAGAAGCAATCCAACCGTTAGGTCAAATTGAATTTCTAGTGCGATAGGTTCTCCAGTAGTCATTCTCATGTTAGAAGAATATAAATTCCTATATCCTATCGAAGTATAGCAAAGATGATTTTGTCTTGTTTTGCTTATACATGGCCTAATAATCAATTAACCATACTTTGAAAGCCGGTTAAGAAAATGACATGTCTTACACAACTCCTAACAAAGGCAAGCGAGATGTTTTAATTTCGTGTTTGAGATTTAAAGGTTGTTTGATGGAGATGGTGTATTTTATGATCTCTTGGACAACATCTTTGTTTGTTGAGTTGTTACATGTTATTTTAACATGATTTGGTTTCCTAGAACCAAGAGACACTCTAATGTGATAAAATGTAGAACCTACTACATCGTGTGTGTTTCAAGAATGCTCCTTTGCATATCTTGAGTGAGAATCTAGTAAAGGTTACTTACCTCAATAGATCTTGTGAGCATTTTATTTGAAATGAGACATACTGTTTATTTCAACAAGTATGTTTTTCTAAGAGGAAACTTATCACTCTTATGAATGCTTTGTGAAACAAGTATTTTAGTGTATGACCAATTTTACTTGTTTATGCAATGACACATTTCGTATTAGGTTATTATTCAACTTTAATATCCTATATTTGTTAACAGGATGCAATGTATACTCTTGTAACATAACCATTCATGTCACACAGAAAATAAGATGCATAGGATATAAGTTATCCTTTGTCAATCTTTTGATAAGAGAAATACATATGATATTCTCAAAGATTGATAACTTACATAATAGTTAATAACATATTATGTATGACACTTTTACTAGATATGTGACTTTGAGTGTTGAGTTGTTCATGAGCAAAGTTTACATATGTTGTTTGTTTGCTCTTGTTTGGTTTTTCGGAAATGACACATTTACTAATTGCATTGCAATGTAAATTACTTGCATATTTCGGATGAAACATCCAAGTTGTCAATCCTACTTGGTTGTGTATTTTATGCATCTTTTAAACATGTTAGTTTAAAGTTTGGAACACAACCATTGGACAACAAGACTTAACATAGCATCTTCAACACAAGTGTGAGTTATGATCCGATGCATATTATTTTCGTCTTGAAAGGACGTCATTATTTTCATAACAATCAAGTGTGATTGAGTATATAAATTCAAGATGTAACACCCCCAAAATCTGGTTTAGCGGAAGCATACATGTCACTGGGGTGCTACTAAATTGGTATCACAACACATGGTATAAAGAATGGTTTTATCTCAACCATTTAAAATAGATTTCATATTCAAAAATGATTTGTTTACAATATTTCAAAAATGGTGCGGAAATATAAGCCCATAAAAGATTTCAAGTGGTCCCAAATATATCAGAGTCTTCTATGACCATGCCATGCCATGCCAAAGCCTTCAACAGTAAACTATCGCTTTGTACCTGAAAATACATGCTAAAAAGTGTCAACACGAGGTTGGTGAGTTCATAGAGTTTAGTGTAAAATGTAAAGCGCTTGAATAACGATTTTCCCGGCAAAGGCATTGTAAATCCACTCAGTCCCAAGCCCCGCCCATACAAGACTTGCAACCTGTGTGTTTACAACCCGCTGCCAAATAAGATTTGTAATAAAGCAGTAAAAATACTGTGAGTTCCATAAGAGTTTTGTGGCCATTGTGTCGGTCACAATGTATTGGAAATAGTGTTTTCCTTCAAGTAAAGTTTGTGATGTGGACCAAGTGTAGGGTAAGCAACCCAAAAATAAAATAGTGTATTACGCTAGCTCTAAGTTCATGTAACCGAAGCTATAACAGTGTGCATGCTCTAGAAGCATGTTAAACATAAAGGCCCGGCAAGTGTTTATCCCAGACACTTGTGTTTCGACATGGTATACGTTCGTTTGCCTATCCGGTCAACCCGAACGGGGACGTTACTCCCAATAGATCTATTTATAACATTCGCGCTTCCCAGCAGGAATTGACGGTTCATGAGTTTGGGCAATTTGGGACATAATAGTGCTTAGGCTAATCCGCGTAATAGTTTGGTAACAACAGTGTTGGTCCATAAAAATAGTTTTGCATGTTTCTCACCCCGATTGTAAAACAAGTTCAAATAGAGTGGGGTTACATATCAGTCAATCACATAATGCGTTCAAAGAACCAATTCAAATAATTCAGCTCAACAGTCAGATATTGAGTAAACAGATCGCAGATTTCAAAAATAAACAGTCATTGAGTTTAGTTAAAACGAGCATGTATTCTCCCCCAGAAACAGTTTAAAAACCAGTAAAAGCAGGGGCCATGAACTCACCTTAGCTTGCAGCTATGCAAAAATATCATAATGGTCACAACCGAATCAAGAGCAAAATATAACGATATCGAGGATATACGCACAACGGTGCCGGATCGGTACAACCTAATATACATATAGTTATCTCAGAATACGTCTCGTAATGTAAAAGAGTTTTCAAAAGACAAGCGTCTTAGTTTTCGTGGATTACTCATATCAAAGTTTGTAAAAAGTTTAGTATCAATGTTTCGTGTGGTGGTAAGAAAACATAGACTCAAGGATACTCACGCCCAAGTATAACATATATTCCAATATATTATAAAGGAAAGTAGTAAAAGAATAGTCAAGAGAGTATCGACGAGACTCGAGTCGAGATGCTAACGACAAAAGGGAGGAGTTGAGGGAGAATGACAAAAAGAAATCAAGAAATGATTGACAAGGAAAATGTCAATAAAGCAGATCGTTTAGTCAGTTTCGGTATATACCCAATAATCCCCAATGGTTTGAAAATAATCAATAAAGTTTTGGAAAAGTAATTTAAGTTTTTAAAAGAAAAATAAAATCAGTATATTACATTTTTCGACATCAAAGTATAAGTCTAGTAAGTTTTATAAAATTTGGCACGACACGTCCATTTATATAACTTTTCACAAGTCATCGTGACTTCAAAAACCCGTTAGCCAAACTTATCAATACTAGATACCAGTTATTTTCATTTGGACAAAATGAATAATATGTATTACCGAAAGTTTAAATCAAACACACCCTTATTTTTATTTATTTTTCTCTTATGTTTGGGTTAGGCTTACTAGTCCAACAAGCAAGCGCCCCCAACATGGGCTTTGTGGCCCATGAGCTAATCAAACACACTCTTAGTTGGGCTGTTAACATACGCTGACTCACTCTTTCACTAAAAGTTGTGATACAGGTTTTGTGACTTGCTGTAATTTTGTTTCATCTTGTTGATGCTTTCATTGTCAAGTTAGTTGACTATTTACGAGTCAATTTGTTAAACGAGTTACACAATGTCTTTATAGACTGAGAAATGTTCATACATCATGATAATATTTGTTTTTATACATGTTTGTCAAAACCAAAATCAAGGTTTTTGCTATTGACAGTTAACCAGGACTCGAGCATACTCTTGGGTGTACCTTGACCCGACCCGTGACAAACTAACACACCTCTTAAATCTGTCTCGTTTGCTATCGAGATTAAACAACATGAAGCAACCCTTGAGGGTTTTGACCGAATCCGAGAACAACAAAGAGATTTGGACGCAACCTACTTGGGTGACGCAGCCGAGACATATACCAGTGTTCACATCGAGTTTTGTTGACCAATATTAACAATCAATAACCTAGTCATAACATAAGCAACCTCATTTTCAAGCCGAGACCAAGAGAATTCAGCATAAGCGCATAAGAGCTTTTTAGACACAAATAAGCCATAGGCTTCAATATAAGCAACTTCAACATTTTGACTCTTAAACCGTAATAAAGAGATACACAATCAATCAATTCGGCAAGAATAACAGGAACAACAACAATTGCTCAAAACCACTTTATCAAATTACTAGCAACAATGGCGAGAGCCAAATAGCACACAACAAGAACGATTCGCGAGTGACTCACTCACTGAGTTGACTCGGCTGAGTCGACTCGACTCGCCTGAGTTGAGTTGACTCAGTTACTAACAAGCAAACACCACATTTTAATCCATTGTACCACACGAACTTATATATCAAAAATGTTTCAATTTCAACTTTTAATCCACGAAAATTATACAATACGATTTACATTCGGATTTAAACGAAGATTAACAAAAATGAGGTTTAGATTTTTGTCATACCAATTAACAAGAAAAGTGAGGTGGGATGAAGATGGATGTGGTGGAGTCTTCCAACCGAACGGATCCAACACAACTCGAACCCAGAAGCCAAACCCCTACATCGAATCTTGTACTTCCTCGGTCCCCCATGGTATAGATGGTGCTGGTGGCTAACGATGGTGGTGGCCGACGTAGGAGGTGGCGAGTGGTTATAATAGAGAGGAGATGGGTATGATAAAGTGATGAAGATGAGTTGTTGTGTGGATCCCTGGAAATCGAATACCAATAAAAAGAAAACATAGTAGAAGGTCTTCTGCACTCCTTTTGGGCCTGGGAAATGAGAAGTAACCATATTAAGCTAATATTGCCTTCTTCCATCTATAACTTGTTTTGATGTGTTGACTTTATAGAACTCGACAAAGAGGACACAGACGCTCCCTTTGGACTTATAGAAGAAGATAAGCTTGATCTTGTCTCTTATGGCATCATCCTTTGTGTTTGTTTGTGATTTGGAGGTGAGGACAAGATGGTGAAGAGTAGAAGCGAAGGCAGAGGAGAGGGAGAAGAGGTTCAGTAGTAGCATCAGATAAGAGGTGGGGGTGGGAGAGAGAGAGGGGTGACGTTTTTATTGTTTATTACTTTTTTTTTTTTTTTTTTTTTTTGATAAAAGGTAAGGTGTAAAATAAAAAGTAAGTGTATATAGAAAAGGAAAATAAGTGTATGTTTTTAAAAGTAGAAAGGAGATGTTTAATACTAGTAGTTTGAAGTGTATTCCGGTCTTACTGAGAACTGATTTGTTAAGTGCTTTTCGGGTTATCGTGAAAACGGAAAATATGGTTCGAGTGTCGTCTTTCTTCAGACTGACATAAAATAAAATTTATTGACTCCGGAATGAAATTTTAGGATTTAATTCTTACTAATGTTTTGTCGGTACGCGTGTGGTGTCGTTTTTCAAGAAAATGAGATAACCTCTCGTTTTGTTACGTTGGCATTTGTAAATGTCAGAAAGTGAAAGTTTCACCTTTTCTGATAAAATCAAATAGTTTTGGTGAGTTACTATACGCTACAGAGTGCGGGTTTGTTTCCCGTGATTTATGTAAACACATTTATGTTTAATCTAACAGTTAGGTAATAATAAATAGACATTTATTATTAAAATATAGGTGTAAATTTACCATTTGTCACATCCTTCCCGCCTTAGAAGGAAAACCGTCCTCGGTTTTCACTTAGAGTTACCCGATGGAGTTGAGAAAAATTGAGGTCATTTACGCTTGATTTTGTTTTCGCGTTCCTACATGAATTCGAGACTTTTTCGAGAGACAGTTGAACCTTGACAGCCGAGATGTGAAGTGTCAGTTTTGAAGTACAAAATTCTCGAGATGACTATTCCCATCATAGCATGATCCTTCCTGATTTAGAGTGATAAGATAGCATGGTGACTGGTTGTCAAGATTTGATTTGGAGTTGTGTGCTTTTCCTTCTCATAGGATTGAATGAAAGTCTTGTTTGAAAACTTTATTCGAGTAGGTCTTTATATGAATGTGTATGACATTCGAAAGTTTGATAAAGTTTTGGGCAGAAAAGTTTTATGCATCCCAGTGAGTGGTTTAGAAAGATATCACTATATAGTTCATAAACATAGGTATTCAATTTATTTTAATAGCACCAAAAGGTATAAATGTTTTCCAGGTGGCTGGATAGTTCACCAGGTGATTGCAAAATAGTTTGCAAAACGATTTGTAAAAAAACAGTTTATAGAGTAATGAAAAACAATTTATTATTTTTGGTTAGTAGCGAAATTGTAGTTTAGTTCGAGATATAGTAGTGAGGCAACAAATCGGTTTATAAATAACTTGTGAAATGATTTGTAAAGCAGTTTATAGAACTAGGACTATTCGTTGTTTACAAAATAGTTGTAAGGTTGAAATTTTGATTTCATAAAGTAGGAGTAAAACATTTGTAGAGTGACTGTAATATGGTCTGTAGAATAATCGAAAACAGTTTGTAGGTTTATTATCTTACGAGAGGGTAGCAAAGATAATTGATATCCCCGAGAGACGAGGGGAGAATTAGGTGATTGTCCCAAGGAACGCGGTTCAGGTTATTCCTTAGGGTCTTAAGGTTTCCGTCGGGTGCAGAATCTCTGCCGAATGGGGAGTTTAGCGAGTTCAGAGTACGACTCTGAAGGAGGATGTTGATTGCTACTAGCAATCGGTTGGCTGTCTCAGTAGTGTACTTAGTGTTTAACGCGGAAAGTACAACATCATTTGAGTGTAAGGTTTGAGGTGGAGGTGACTGTAACAAAATCACAACAAAACAAGGCCGGATAATAAAGCTAAATCTAGAGTGGGGTCCAAATTCAAATATAGCCAAAACCAGTTCCAAACGTAGCCGAATTCAAATTCAAATGTAGCTAGAATCAATTTCGAACGCTCCAATAAGCTCAACTGGCTTATTACAATCTCGATGAGTTACAAATAAGCAACTCGGGTTCAAACGGCGCCAATCGGATCTAACCGACCCGATGCAAATTACCGTCAGATGGTGACAAACAGAAATTTCCGAATAAATGGAGTATAGCGGTGCCAGGTGTATTACAGTTTATGAGGTTTTGTGATGCCAGTGTGTTCTGTGTAGATGTGAATGTTCACGTTAGGCAGTGATTATGTACACACACAGAATTTTGAGTCTTTCAACGATCAAGTAGGAAATCAATCTGGACATAACTCTAGTATAACTACTCTGAGTATTGCAAAATTTACCTCTGAGTCGGACATAGGTGATCAGTCTATGTCCCACTGTCCCTGGTCGAATATAGGTGATCAGTCTATATTCCACCGAGGTTCAATAAATTTTGGAATGCTCAGCTCAGTTACCCCAATAATATGTCCCTTACTTTTAAAAGTTGCTCCAGTAATTAAGGTGGATGTCCACACTCGAGGACGATTGATGAGATTGCGTAGAGAAAAGGCGTAGTGCAATGACGAGTATGATGTGTGTGTATAAGTATGTTGAAGATACTTATAGTAGATAGCGAGAATAGATGGATATACTTATCCAATATCAGTGTGCACATCATATCAATTATATTGGCAATAAAATCACAAATGAGGCATCGGCTTGGCAGGCAGGCATGTAGCAGTCATAGGGTTAAGTTTTCGTAAAAGCGGTTATAGTCTAGGTTTTAAAAATACCAGTTCTCTATAACCTAGGCTCTGATGCCAATCTGTAACACCCCCAAAATCTGGTTTAGCGGAAGCATACATGTCACTGGGGTGCTACTAAATTGGTATCACAACACATGGTATAAAGAATGGTTTTATCTCAACCATTTAAAATAGATTTCATATTCAAAAATGATTTGTTTACAATATTTCAAAAATGGTGCGGAAATATAAGCCCATAAAAGATTTCAAGTGGTCCCAAATATATCAGAGTCTTCTATGACCATGCCATGCCATGCCAAAGCCTTCAACAGTAAACTATCGCTTTGTACCTGAAAATACATGCTAAAAATTGTCAACACGAGGTTGGTGAGTTCATAGAGTTTAGTGTAAAATGTAAAGCGCTTGAATAATGATTTTCCCGGCAAAGGCATTGTAAATCCACTCAGTCCCAAGCCCCGCCCATACAAGACTTGCAACCTATGTGTTTACAACCCGCTGCCAAATAAGATTTGTAATAAAGCAGTAAAAATACTGTGAGTTCCATAAGAGTTTTGTGGCCATTGTGTCGGTCACAATGTATTGGAAATAGTGTTTTCCTTCAAGTAAAGTTTGTGATGTGGACCAAGTGTAGGGTAAGCAACCCAAAAATAAAATAGTGTATTACGCTAGCTCTAAGTTCATGTAACCGAAGCTATAACAGTGTGCATGCTCTAGAAGCATGTTAAACATAAAGGCCCGGCAAGTGTTTATCCCAGACACTTGTGTTTCGACATGGTATACGTTCGTTTGCCTATCCGGTCAACCCGAACGGGGACGTTACTCCCAATAGATCTATTTATAACATTCGCGCTTCCCAGCAGGAATTGACGGTTCATGAGTTTGGGCAATTTGGGACATAATAGTGCTTAGGCTAATCCGCGTAATAGTTTGGTAACAACAGTGTTGGTCCATAAAAATAGTTTTGCATGTTTCTCACCCCGATTGTAAACAAGTTCAAATAGAGTGGGGTTACATATCAGTCAATCACATAATGCGTTCAAAGAACCAATTCAAATAATTCAGCTCAACAGTCAGATATTGAGTAAACAGATCGCAGATTTCAAAAATAAACAGTCATTGAGTTTAGTTAAAACGAGCATGTATTCTCCCCCAGAAACAGTTTAAAAACCAGTAAAAGCAGGGGCCATGAACTCACCTTAGCTTGCAGCTATGCAAAAATATCACAGTGGTCACAACCGGAATCAAGAGCAAAATATAACGATATCGAGGATATACGCACAACGGTGCCGGATCGGTACAACCTAATATACATATAGTTATCTCAGAATACGTCTCGTAATGTAAAAGAGTTTTCAAAAGACAAGCGTCTTAGTTTTCGTGGATTACTCATATCAAAGTTTGTAAAAAGTTTAGTATCAATGTTTCGTGTGGTGGTAAGAAAACATAGACTCAAGGATACTCACGCCCAAGTATAACATATATTCCAATATATTATAAAGGAAAGTAGTAAAAGAATAGTCAAGAGAGTATCGACGAGACTCGAGTCGAGATGCTAACGACAAAAGGGAGGAGTTGAGGGAGAATGACAAAAAGAAATCAAGAAATGATTGACAAGGAAAATGTCAATAAAGCAGATCGTTTAGTCAGTTTCGGTATATACCCAATAATCCCCAATGGTTTGAAAATAATCAATAAAGTTTTGGAAAAGTAATTTATGTTTTTAAAAGAAAAATAAAATCAGTATATTACATTTTTCGACATCAAAGTATAAGTCTAGTAAGTTTTATAAAATTTGGCACGACACGTCCATTTATATAACTTTTCACAAGTCATCGTGACTTCAAAAACCCGTTAGCCAAACTTATCAATACTAGATACCAGTTATTTTCATTTGGACAAAATGAATAATATGTATTACCGAAAGTTTAAATCAAACACACCCTTATTTTTATTTATTTTTCTCTTATGTTTGGGTTAGGCTTACTAGTCCAACAAGCAAGCGCCCCCAACATGGGCTTTGTGGCCCATGAGCTAATCAAACACACTCTTAGTTGGGCTGTTAACATACGCTGACTCACTCCTTCACTAAAAGTTGTGATACAGGTTTTGTGACTTGCTGTAATTTTATTTCATCTTGTTGATGCTTTCATTGTCAAGTTAGTTGACTATTTACGAGTCAATTTGTTAAACGAGTTACACAATGTCTTTATAGACTGAGAAATGTTCATACATCATGATAATATTTGTTTTTATACATGTTTGTCAAAACCAAAATCAAGGTTTTTGCTATTGACAGTTAACCAGGACTCGAGCATACTCTTGGGTGTACCTTGACCCGACCCGTGACAAACTAACACACCTCTCAAATCTGTCTCGTTTGCTATCGAGATTAAACAACATCAAGCAACCCTTGAGGGTTTTGACCGAATCCGAGAACAACAAAGAGATTTGGACGCAACCTACTTGGGTGACGCAGCCGAGACGTATACCAGTGTTCACATCGAGTTTTGTTGACCAATATTAACAATCAATAACCTAGTCATAACATAAGCAACCTCATTTTCAAGCCGAGACCAAGAGAATTCAGCATAAGCGCATAAGAGCTTTTTAGACACAAATAAGCATAGGCTTCAATATAAGCAACTCCAACATTTTGACTCTTAAACCGTAATAAAGAGATACACAATCAATCAATTCGGCAAGAATAACAGGAACAACAACAATTGCTCAAAACCACTTTATCAAATTACTAGCAACAATGGCGAGAGCCAAATAGCACACAACAAGAACGATTCGCGAGTGACTCACTCACTGAGTTGACTCGGCTGAGTCGACTCGACTCGCCTGAGTTGAGTTGACTCAGTTACTAACAAGCAAACACCACATTTTAATCCATTGTACCACACGAACTTATATATCAAAAATGTTTCAATTTCAACTTTTAATCCACGAAAATTATACAATACGATTTACATTCGGATTTAAACGAAGATTAACAAAAATGAGGTTTAGATTTTCGGCATACCAATTAACAAGAAAAGTGAGGTGGGATGAAGACGGCTGTGGTGGAGTCTTCCAACCGAACGGATCCAACACAACTCGAACCCAGAAGCCAAACCCCTACATCGAATCTTGTACTTCCTCGGTCCCCCATGGTATAGATGGTGCTGGTGGCTGACGATGGTGGTGGCCGACGTAGGAGGTGGCGAGTGGTTATAATAGAGAGGAGATGGGTATGATAAAGTGATGAAGATGAGTTGTTGTGTGGATCCCTGGAAATCGAATACCAATAAAAAGAAAACATAGTAGAAGGTCTTCTGCACTCCTTTTGGTCCTGGGAAATGAGAAGTAACCATATTAAGCTAATATTGCCTTCTTCCATCTACAACTTGTTTTGATGTGTTGACTTTATAGAACTCGACAAAGAGGACACAGACGCTCCCTTTGGACTTATAGAAGAAGATAAGCTTGATCTTGTCTCTTATGGCATCATCCTTTGTGTTTGTTTGTGATTTGGAGGTGAGGACAAGATGGTGAAGAGTAGCAGCGAAGGAAGAGGAGAGGGAGAAGAGGTTCAGTAGTAGCATCAGATAAGAGGTGGGGGTGGGAGAGAGAGAGGGGTGACGTTTTTATTGTTTATACTTTTTTTTTTTTTTTTTTTTTTTTTTTTTTTTTTTTTTGATAAAAGGTAAGGTGTAAAATAAAAAGTAAGTGCATATAGAAAAGGAAAATAAGTGTATGTTTTTAAAAGTAGAAAGGAGATGTTTAATACTAGTAGTTTGAAGTGTATTCCGGTCTTACTGAGAATTGATTTGTTAAGTGCTTTTCGGGTTATCGTGAAAACGGAAAATATGGTTCGAGTGTCGTCTTTCTTCAGACTGACATAAAATAAAATTTATTGACTCCGGAATGAAATTTTAGGATTTAATTCTTACTAATGTTTTGTCGGTACGCGTGTGGTGTCGTTTTTCAAGAAAACGAGATAACCTCTCGTTTTGTTACGTTGGCATTTGTAAATGTCAGAAAGTGAAAGTTTCACCTTTTCTGATAAAATCAAATAGTTTTGGTGAGTTACTGTACGCTACAGAGTGCGGGTTTGTTTCCCGTGATCGTTATGTAAACACATAAATGTTTAATCTAACAGTTAGGTAATAATAAATAGACATTTATTATTAAAATATAGGTGGAAATTTACCATTTGTCACACAAGATAATATATTTCATCATGTTTTGATGTTGTCTTGAAGCTAGACAAATAATGACTCCAATTTCATGTCCACACTCGGAAACTTGTCAATTAGATTCGATGATGATATCAATCATAATTTGAATAATGAATTGATATGTACTCGAAATCTTTCTTGACCCTCACGATCACTCCTTTTAAAAAGAAAATAAAAATTTAAGGAGTGTGTTCCATTTATTTTAATACTAGTTGTATGTGTGAGGTTAATGACATATTGAGTTACTACTTTGATATTGTCATTTATTTTTATTTGAGAAAAACTATTTATATTATTAAGTATAATACTCTTAGTTTTTCGACACCTCATTAGTATAAAAATAATTATCATAACCATTTTTATACCACATACGTAAAGTACTAAATGTTTAAAACATTTTGTATGTGTGTTAAATCAATGCAAGTTTAATACATTTTCTTTTACTTAAATACTAATGTATTAAAATGACCTTTTATCTTGTTTAGACAACCCATGGTCAAACAAGAAAAAAATGATGTAATGTTTTAAAGATCATGTTACGGATTTTATGAAAGTGTCAAGTATTTTGGGGTGATATACTTTTTACACTTAAACATTTGGAAAAATAATTGTGTAAGACAATATTTTTCGACACACATGATCTACCAACTCAGTTTCTATTCCTAAGAAGGTTACTAAACCATTTTAAAAACTTGAAACAAATGCAAGGAAAATGGTCTATGCCTATATGCAATGCAAATTCAATTACGCAACTTAGTGCAAGAAGTCTAGCCTAAGTCCTATTAACGCATAAGCCAAAAAGCTAATATTCGACATGTAGCAACAAGGCATGAAGAACACTTATGCTTATAGATAAAATTAACTCAAATAAAGATAACAATAAACATACAAAAGTATTAACTAACAATACTAAGACACAAAGAAAAGCAAATAGTCATTTAGCATAACACACAAAGATACTTATCGTCATTTTGTGTATTAAGTATAACGATGTACACTAAGCTTGACTTTATTTGAAAATGAATTATTTTCCACCCCATTTAAAAATTTGATCAAGTTCAACACCTTGAAATCATGAATGCATCAACGTGTGATGTTCACATTATGATTTGACAAAAAATTGTGCAATCGGCATGACCGGAAAAGACCTTCTATTACGAATTAAAGACATTCATAAATTTTACTTTACAATCACTTTCTAAAAATATTTTTAAGTGAAAGTAGACTCAATTACGTTTAAAACGATAGGTGGCACGACTCCTACAGACTTACGGTTGATTTTATACAAATTTTTGAAAATTACCGAATTCGGAAAAACAGACGGACGGCTCCGTTAAATTTAGCGGTACCGTCCATATTTAATGGAGTCGTCTGTTGTATTTAACGGTGCCGTACCTGTTACTTCAATTTTTGAACAGAACCAACTTTTATCAATTAAAAAAAAACTTCAAGCTAGTATGACAACATATACTTAAAACAAAACTTGTAAGTATTATGCAACTAAATACTTTTCATATTTTTATCACCTTCATGGGTAATTTGATACATGGATCGTACTCAATTTTGAAAACCATTTGTTTTAAAATTTTGAGCGACGTGGCTCTGGTACCAATTGTGAAAACCGTAGAGGGGGGGGGTGAATACGTTTCCATTTAAAAACTTAAAACTTTTCGTATCAAACACCCGATCAAGTGTGACGTCATATGAAAAATATCAACTATGATATAGCATCTAGAGATGGATATAGTAAACTACAACATATGCACAATCAAACCATGGAACATACATAATCAATCACAACATAAGCAACTAGCCACACAAACATATACGCAATGCAAATATAAGTATAAAGCGATAACGAATGAAATGAAAGTAAAGAGATAAGTAAGAAGGCGCAAACCGGACACGGTGATTTATAGTGGTTCGGTCACGAAGCTCCTCTTCGCCCTACTCCACTCCCCGAGTACCCAACTCGAGAGTTACTTCACTAATCAACAAACTCCTTTCAGGCGGAGAAAACCGTACACGACGTTTAACTTGTTTTCTGAAACTAAGCTAGATGTCTAGTGCTAATCTTAGCTAGCACCAATCTACCACGATCTACCCGATCTACACCATACACGTCGCTTATCCTATTTCGACGCTAAGCTAGGTGTCGAGTGCTAATCTTAGCTAGCACCAATCTACCACGATCTACCCGATCTACACCATACACGTCGCTTATCCTATTTCCGACACTAAGCTAGATGTCGAGTGCTAATCTTAGCTAGCACCAATCTACCACGATCTACCATTGATCCACATGATCAATCACACAAGCCCAATGGCTTCAAGACATCTTCACTATCTCTTAAGATCACAATGATCTTGACTCACTCTCTCACAAAAGAAAAATAATCTTGATGTATGCTATGATACAATCAAGAGTGTAACAAATGTTACAAGACCTAACAACTCCAACTCTTGTATCTTCTTGGATACCTTGAGTTCTTCTCTTGTAAATGAAGAGGAATGATAACACTTTGTATCTGCTTGGATACTTTGTGTTCTTCTCTTGCTAATCAAGAGGGATGACAACACTTGGTATCTACATGGATACTTTGTGTTCTTCTCTTGCTAATCAAAAGGGATGACAACACTTTGTATCTACTTGGATACTTTGTGTTCTTCTCTTGATAATCAAGAGGAATGAAGAGGATCACTTGAATGGATGATTGGATCACTCTTAAAAAAACTAAGACTCTCCAAATGATCAAAGAAAGTCATATAAGTGAGGAGGGATTAAACCAGAGAAAAAGGACTGGAAAAATCAAGTTGGAAGTGTGAAATGGTCCACTATTTATAGGCAAAGAAAAATCTAGCCATTACGTACGGACGGCTCCATTAAATACCCGACGGCTCCATTAAATTTAATGGAGCCGTCCCTATTTAAAGGTGTCGTGGACGCTCCTTCGTTTGTATTTAGTGGGGAAGGTTTATTTGGGAAAGTTAGGAGCTGTTTTGGAGGAAATTTGACTGTTGGGATTTTCAAATATATTTTTCAAAATAAAACATTTCTTTTTAATTCAAAAATAATTTGTGAAATATATTTTTGAAAAAATGTTTTGTCACATTCAAAATGTGAAGTTTAGAAAAAATAAAATCCTTTGATCATTTGTCAAGTAGTAGATTTGTTTGTCCATATGAGTGATTTATGTCGGGATGGAAATCTACGACTTCGTTGAAGCATACTTGAGACGTCGGGAGGTGTTGATGTAAGTATGCATAGATGATTTGTGTTTACAAATAACTTGCACATTTTACGTTATGTATTACAAGTTACATGTTTGTCATTATCAAAACCGAAGAAATCGTTTAGTTTAAATATCGTAATATTTGCACTAACAGATTAATTTATGAAAATCTTCTGATGTGTGAATGAGGATCGCCATTCTCATCACCATAGAAAGGATTGTTACTTATGAAGTTAATTGGCTCGACTTTCAATTCAAACTCTTCCGTTAGAATGGCTGGAACAACGATAGCATTATCAATACCTATGGTAGGTATTTGCAGCAATTCCATCATAGTACTCGTGTCCGCCATAAGAATCAAACATTAAAGAGGGATAAGAGGATAGAATTAACGGTTAAGAGGATAAAGAAGATTATTTTTGGTTTTTTATAATTTAAAAACATTTTGAAAAACAAAAAGGGTAAATGGAAAATAAATTTGAAAAGAAAATCTTTTTGGGTTTTTATAAAAGAAATATTTACGAGAGAAAACGATAACTTCTCAAGAGAAGGGTCTTCATAACAGGAATCGATAAACGAGAATCGATAAATTCACTTCAAGCCTTCCCCGGCAGCGGCGCCAAAAATTGATCCGCGAGAATCAATATATATTTTCCCAAAGGAAACATAAGGCAAGCTTGTATTCCCGGGTCGTTATCCCCAACGAAGGTTTGAATGGAATTCGTGTGATCTCGATTCGTGAAACGTGTTTGAATGGTGCAAATAAAGGGATTTATGGGTTTCTACGCTAAATTAAGTGAACATAAATTAAAAATGATTTAAAAGGTAGGAAAAACGATAATCTAAAGCTTACGTGATTAAAAACATAAAGGAAACTGAAAACACGATTTATATAAAACGGGAATTGAATACGAACTTGAAAAATGGAATTAAAGCAAGGTACAACTACGGGAAGCATAAATAAGTTAAATACAATCTAAAAAGCATAAGATACAAGTCTATAAAGCTTAAATGATCAAAAACGTAAATTAAATTCAAAAACGAGCACGTACCGGGAGAAACCCGAGCCTAAAAAGGTGAAATGGTGAAATATTAATACTATGGGTACAAATTTATTTTTCCTAAGTTCTAAATGTTAAAAGAAAATTTTGAAAAAAAAGAATTACATTTTTTTGACTTTTATTTAATTTAATATGAATTAAAAACTATTTTAAAGAAATTAAATGATTAAAAATGTTTAAACTATTGAGAAAAATCTGGAAATTTTTGAGTAAATACTTTAAGATAGACTGAACCCAGGAAAAATGAAAAGACAGAAATAGCTTACTGAAATAAGCAGTTTATAAGCAATACAGTGTAATAAGCTAAAATTGGAAAACAAGGTTAAATAAAACTATTAGCAAAGGTTTAATGACAAAAGGGGCTAGGGCAGATGGTTAGGTTGTTGGTTTGTTTCCTGAGTGACCAGGGTTCAAATCCCATTTCTGTCCTTTTTTAACTCTTTATTTTTTTTACTTTTCTTTTTAAAAACTGCCAAAGCTAATAATTATAAGAGATTTTTGAAAAGGAAATAATTTTAAAACTGAAAATTAAGCTGAAAATCAGCTTATTGACACTAACAGATTGGCCGAAAAAAAGAGAAAAGATAATATCTAAGGCTAATCTAATGGACTGTGTAAAAAATAAGCTAATAAGGGGGGACTAAAAGTACTAAGGAGCACCTACAAGGATCTGAATAAGCTGTGGGAATAAAATTAAGCACTAGGGGAAGGCTTTAAAGCACTTAGACAAGGGAAATAAGCAATACAGTCTGCTGAGAACCTAGGGGTGCAGGAGAATTACTAGGAGTCAAGGCTATGAAAGCAGTTCAGGAAAAATTATAAAAATCCTAGAAAAATACTAATAGCTGGGTGAGCAAGCCAAGCTTAATTGTCCCAAAAATCAGCTTATTACAACTTATTATGAGTCACTTAAAAATCTACAAATAGGCTGCAAAAACTATGAAAACTAAAGAATGAGGCTGCAAAGCTAAATTAGATTGAAATAAAAGATTCTTAAAACTAGGCCTGAAGGGTTTTATTGCAAACTGAGAAGGGAATATAAAGAACCTGAAAAATGCAAAAAGGACTCCAAAATAAGCCTAGCTTATTAGGAGCTTGTGATGGCAGTTCAGCCACTTGTGTCTGCACCACCAAGTTCCAACCTGTCAAAAGCTTCAAAACACACAAGGTGACACTGAAAACAGCTTATACAAGTTATAATAAGCTTAATCAAAACTAACTTGATTGCTAATGAACAGTGATTACACCACATGACCCATTTTCACTATTTGACCCAAACACACCTGTATTGTTACTGAATGAATATTAAAACTAGAGATGACCCAATTAATTTATGATTCTAACTATTTTAAGCATAAATAACTATATTAAGTTGAGAAAACGATATTACAAATTAAAACAAGCCTTAAATACGCTAATGACTTAAATTGACTGTTTTAAAGTACTTAGGTGAAAATGAGATATAAATACTACTAACTAGAAAAACGAACTCACATTAACCTCTAATTAAGTAATAAACTCAGAAAAAATGAAATAAGCACTGGATAAGCAGTTTGACCTGCGATGACTATTTTTGACATTTTCTTGACTTTTTAGGTAAAACCTGTATTTAGGACAGAGCAAACTTCTAATACACTTACAAGAGCTCTAATAAGCTCATAAGAGCTTATTTGAACTAATATAACAATTTATAACATGAAAACTATGATGAACAATTTTGGCGGGAAAATCAGTTACACTGAAAGCTTGGAATTACTTTAATTAAACACTTGAATTAAAAATTATTTAATTCATAGAATTCAGAAATTAATAAACCCAGAAGAGATTTTTACTTTAAACTTTAAATTCGATTAATATAACCACCATGAATCTTCTCAGTGCTTATCTTGATTCCCCCACTTTCTCCATTACCTCGTTGGCTAATAACCCTTTGGAATAAACAATTACAGGTAGTGATTGATGAGGTGGGATTCTAGAAGGGTTAATTGAGTAGGGGGAGGGTAACAGTAACAAGAGGAAGAAGATACACAGTAAAACAATGGATTAACCGCGTATTTTCTTAAAGGTTTGACTTTCTGGGTTACTGTAGCACGTTGACCAAGTGTTTTAAATAAACGGGTTTGGACTGGACTGGGTTTATGGTGTTGTGTTGTGGGCTTGGATTGGGTTAAGTGTTAACAAAGGATTTAGTAGTTTAGCATTAATGTTGGAATTGGTTTAAACTTTAGGGACCATTTTTGCCAAGTCTGTAAATTTAGGGACCAGATGTGTCAATTCTGAAAAATATCTCCAAGGACCATTTGTGACATTTTGATATTTTTGAGGGTTGACTTTTGACAACTTGATCAATATCCGTGATCCAAACTCGTAAATTCCATTCCCGGCATCGGCTTTTGACGATTTTGCAATCTCGTGCTCGGTTTTGTCCGTTTCGTCATCATTTCTGTCCGTTTTCTCAATATCCGTACCTGTACATTAAAAACACAAAAACACAACATATTTGGCATATTTGGTTAGTTTTTGGTCTTTTTGGTCCGTTTAAATAGGTAAAAGATATGTGTAAATTGACACATATCACCCAACCAGAAATTTGATCCTTAAGCTGCCATTACCACTTTAACACCAACTGACCCATAATAACAAACATGATGGTGAAACCACCATTTCTGCACATGATTTAATATAATCATGTATAGAACAATGCCATTCACAATTCTATGTAACACCATCAGCAAACCCATTTTGACCCATACCACCGCCACTAATGACATTCAAAGGGAGTTTCCAAATAACCGCAGCCTTCTCAGCCTCACGAGAGTGCTTAATTCTAAGACCCATAAGCTTATATCTAACCATGTCCACGATGATTTTAAAAATAGTCTCCTCAGTCCTAAAGTCATTTTGGAAGATACGGATGTTCCTTTCTTTCCAAGTGTAATAAACCGCAGCATCGAAGACTAAGCGCTGAATGACACTCCATATAGAGTTGTTAGCAGTTTTAATGTATAAACCCGAAACAATCTCAGCCCATACACACGATAAGTCCTCAAGTCTACATAAAGGTTTAAGGTTATCCCATACACTCCGAGAAAAATTGCAACTAAAAAACAAGTGGTTGTGGGATTCGTCAATATTATTACACAAAGGGCACCGAATGCTAGAGATATTGAACCACCTAGAAATTCTATCCTTGGTCTTTAGTCTACCCCTCAGGTCCATCCAAAACACAAACGCGTGTCTAGGAATACATTGGGAGAACCAAACTTGCTTATGCCACAGGACTTTCGGACAGTCGACTCTTAAAGCTTTCCAAGCTTCCTTAACACTAAATTCGGCTTCCTTATTCTTCTTATTGACCCATATAACCTTATCATTACATTCATTACTCAAGATAGGAACCGGGACCCTCAAAATCTCACCAAACAGATCATTCCACTCAGAAGGCCATTTCCATCCATTCACGTCAATCAAATCAGCCACTTTGTCGTTCACATCAAAACCCTGCTCTGTAATAAAGCTATGGGTGATGATTTTACACAAAGGGCCGTTCGAGTGCCACTTGTCAAACCAAACAAAGCATTTCCTACCATTACCCAGCTTATAAGTAACAAAACAACGAATGTTATCCCTAAGTTTAAGAATCTGATTCCAGCCCACGAACCATTCACATACCTAACATCGTGCCAATATTTCTACCCTTAACCCTATAAGCATGCACCCATTTTCACCCACAACGAATCCTTTTTACTTATAACGTTCCAAAGTGTTTGGTCATTAACGCCTTATTATGAGTCTAAGAGGTTTGAGACCAAGGCGCCTTGGTTTTTTGGTTTGCAAATATCTTTCCATGCAAACTTGCAATTCGCTCCCATCGCCCACCAGACCATAAGAACTTTTTGAGTAACTTATCTATACTATCACAAATGTAGGCAGGAAGGATGAACTTAGAGGCCCAATAAACGTGAAGCGAAGCAAGCATATAAGCAATTAATTGAAGTCTGCCCACAAAAGATAAGGTTTTATTTCTCCAGTCATGGATTCTATTCTTAACGTTTTCAATCAAGACTTTGCAATCAATATTACGAATTCTCTTGCCCGTAAGAGAAATGCCCAAATATTTCATTGGGAGCTCGCCAATATTAAAAGGCATAGCAAGAAGAATTCTAGATTTAACCGGGTTAGAAACATTACCAAAAAAGGCTGAACTTTTAGCAGGATTGGGGAAAAGACCAGAGGTCATGCTAAACTCGTCTAAAGCCCTTCTTAAAATACATGCAGAGATCTCATCACCATGGCATAATAATAACAGGTCATCCGCAAAACATAAATGGGTCAACAATAGCTTCTTACAACCCCAATGGTAGTGGAATCTATTATCTTTCCTAATCTGCCTTTTCACCATTAAGTTAAAGGTTTCCATAACAATAGTAAAGAGATAAGGCGACATAGGGTCTCCCTGCCTCAGCCCCCGTTTGCTCTTAAAAAACCCATGTAATTCCCCATTAACACAAATAGAAAAAAGAAGCGGAAGTGAGACATACCATGATCCAGTGCAGCATGGAGTTATGGAAGCCAAACCTGGTGAGAATGGTCTTTAAGAAATTCAAGTTGACGGTATCGTACGCCTTCTGAATATCTACCTTGAACGCGCACTTGCTAATCTTACTGTTCCAACTGTAGCCCTGCATAAGCTCCTGAGCCAAGAGGATATTGTCACTGATCTGTCTTCCCGGGATGAAAGCACACTGGTTGCTATCAATCAAGTCACATAAGCCTTCTTTGAGTCTATTGGTGATGATCTTACTGATACATTTATATATTACATTACCACAAGCAATCGGTCTATAATCCGAAACCTTCAGGGGAACTTGAATCTTTGGAATGAGAGAAATGAGGTTTGCGTTAAATTCTCCAAGCAACTTCCCAGAGCTAAAGAATTCTTTAACCGCTACACAAACGTCGTTACCCACAATACTCCAGGCTGCTTTAAAAAACTTGGAAATGAAACCGTCCAGGCCAACAGTTTTGTCTTCGTCGATGCTGAACATAACCTCCTTAATTTCAGTATCCATGACTAATCTAACCATGTTGACAGCAACCAAAGGATCAAGCTTTTTAGTAAACAGCTCATCACAGTCATCAATAGGAGACACATCATCTTCAACACCCAGGAAATTTTGAAAGTGGTTAACGAAACAACCCGGGACATCTTCATCATAGTATTTGTTACCCTGCTCATCTTGAGCAACCTGTATTCTGGTCTTATTTATTCTGCCCTTAAGCACATTGTGGAAATACGACGTGTTTTGATCCCCATATTTTAACCACTGGATCTTTGTTTTTTGTCTCAGTAAGCTCTCCTCGTCCCTAACTGCATCCTTATAAGCCTTACAATAAATGATCTCCTCTTCTCTAAGACTGCTATTATTCGGCTCTTTATCTAAGTTTTGCTTGATCCTCTTGAGTTCCACTCTTAAATATTTCACCTTACTAAACACATTCCCATTAATTCTATTTAAATTTCTCAGATGCCTCTTCATATTTTTAAGTCTTTTGGCCAGAATAAACATATTAAAGCCTTGCACACTAATACCCCAATTATCTCTAACCGTAGGAAGGAACCCATCCTTATCAGCAAGGAAATTTGCAAACCAGAAAGACCTAGGTTTAAGAGGCTTAGCAGAAGGATAAACTAAAGTGGAGGGGCAGTGATCCGAAGTAACAAAGGGCAAAAATTCAGCGAAGCAGTTATTATAAGATGCCATAAAACTACTATTACACAGGACTCTGTCTAGTTTCTTAAGAATACCAGTGTTAGGATCCTTACGCTTTTGGATCCAGGTATAAAATATACCTTTGCTAGTAATGTCTTCAACTTCCAAATTCTCTAAGAAATTTCTGAAATCATCAATATCTTTAGTTTTGACAACAGAGATATCAGAACAATCGCCGATGTTTAAAGCCACATTGAAATCACCCAGAAGAACCCACGGCTCATCCTTGACAAGCTTGCTGTGTTCCACCAAGTTACCCCATAAATCCTTTCTTTCACCTTCAAAATTTTTTGCGTACACAAAAGTAATAAACTACTTCCTGTGGTCATGAACAAAGTTAACTTCAAAATGCATTGCCTGATCAGAATGCACGATCAAGTTAGCACCAATCACATTAGTATCCCATCCCACCATAATCCGAAAAACGCCTCTACAATCCGTAATGTTAGAAACCCAAGACCAATTACCAAAGATATTATCACCAACTGATTTAACAAACTTCTTCCTAAGACGGGTTTCCAAAACAGCACACATACTAAGTCTTTCTTCTCTGATTAACATCTTCACTTCCTCCTGCCTAGTGGTTTTGGACATTCCACGAATGTTCCAGGCACCGATCTTCACTAGCATTGGACGGTTGAGAGGTGTGATGCAACAGCACCACCATTTTGCGCCACAGATTTTTCGATAACATTAGTGATTTCATTCTGGACCATGAATTGAGCAGAACCACTTGTATCCTCTTCCACTTCACTGATAGGACCCGGATCTCCCACGTCGAACAGATGACCATTTATACGGTCACTTTTGATGTCATCACATCTACTCAAATAATACTCCAGCATATCATCTGTCCAATTCTATTTACGATCATTGTCCAATGGCTTGTTTGATAACAGGAAGAGCTCAACTTCAAGAAGGCTCTTCTCTCTTTTCAGTTCCTCTATTTTAGCTAATTCCGCTCTATAAGCTTCATCATAAAACTTGTCAGCAGACACGTCACTTTTATCCTGAGTGGTCAAGACAGAGTTCTCCCACATCTTCTCAGCGTTCAGTTTGGAATTCTTATTGAGATTCCTGTAAAGTTGACTAATTTGATTTGACAAACTTTTCATTTCATTTTCCACTTGCTCTACAAAAGAAACACTATTCCTAGGTCTGTTATTCCACTTGACAGAATAAAACCAAACCATGTCAGCGTTCCAAGCTTCCAACACATTCTTCTCAATAGGAATACCCGTCTTACATGCATTAACCACTTTTTATTTCACCTCCATCCACGGATCACTTTCCTCATCAACATCCTCATCCCTTAACAGATCAAACATATTACTAATAGCAACTTCCTTATCCCCTACCAACTCATTAGAACTGACATCCTCACCACCTCTGCTACCCTTAGTATTTTTGTTGTTATTGCTAGTCCCTTTACCATTCTTATTTCCAGGATTCTTATTAGCCACATTTATATTAGTTTCACCATTTCCACTCTTACTGTTACCCTTGTTAGCAGGCTCGCCCTTTCCATTGACCGCCACAGTTTCATCCACATTGGTCACTTTTCCATTAGTAACACGTTCCGCCTTCTTGTTAGTATCTCTAGCACCGATATTACTAACACTTGACCGCCACAGTTTCATCCACATTGTGCGTTTTAATATGTATTCATCCATTTTCTTTCGTTTTCATCCATTTTTCATTCGTTTTCATCCATTTTAGACGTGTTTTTCCACTTTCATACATTTTCGTCCGTTTTCATACATATTCGCCCGTTTTCTTCTGTTTTCTTACGCTTTCGTCCGTTTTTGCCCGTTTACGTTCGTTTTCATCATTTTTCATACGTTTTTGTCTGTTTTCATACGTTTTAATCCGTTTTCTTACGTCTACGCACGTTTTCATACGTTTTCGCCTGTTTTTATAAGTTTTTGTCCATTTTCTTACGCTTTCGTCCGTTTTTGCCCGTTTACGTTCGTTTTCATACGTTTTTGTCTATTTTCTTACGTTTTCATTCATTTTCATATGTTTTTGTCTGTTTTCATACGTTTTTGTCTGTTTTCTTACATTTTCATATGTTTTCGCCTGTTTTCTTACGTTTTTATACGTTTTTGTCTGTTTTCATACGTTTTCGTCCGTTTTCTTACGTTTTCGCCCGTTTACGTCCGTTTTCATCTATTTTCATACTTTTTCGTCCGTTCTCATATGTTTTTCTCCATTTTCTAATGTTTTCGTGCGTTCTCATAAGTTTTCGCCCGTTTTTTGACGTTTGCATACTCTTATTTTAATGCTTACCAAGGAATAAATTCCCACCATCCATCTAATTTGATCTATTGGTGGGGATTAACATAAGATTAAATATGGAAACCTAAGTCAAAAATTTTTTTCTCTTTTTGTGTTTCTCATTATTCATTTTTTTTTAATTCACATTTTTTTTATTTAAAATCATGCTTTTTTTCTTTCTCGCTTTCATACGTTTCCGTTTGCTTTCATACGTTTTCGTCCGTTTTCATACGTTTTCGCCCGTTTTTAGACTTTTTGTCTGTTTTCTTACGTTTTCGTTCGTTTTCATACGTGTTCGTCTGTTTTCATAAGTTTTCGTCCGTTTTCGTTCATTTTAATACGTCTTCATCCGTTTTATTTTGTTTTCGTCCACTTTTCATACGTTTTAGACGTGTTTTACGCTTTCATATATTTTCGTCCATTTTCATACATATTCGTGCGTTTTAATACGTTTTCATATGTTTTCTTACGCTTTCGTCCATTTTTGTCCGTTTTCTTACGTTTTTTAAAGACCCGTTTCCCAGATACTTGGATCCCACCCTAGACGAAAATAGATTAAGGACTTTATGGGATTGGCCAGTCAACGTTTGTTGTGTAGTGGTCAAACCTGATAGTCAAAATGATAGTCAAAGAATGTGTTATAAAGTTAAGTGTGGTTAATATAGAAAGAATGAAACTATAGGGGCTTTTATTGCCAAAGGACCCAAGTGTTTTCCTTAACTTGAAGTAATCTTGGGAAAAGCTTGGAAAATACTTATGTGTTCTTCTGGGTCGGTTTGCATAGGAGGAAAAAAGTGGGAACACTGTTTCATCAGTGAAGATCATACTTGACTTATAGAAGTGTTCCAATTCAAGGATTAAGTTCATAGCAATGATCACATCAAGTCTTGAGATTGTAAAGGATGATGATGATGGTTAGAGATTAAGGATGATGGGATATGGATGTTATGCTTAGCTTTGGAAGCTAAGGAGGAAAAGCGAGGGAACACTGTTTCATCAGTGAAGATCATACTTGGCTTATAGAAGTGTTCCAATTCAAGGATTAAGTTCATAGCAATGATCACACCAAGTCTTGAGATTATAAAGGATGATGATGATGGTTAGGGATTAAGGATGATGGGATATGGATGTTATGCTTAGATTTGGAAGCTAAGGTTGACATGTTTATATGTATGGCTTGGAATCATGGAATAAGGATTTAGGTATGCGAGAATGAAGGTAATATGTGTTTAGGAGCTTAGGTAGAATACCGAGCTCATGTGTAAAGTTTGTACCCCCGTTGGTCTTTTATTGGTTGGTATAGTGTAGCCGTGTGGAAAATGGTATCTTAAGGTTGTCCTATCGATTTGGTGGTCAACCGATGGGTCAAAGTATGTTTTATGTGTTTAGGGTCAAAGTTAAGGGGGTGTTTGGCAAAAGTGTAAAAGTCCCCATTTTTAGGTTGTAAACGGGTCAACTGTTTATGAAACATGTTTTATATGTTAAAGTAATGATGTTGGCCAATTTTGGTAGGAAAATGAATTGGTATAGATGGTTCGTAGTGTAAATGGGTCAAAATGGGTTTAATGCATAACCCGTCAAATTGTAAAATCATATCTTTTAAACCGTAAGTTGTTACGGGTTGTGCCACCCATCGTTTTGAAGGTAATTGAGTCTAGTTTCATTTAAAATTAGTCTCATGGTCTGAAAGTTTATAGATTTCTGTCAGATTGCAAAAGAGTAACCAGATGTCCGTAAAAGTCAAGCGTTTCCGCGTAAAAAGTTTTAGTTTTTGGTCTAAGTGGGCACGAGGTGTAACAACTTGGTATCAGAGCTTCAGTTTAAGTGAATTAGGTTTCCACTATAGGTTGCCTAGTCTTAAACCACTCATAGAAGCGTTTAACGTAAGTACTAGTGATGCGAAAAGTAGTCGTTAAGTATGAAATGGATTATGTTTTATGTTAGATGAGCTTATTGATGTGTATGAGATATAAGTCCGTGGAGGACTTGAAATGCTTAAATAATTAGTTAGCCTTGCACCTCGGTTGGTGTCGGTCATTGTATTGCAATTATGTGAATGTATGATAGATTTATGGTGATAGAATGCGAGTAGGAATGCTAAGTGGTATTGGAGATGGGCTAGTAAGTGAATTAAAGTTTATGATGCCTTAGTTATAAGGTAGTTTAGTACTCGCGGCTAGTTAGAATGTTGATGCTTAGCTATAGATTGATTATGCGAGGTGATATATGAGCCATAGACTAGATGATTATAAATGTTTTAACATTTGTTGGATAAGTGTTAAGTGTTATTATATAATTGCTTATGAGATGTTAAGTCTATGGTAGTTTATTATATGTCTAAGTATTATGTGGTCTGCTCGAGAGCACGATTGCATAGAAGTGTATGAGTTTAGATAGATGCATTGGAATGTATATTATGTGATGAACTAGTAATGGAAGAATGTTGAAAGAACACATTGATATGTGAAATAAGTTAAGAAGCATGATAAGTGTTTGATAAGCCTAGATGTCTAGAAGGCTTGAAAGTAAGTATGATAATGATGTGATGCTTAAAGACATGAATTCTTATATGCTAAATTTGAAGTGGATTATGAGAAAGTTAAAGTGTATGGTTAAAACGTGATGAGATCATGTTTCATATAAAACATGATAAGTAAAATGTGTTAGTAATATATGATTAAGCGTGATGAGTGGAAGTGATGATTGAAATATAGATTGCGCTAGAAGTCATAAGTAATATGAAGTGCGCTAGAAAGAATTGTAAAACATGTATATAATCATGTTAATATATTGGAATGTGTTCGATGAGATTAATGAGAATAATATAGAATAAACCTGTGTAAGGTTTATATGCGTAAAAGTTGAATAGACTAAAAGAAGTGATAGTAAAAGTTGAGTATATGGTCAACAAAGGGTTGACGGGTTATAGTACAAATGCGTTGTAAGAACACATAGAAAATGTGTAAATTGTAATGGACAAGAATCATATAGAGCTTGTCTACATAAAGATGGCATGTAGTGAGTGTGTGAGTCAACTTAGGGTTGACGGATGAATGATAAGTTGCATTGTGAAAATGCAAATATAATAAATGGGCAAGTGTTATATAGAAACTTGTCGAGATGATAGTAAATGTGATAGTGAATATTGAAATTGCTTAATGCAATGAGAAAAGATAAAATGAGTAAAGATGTTAAAGTAAACATAGCTTGGATCCAATGCTCTAGTTTTGGCATCCTTTGGGATGGCCTAGCTTGCCTTTTATGGCATGATGTATAGTTTGCCTTCATGGCATTATTGTATAGCTTGCCTTCACCAGCATGGTTTACCTACATCCTTGGCATGTGTTAAAGATCCTACGGGATGAATGTTAAAGGTGGTATCCTTCGGGGTAGCCCAGCTTGCCTTTATGGCATGTGATATAGTATGGTATCCTTCGGGATGGCCATGTGATATAGTATGGTATCCTTCGGGATGGCCATGTGATATAGTATGGTATCCTTCGGGATGGCCATGTGATATAGTATGGTATCCTTCAGGATGGCCATGTGATATAGTATGGTATCCTTCGGGATGCCATGTGATATAGTATGGTATCCTTCGGGATGGCCATGTGATATAGTATGGTATCCTTCGGGATGACCATGTGTTATAGTATGGTATCCTTCGGGATGGCCATGTGATATAGTATGGTATCCTTCGGGATGGCCATGTGATATAGTATGGTATCCTTCGGGATAGCCTAGCTTGCCTTCATGGCATGGATGTAAAGTTAGTGAGATTGGATCCAAGGCTAGAAAAGATGGAAAGTAACGTAAGTATGAGTGTTAGGTCGGAAGCGTATAAGTAGGATGGTTTATGGTTTCTTGATTTAAATGGATTGGGACGCCTTTTCATTTAAATGAAGAATTGTAAATCGCCGAACCATAAGTTTATAATTCCTTACTTACATAGATTGGGACGCCTTTTTATGTAAATAAAGATTTATAAATGAGTGAACTTATGTGTAGCCGATATGACATGAGTATGGATTAGACGTTATAAGTAAAGAGATTAAATATGAATAAAACTTATAGCGGCGTTAAGGTCATGTGTGAAACCTTAATATAGACGCCTAAAATGAGTTGTGCATTAAGTTGATAAGATAATGGGTAAGTATTCCCAAAATTTAACAAGAAGATTGCTTAAGTAATGCGAAGAAAAGATTTTGAAAGTGCCAATTAGATGGTACTTGATAAAAAATTGAATTAAGTTACAAGTTTTTGAAGTAGATATACGTTAGTATCAATTAGAATGTGAAAGTAGCCGGTATATGACTTTATGTCCTGTTAGTGCATGTGAGTATAACGTGTAAATAATGTTAAAGTTTGACTTATATAAAGTCAAAATAGTAAATTTTCCATACGACCAGTCGTCAATTGTGGAAAATTTAGAAAAAATTGTAATGAGAAATGTGTTTATAGTAGATTATAAGTAATGATTATGTATAGTAAGTTTGGAATTTGCATGATCATGTAGATCGTTGCAGGATAATGGCTTAGAGAGCATGAGAATAAGGACATGTATATGTTGTGAATTGGTTTTAGATAGTAATAGACGAGGGATTTCAGGGACGAAATCTAAACAAGGGGGTAGAATTAAAAGACCCGTTTCCCATGTACTTGGACCCCACCCTAGACGAAAATGGATTAAGGACTTTACGAGATTGGCCAGTCAATGTTTGTTGTGTAGTGGTCAAACCCGATAGTCAAAATGATAGTCAAAGAATGTGTTATAAAGTTAAGTGTGGTCAATATAGAAAGAATTAAACTAGAGGGGCTTTTATTGCCAAAGGACCCAAGTTTTTTCCTTAACTTGAAGTAATCTTGGGAAAAGCCTAGAAAATACTTATGTGTTCTTCGGGGTTGGTTTGTACAGGAGGAAAAGAGAGGGAACACTGTTTCATCAGTGAAGATCATACTTGACTTATAGAAGTGTTCCAATTCAAGGATTAAGTTCATAGCAATGATCACATCAAGTCTTGAGATTGTAAAGGATGATGATGATGGTTAGGGATTAAGGATGATGGGATATGGATGTTACGCTTAGCTTTGGAAGCTAAGGAGGGAAAGAGAGGGAACACTGTTTCATCAGTGAAGATCATACTTGACTTATAGAAGTGTTCCAATTCAAGGATTAGTTCATAGCAATGATCACATCAAGTATTGAGATTGTAAAGGATGATGATGATGGTTAGGGATTAAGTATGATGGGATATGGATGTTATGCTTAGCTTTGGAAGCTAGGGTTGACATGTTTATATGGATGGCTTGGAATCATGGAATAAGGATTGGGATATGCGAGAATGAAGGTAATATGTGATGGATCGTGTTTTGGTTAACATATTGTGAATCGGGAGGTCTTTGAAGATGAAAGAACATCATCTTCATGGTAAAGATTAGAGAGAAAAAGTGTAGAGAGAGAGAGAGATGGAAACTATGTGTTTTATTGATAATAGGAAAATATGAAAAACACACACAAGCTTCACCCTCCTAGTGAAGTCTAGGAGGGTTTAAATAGCTACCATACACATGACTTTGCCTAAATGACGATTTCAGTCCATGTGTTTGAGTCTAATAAGATAACTAATGTAATCCCAAATATGTTGTCACATTTTCGTATGAGAAGCATACCCAACAATCTTCCCCCAATGTGGCAACATATTGGATTACTTACATCATTTCCTACAAGTACAAATATAAATAAAGAAAGGTCTTCATAAGCTCTTCAAGTGTTGAGGATGACTACAGTTGACGCTCTTTGTCTTCATCTTATACCTCGGCTTGAGAACTTTTCTTCACTTGTAGGTAAACGATGTAATATGCATGAACTAGATTAACTTCCCCCCAATTCATGGTGCATGTTTTTAACGGCTTCTTCGTACACTTCTTTTTGGCGAAGTTTCTGAATCAGCTTCCCCCCAAACTGACAACCGTCTTCAGCAGATTCGAAACTTTGATGTAGTTAACACGTCTTCTAACTTTTGAAGGTTGTAAGTACGCAGCGGAATTTGTAGATGACATCGTAAACCAAACCAAGGAAATCTGACTAGTACTCAGTAACGATTATGCTCAATGCAGTAACTCCGTTCGGGGGTAACGTGCAAGAAATTAGCAAGATCTTCTCACATAAGTAGGCTACTTCACACTTCACAACCTGCGAAAGTTGAAACAATTACACCAAAATCACAAAACTGAACCACTTATCATCTCTGCGGACGTCTTCCGGTAGTAATAGAATTGTAAGCTCGATCACATGAGTCTGTTATGCGTCCTTGATGTGCACATTTCTTCCCCCTGAATGCAGATCCATCTGGAAAAAGAGTGTTTTCACAAAAAATGCAAGAAAAGTCAAAGTACATTTAGTCTCTCTTCCCCCACGATGTCTTCGCGGAATCGGAACCATACACACTATGGTTATGATGGAAACGGAGGCAGCATAAACCCTGTATGTCCAATTAGTCGAAGATGTGTGAAGTACCAAAAATAGCCCGTGAGAATCAACTGCTGATAAAATCTCTACTCTTCTATATACTCTTCTCTGATAACTCTTTACCGACCCCATTATCATTCTGACGGCTTTTTGTAGTGACCACTGATGGAGAAACCCAATATTACGAACTTGAGACTGAAGTAAAATAACCCAAGCTTGTGACTTAAACTTGCACTATTGTTTGATTAAGAACCTATACTGAGCACTACAACGTAACTCCTTAAAGCATAGGTCGTTTCATATACCCATCCAACCTTCCTTTACTATATATGAACTCATCTTGAATAATCCACATCTTTGTGTGACACTTGAGCACTACAACGTGACTCCTTTAAAGTGATAGTTATACTCTGTGAGCACTACAACGTAACTCCTTACATCAAGTATAACTAGATAACTCAAGTCTTAATCATTTTGACGGTTTAAAAGCGCGAACAAGGATCTCGAAGAATCATGCGTCCAACCAACCCCGATATCTTCAAGATACTAAGAACACGAACCCGTGATATTCCACTTCAACCTCAAATAAATAATAAAGAATTAACCCCGTAGTCACATCTTGCGGTTCAATACCCAACACTATCCTTTTGACGGTTTAAGTGAACTATGATAATGGTTTTATCCCGATCTTGTCAAAAACGTATCCCGGTGATATTTATAATCCAAAATATCACTCTTTTACCAATATTAAAAAATTGTATCCAATGTTTTTGTAAAAACGATTCGAATAACAATTTCATTTGTAAATCCATTTCAATCATATCAGTTCAAGATATGGATCCAAAAAGAAATGCGATGCCCAGTCCAAACGTACATGTGATATAACATTTAACTCATTGACACATGCAATTAGTCTTGTTTCAGCCAAAATAATTTTGTATATAGACAAACCATTCCATTAGCAGCCCATTAAATAATAAACCCAATCCAAAAACCAAGTGAAATGCTCGGATGAAAAGCCCAAAGAGAAAACGTATGATAAAATCCTTATTAGTAGGCATTATTTACCACTTTTCATTCAACCAATCCGCCTACCACCTAACGTTTACACTCCAAACATAGATCTCATCAAACTCAAACTCATCTCATCTCCCCTCATAAAGATCTCAAATCTGCTTCCATCTCAATCTCTTCTTCATCAATCATCAGTTCACAAACACATGGCCTTTTCATTAATAATCTAATCGAGCAAAGAACAACACTTATTTAAACGAATCCCAAGAGAGTCCATTTGTTTTTACTGTTAGAGCAAGTTGAGCACCAAAGGAGGGCTTCAAGATCATTAAAGATGCTCTCGGGTAGGTTTATATGCTATGTTTTTGTGTTTTTCTTGTAACCGAATCAAAAGTAAAATCAAAGTACTATTGTTTTGATATTTCTTTTAAGTGTTCGGATATTTAAACGAAGCTATGCTTCAAAAAAAACTTGATCGATGATGGTTAATGGTGACACGTATTTAAAATCTGTAAAGACTGGTACCCAACGTGAACTGAAACTGAGATCTTGTTAATTTTAATTTGTGTCGATCTAAGATGGTGACGAGATTAGCTTAGTTGTGGGATTAGGATAAATAATGGTTTGGTTGAATGGTTGTGGGATTAGCAGTAGTGGTCTCTGGTTTTCATTTTTATTTTTAATTGATTCTTGGCTCTAGGACATGATGTAAGTGGTATCTGATGTAAGTGGTATCTGATGTAGCGTACAGACTAGTCACTTTGAGTCGTGTATTGGTTAGTGGTCAAAGTCTGTTTCTTCATCTTGTTTCTTTCTTTTCTTTTGATTTGCGATAAGTATTTGACCGTTGACCGTTGACTGGTTTGACCGTTGACCCGGTAAATTGCGATAACGCATTTGCGATAAAAAAGGGTTTGTCGAAATTGCTTATACAAGTAATTTCGATAATCGACTGCCGATGAGTTTTCCGATGAGTTTTCCGGTAACTTTTCCGGCCATCTCATTTTTTTTACCAGTTTTCCGACCAGATTCAGACCAGTTTTATCAGACCACCTACCGGACCCTTTTACTGACCACATAACAACCATAGATCTTCACGGAATGATATCAACAGTCACAGAAAAAATGATAAAGATGAATAAGGACAGAAGAATGGACCATATACATTAAGAAAGAAACTGATGATAAATTGTTTATAGCACTGTTTGATAGTAAAGTATTGACCCGTAAAAGCAGTAATCCAACAGCTTCCAAACAGTTCAGATCCACATAAAAATAGCATTCAAACAGTTCAGATCCACAGAAAAGAATACGATTTTGACAAGAAAATATCACATAAATCAACCAGACAAGAAACTAATATCATGGCTCTTGATACCAATTGATGGATTGTGTTTTGGTTAACATATTGTGAATCGGGAGGTCTTGGAAGATGACTTTGCCTAAATGACGATTTCAGTCCATGTGTTTGAGTCTAATAAGATAACTAATGTAATCCCAAATATGTTGTCACATTTTCGTATGAGAAGCATACCCAACAATATGTGTTTAGGAGCTTAGGTAGAATACCGAGCTCATGTATAAAGTTTGTACCCCCGTTGGTCTTTTATTAGTTGGTATAGTGTAGCCGTGTGGCAAATGGTATATTAAGGTTGTCCTATCGATTTGGTGGTCAACCGATGGGTCAAAGTATGTCTTATGTGTTTAGGGTCAAAGTTAAGGGGGTGTTTGGCAAAAGTGTAAAAGTACCCATTTTGGGTTGTAAACGGGTCAACTGTTTATGGAACATGTTTTATATGTTAAAGTAATGATGTTGGCCAAGTTTGGTGGGCAAATGAATTGGTACAGATGTTTGTAGTGTAAATGGGTCAAAATGGGTTTAATGCATAACCCGTCAAATTGTAAAAATCATATCTTTTAAATCGTAAGTCGTTACGGGTCATGCCACATGTCGTTTTGAAGGTAATTGAGTGTAGTTTCATTTAAAATTAGTCTCATGGTCTGAAAGTTTATAGAATTCTGTCAGATTGCAAAAGAGTAACCAGATGTCCGTAAAAGTCAAATGTTTCCGCGTAAAAGTTTTCGCCCGTTTACGTCCGTTTTCATACGTTTTCGTTCGTTTGTCTACGTTTTTGTTCATTTTCTTACGTTTTCTCACGTTTTCATACGTTTTCGCCCGTTTTCTTACGTTTTCGCTCGTTCTCATACGTTTTCTTATGTTTTCTTACGTTTTCACCCATTTTCGCCTGTTTTCTTACGTTTTCTTTCGTTTTCATACGTTTTTGTTCATTTTCATACGTTTCCGTTCGTTTCAATACGTTTTCATTCATTTTCGTCCTTTTTTCATCCGTTTTCTTTCGCTTTCATCCATTTTCGTCCGTTTACAAACGTTTTTGCCCGTTTTTGTCTATTTTCATACGTTTTTGTCTGTTTTCGTCCGTTTTCCCCCATTTTTATAAGTTTTGTCCGTTTTCATAAGCTTTCATCCGTTTTGTTACGTTTTCGCCCGTTTACGTTAGTTTACATACGTTTTCATCTGTTTTCATACATTTTCGTCCGTTTTCATACGTTTTTGTCCGTTTTCATATATTTTCGCTCGTTTTCTTACGTTTCATATGCTTTTGTCCATTTTCATATGTTTTCTTCTGTTTTCTTACGTTTTCGCCCATTTAGACATTTTCATATGTTTTCGTCTGTTTTCTTACGTTTTCGTTCGTTTTCATACGTTTTCGTCCATTTTCATATGTTTTCGTCCATTTTCGTTTGTTTTAATACGTTTACATCAGTTTTCTTTCGTTTTCGTCCATTTTTCATACGTTTTCGTCCGCTTTTAGACGTGTTTTTAAGCTTTCATACGTTTTCGTCTGTTTTCATACATATTCGTCCGTTTTCTTACGCTTTCGTCCGTTTATATACATTTTCACACGTTTTAGTCCGTTTTCATACGTTTTTTTTTCCGTTTTCGTCCATTTTCATACGTTTTCATCTGTTTCTTACGTTTTCATTCGTTTTTGTACGTTTTTGTTCGTTTTAATACGTTTTCTTTCGTTTTCATCCACTTCTCATACGTTTTCGTCTGTTTTTCAGACGTGTTTTTATGCTTTCATACAGTTTCATCCGCTTTCATACATATTCGTTCGTTTTTTTACGTTTTCATCCGTTATCTTACGCTTTCGTCCGTTTTCTGACGTTCTCGTTTGTTTTCATACATTTTCTCCGTTTTCATCTGCTTTTTTCATTTTCGTCCATTTTTCATACATTTTCGTCCTTTTTCATACGTGTTTTTACGCTTTCAGATAAAAGCTCTTATTGAACATAGATGTGTACATACTATACAGCTATTGCCAATTCAGTTCTGTTGCTAACATATTTCAGCACTAAAATCACAGAGCGACACGTATTAAAAATAGCTTATCAATGATAAAAGTTGAATCGACGGTAACTAACATGAAATAGCCAAGATAACATTCAATAATGCAAGACATATAATATCAACTAAACTGCTTAAACAAACATTAATCATAGACATCACAACTTGTATTTAATCATCGACACATCTGTTTTCATATGTTTTTATCCGTTTACTTACCTTATCATATGTTTTCGCCCGTTTTTATACGTTTTTGTCTGTTTTCATACGTTTTCGTCCGTTTACGTCTGTTTTCATATGTTTTCGTCTATTTTCATACGTTTTTGTTCGTTCTCATACGTTTTTTTCCGTTTTCTGACGTTTTTGCACGTTCTTACACGTTTTCGCCCATTTTCTTACTTTTTCGCCCGTTTTCTGACGTTTGCATACTCTTATTTTAATGCTTACCAAGGAACAAATTCAGACCATCCATCTAATTTGATCTAATGGTGGGGATTAACATAAGATTAAATATGGAAACCTAAGTCAATTTTTTTTTTGCTCTTTTTGTGTATCTCATTATTCCTTTTTTTTAGTTAACGTTTCTCTTTTAATTTAAATTCATGCTTTTTTTCTCTCTCGCTTTCATACGTTTCCGTTTGCTTTCATACGTTTTCGTCCATTTTCATACTTTTTTGTCTGTTTTCGCACGTTTTCGCCCATTTACGCCCGTTTTCATACGTTTTCGTCTGTTTTCTTACGTTTTCGTTCGTTTTCATACGGTTTTGTCCGTTTTCATCCGTTCTCGTTCGTTTTAATACATTTTCATCCGTTTTCTTTCGTTTTCGTCCATTTTTCATACATTTTCGTCCGTTTTCTTACGTTTTCGCCCGTTTACGTCTGTTTTCATACATTTTCGTCTGTTTTCTAGCCTTTTCGTTCGTTTTCAAGCGTCTTCATATGTTTTTGTTCGTTTTAATACGTTTTCTTTCGTTTCGTTCGTTTTTTCATACGTTTTCATACGTTTTTGTCCATTTTCGCACGTTTTCATACGTTTTCGCCCATTTTCTTACGTATTTGCCCGTTTTAATACGTTTTTATCCATTTTCAAAAGTTTTTGTCCGTTTTCTTACGTTTCACCCATTTACGTCCGTTTTCATACGTTTTCGTCTGTTTTCTGACGTTTTCGCTCGTTTTCATACGTTTTAGTTTGTTTTCATACGTTTTTGTCCGTTTTCTTACGTTTTCGAACGTTTTCATACTTTTTCGCCCGTTTTCTTACGTTTTCACACATTTTTCTACGTTTTTCTCTGGTTTTATACGATTTTGTCTGTTTTCTTACGTTTTCGCCCGTTTAAGTCCGTTTTCATACGTTTTCGTCTGATTTCATACGTTTTCGTCCGTTTACATACGTTACATACGTTTTTATCTATTTTCTGACATTTTCACACGTTCTCATACGTTGTCGCCCGTTTTCTTACGTTTTTGCCCGTTTTCATACGTTTTTGTCCGTTTTCATACGTTTCCGTCCGTTTTCTTACATTTTTACCCATTTACGTCCGTTTTCATACGTTTTCATTCGTTTTCATACGTTTTCGTCCGTTTTCATACGTTTTCGTCCGTTTTGGTTCGTTTTCAAACGTTTTCGTCCGTTTTAATACGTTTTCATCCATTTTCTTTCATTTTCGTCCGTTTTTAAACGTGTTTTTACGCTTTCATAGGTTTTCGTCCGTTTTCATACATATTCGTGCATTTTCTTACGTTTTCATCCATTTTCTTACGCTTTCGTCCATTTTCGTCTGTTTACATACCTTTTCGCCCGTTGTCGTCCGTTTTCATACTTTTTCGTTTTCATACGTTTTTGTCCGCTTTCTTACATTTTCGCACATTTTCGTCCATTTTCATACATTTTGTCCGTTCTCATGCGTTTTTGTCCGTTTTCTTACCTTTTCGCCTGTTTACGTCCGTTTTCATACATTTTCTTTCGTTGTCGTTCGTTTTAATACGTTTTCATACATTTTATTTTGTTTTCGTCCATTTCTCACACGTTTTCATCCGTTTTCATACGTGCTTTTACGCTTTCATACAGTATCATCCATTTTCATACATATTCGTCCGTTTTCTTACGTATTCATCCGTTATCTTACGCCTTGATGTTTTATACTTTTATGAATTAAGCTACCACTAATTAACCACTAATTACCTACTAGATCTAGAGAGAGAAAGAGAGGATGAGAGATGATAACACACACTTAATACCAAATGATTAGTAACTTCATCAACCAACCCCTCTCCCTAAGGTGGGAGGGGGTATTTATAGTTTTACAATAGAGAGGGCTTGTTGCCCTAATTTCCTTAACTAATACATATTAGACTTAAACAAATAAATAAATGACACAGCCCATGGGCCTTCTACACGGGCTGGGCCTAATAACAAACCTAAAGGCCTAAGCAACCTTAATATAATATGATCAATACTTGAATAATACAAAACGTGTTCCCAACAATCTCCCCCTAAGTATTGGTCATCAAGGTTGCTTGACGTCGTCTTTGCTTCTTTGGCTTTGACGTCTTCAAAATCTTTGATCTTTGTTCTTGATAGTGATGTGATATGATATGGTAGTGATCTGCCATGTTCCAACGATCTTTGCTCCTTTTGCCTTCACGTTCTCTCCACCATGCTCATATGTCTTTTGACTTTTGGTTCTTCAACTTGTTCTCACTTCTTCAATCTTTAACTTTGAGAAAGGTTGTAGTGCTTGAACTTTAGACTTTTCTTTAACAATTCTGAACTTTTGATATTTCTGAGTCTTTGTGAGAACTTCTTTTTGGAATATGAGCATGATGGAGTCTTGATAGTGGTTGAACTCCAGGTCTCCAAGCTCCTCCGCAGCAGCAGCACGAACCAACCGGCACTTACAGGCTCAGACTTCGAGATCGTCAACAGCATAGTGTGAAGACTTTCTCTAATCCTTGCCCAGGCCGTTCTGAACCGGATACCCCCGAAAGGGCTAACACGGACACACCGACGTGCACCCACGATTCAGTGAGTCGCTGGAGATCACCCCACGACTGTAGACCGATTGGAACCAACACTAAGCGTAACTCACAAGGAGTTACCGAAGTGACCTGCTGTCAGGGCTGTTTGATGTTGACCCTGGCAGGATTTCCATTCTATCACTGAGACTCACATGTGTGATTCTCTCAAGAATGTTCTTGGCAGATTGCTAAGATCTGCGAAGGACTCTTTCTTAATTTTACAACTGCTGCCCATGATGTAGAACAGCAGAGTAATACTAAGTGTTCCTAAGAGATCTTTGATGAATCTCATGGCTCTAGACTCGATAAGTGCACATTTGTTTGGTCGTCGGAGGCGTGGAGCAGAGTGCCTCCTTTTCAATATCAACACACTCGGAACGAGAGGTCGATAGATGATTAAGGGTTCTCCGTGAAAAATGAAACAAGTGCCTTTTGAGAGACACCTGAGTGGCTTAGAAGGTTTAGTGCAGTGCGTCACTGGGTCCATGACGTCTTTGATCTTCAATACCGGTGATTTTTCATCAACCAGTAGTTTATGAATTGAACCCGGTGTCTGCCCTAAGGTTGAATAAATGGAGGGCTATTTCTTTTCACCCTTTTCTTTGCTTTTCTTTTTATTTCTTCAACCCCTTCTTTCTCCTTTCATTTCATTTCTCCTTTTTTAATCATACCTAGGACTTTCTAGTTCTAAACTATTGGTGTTGTCCTTAAGTAGATCCCTCCGGCTCTGGCAGATCATAGGACGGTTTTTCCTAACCTTAGTCACCTTATATCACCATGACTATCCTATTGATGCCATATTCCAAACCTTTTGAAAAATCTCTCAAAGTGTTTATGATTGTAAAACACATTTTGTTAACACTTTGAGAGTTTTGTTATTTTTCAGAAGAACTCCCCCTTAACATGTGCTCATATTTGTTAAAGTAAAATTTGCACATGTCGGGAGGAGTTGGCACTTTTTGAATTGATTGACTTTCAATGAATCTGATCATCGCGAGACACGCTTACATCACCAGTTAGACTGGCTTGAAATTATTACCCGTCCAGATCAGATTCAAAGATCATCGCTCGAGATTGGTACATTCTACTCAGACATATCCATTGCGAGACACGTTTACATCACCAGATAAACTGGCTTGAAATTATTACCCGTCCAGGATATGTCTTTTCGATTACTGACTGTTGTTGTCGTCAATTCGAGGGTCAATTCTTGAGTCTTACACTCATGAGATGTCATCGTTGCTTCCACCATATTTTAATCACATTTTCATTCTCCCCCTCAAAAATAGCATAGTTATGTTGTTTTTGACAAATTTTTGATTAAAATATGCTCTTTTTGAGGTGTTTGTGGAAGAATGTCAAGAACGTTTGTATTTGATCAAAGATTGTGTTTTTCAAATACTCCCCCTTAACAAGGGAGTACTTGTCCTTATGAAAAGAATTGTTGAAAAACTTTGATAAATTTTTTGGTTTTAATTCTGCTCATAAGTAAGAAGCTTTCGCTCCTTTTTCAGGATTGAGGCACTGAAGCGTACCTCAGGGTCCTTTCTTTACAAGTGCGGGTTTTACACTGTTATGTGTGCACAAGCCGTAATGATGATTAAATATAGATGAGATGATGATTAAATGAACAAACAATGAATTAGTACCAGTGTTCATTACTCAGGACGACGAAACGTGAGAATGTTAGGAATTTTCGCCCGACCTCCAACATAACTTTCCAACCGGTGCATCTGCTCCCGAAACTTAATCTTCTTCTCTATCCTTTTCACAAACTTCCTTGTTTGTATTTTCTCATTCCCGCCCCACTTCAACTCTTTAGCCAACCTCTCATCCTTTAAGATCTTCTCAAGTTCAGATTTGACTAGTTTGAGGGTTGGGTCACTGAACTTGCGAAGATCTTCGAAACCCATAAACCTTGTACCAGCTCTCCTTCTATAATAGAGTACTCCAAATGGTTTGTATCCGAAAGTGTAAGGCTGCTGATTACGAAGACTTGTAGGTACGAAGTCTGGCTTGGTGAGATTTATCTTGATTTGATAACTTTCAACCGCCAGATGAACGTCTTCAACCCGTTGTCTAATCACAATGTTGCGGATGAAAATGAGAAGCGAGTTGATGATATGGTACTGAAGCCGTCCAGGGAGGTGTTCAAGTTTTCTCTGAATCTTCAATAGATACATGTCCTCGATATCATTAGGGTTAAGGAGAGGATAGTCAGCTTCGGTGAATACATACTCTTTATCATTACTTCGTCTTACAATGATCTTTGTTAGAAAGTTGTATCCATACATAAACTCAGTTTCAGCACTGACGATAGATAAAATCCGATGTCTGCTCCATACCTCGTCCCCTGTCCTTCTCTTGGCCATCATATACTTGTAGTACAGCCTCCGCAGATTTGGCCAATGATGGATCCCAAACACAGCATCTTCATTATACTTTTGTATCTTTTTGCTCCAAAGATTGTTGATTTGTTCTTCAAACCCCTCTAAGGCATACCTGGCTGCCGGGTATTTGGTGATTGAGGTGGCATATCTTCTCTCAGGGTTCGTGTTGCCGTAGAAGAGGTAGGCCAAATCTTTGTTGAAGAAGTGTGCTATGGGTAACTTGAGGTTGTGTGGTGGTCCGACAAGAGGTAAGGGTTGCGTGAGGTCTCGAGGAGGTAACGGTTCTTCAGATAATTGTTCTTGCGTCCAGTTGATGTTTTCATTCAGAGCTCTTGCTACTTGCTCAATGTTGTACTCGAATTCCAGCTCCGATGTTGAAACAGTTGCAAATTCCGTGAATCCAATTTTGCGAACTCTGATGATGTCTTTCAGACCCAGTTGCTGGACTTTCATCACCTTTTTCAATCGTTTGGCAAAGTCTACAACTGATCCTTCCACTGGTTCAGCATTTTCATCGTCAAAATAAGCGTCAACCATTTGATCAAACCAATCATACTTGGGAGCTGATGAATCGACCCACTCAGGTAATGGAACATCTTTAACAGTTGCAGAAGGAACAACTACTTCTTGGATTTGAATCGGAGCAATTGGATTTTTGTGATCCGAGCTTGGATCATCAAAGGATTCTGTTGCTTCAAATGCTCCGCCTCCAAGAGGAACAAATGTTGTTTGACTGCTTTTCTTTGTTGTGCCAGAAGAGGGTGTTGTAGAAGCCCAACCTGTTGAAGATGAAGGTTTTCTTCTTTTCTTTCCGTGAGCATCCGGTTCATCATCATGGTGTCGTTTGGTTGGTTTGACGGGCTTGCACGTTTCTGTTGGTACAACAACTGCCTCTTCTTCTTCTCTGATGGATTCCATGAGTGCTTCCCGAAGTTTAGCTTCTTTGGGGTCATCTTCTAACTCTTGTAACATCATTCTTTTGCTCTCTAATCTGGATGGTTTCTGTGGCACTGTTTTGAGCGTGATTGATGTTGTTTTGACCATCTTTGCAACTATCTTTTCCAGGTCCTTCTGCACGTATTGTTTGATTATCTTGGGAATGTACTCTTCAAGATGCTCTTTGACATCAGTAATTATCTAAGAACTGACTTCTTCAGCTTTCTTTGTTGCTTTGTTTTCAACTTCACTTATCTTTTGATATATCTCTTTGTGTACTTTATCTTCAGTCTCAGATTTCGTTGTCATCTTTTCTTCGAGTACTTGTACCTTCTGTTTCATCTCATTTTCGAGTGCTTGAACCCTTTGTTTCATCTCATTGTAATCCACTGTGGTTTGACCCACAGATGATGGTGGTGTTAATGGAGGTACGTTAGTGTTATCTTGTTGTTCTTGAGAATCCTTCTCACTTTCTTTACCATTTCCATCGTCGTCTGTATAAACTCTTTCATCTTCATCATCATTCTCATCTTCATTATCATTATTATCATCTTCATCATCATTATCATCTTCTTCATATGTACCTTCTCTGTCATAATCTTCATTTTCAGAACCAGAAGCCGACAGATCATGTGCATCAGAACCTTCACTACCTTCTTCAGAACTTTTAAGAGTTGTAGATCTAAGGTCCTCTGATTCTTCTGATTCTTCTACAATGTGTGATGCAGATTCTCCTCTACTTAGTTTTGCTCGTCTCTCTTCGTCCTCTGCCTATTTCTGTAAGCTTTCTTTTCTAGCCTTCTTTAATGCTCTTCTCTCTTCTTTTTCAGTAGGGGTTTCTCAAATGGGAGAGAATCGAGGAGATGTGAACTTGATTGATTTTCCTTTACCAGGTTGTAGACTCATATCTGATGTAGCCAAAACAGACTTGAATTTCTCAGAACCTTTCATCTTCTGCCTTTTTTCTAGATCCAATCTTTCTTCTTCTTCCTGTTCATCATCATCTGTTTCATCCCTGAGTTGCATTTTAGGAGACGGTTTAGAGACCACTTTCTTTTTCTTAGTTATCTCAGTTTTCTTTGATCAAGAAATCTTGGCTCTAGCTGGGATGGCTTGAGATTTCCCCTTTGTCGATTTTGTTTCTGTTGGTTTGTCTCCCACCATTTTAGCCTCTACTGCCTCATCATATTTCTTGTATGCTTTAGTGTTCATCAGCTCTTCACTTAGTAGGTTAGGAGGAATTCTTGCCCCTTGAATTGAAGAGTAGCTTAGAACTTTGGTGAGAATACGGTCTCGTGTTTCAGAGTGCATTTTCTCAGATGGAGGATGTTTGAGCTCAGGATAATTTCGCATGAAACGTGAAATTAGAAGTTTTGTGAATCTTGGAAATGGAATGGGTGAATCTGCACTTTGATGAAATTTGGTGCCAAGGAAAACCATGTCGTTCCAGATAAGTTTGGCGAAGTCTAGGTGTTTGAGGTTGATCACTCCACAGAAGAATTGTAGGTGTTCTAACCTTGGACGTTCCAACCCAGTTTCCTTCCCTGTGATGCAGTTGATGATTATTGTGTAAAGCGTTTGCCAAGGTTGTGGGAAATTTTTCCTCACCACTTTGGAAATTGAAGACATCTCAACTTTTGTTTCATCATACCCAATAAGCTGGAGTGTTTTAATCATTTCCATAAGAGTGGGAGCCTCCTAAAATGTTGTGAAACCTCTTGTGTCTGCTCTTGGAAGATCTAGCACTGATCTAAGTGTTTCAACTTGGAAGGTGATTGTTGTGTTGTTTTGTGTAACTGTCATGTTTTCTTCATCTTCGCTACTGATCAATGATTCCCAAAACTGATGCAGGTAGATTTCAGGTACACTGGCGGTTTTAGTCAAAGTTGGCCTTATGAAGTGTCTTTCCAGAATTTCCCTGATAATGAGACAAGATTCATGGCACTTCAACTTCTGGAAATCAATCCTTGAATTGCAGTAACCAATCAGTCTTTTCTTTCCTTCTGGATTTCCTGGTTGTCGGTTGATGGATGTTTGTGACATGGTGCGAGACATGGTTTATCTGTTCATTTCAAACACCAACAACAATACCATGGGCACAGTGTATATATGTTAGAAAAATGACAATGATATGATGACCCTATCCTTAGTACACACAAAACCAGATAGAATCATATAGCATTAAGCATATACCCAACAATATACATGACTGAACAAGACATTTTAAGCTCAGTTACTGGACCAACTTAGACACAAAAACTCAATCATTATATCAGCACTGACAAGAACACAAGTCACATACATTTTATACACCAAACTAGCTTTGACTTAGACAAACACCCAGATGCAATTTACAGCAAAGGACAAATCACAAGTATAATAAATGAGCACATCTAGGCATAACACTCAACAATCTGCATTCAACAGTCAAACACTAAGCTGCATTTACTATGACAGATTTTAACAATGCATTGGTTCAATTAGTAGGATCTGGTTCGACTATATGGTTCGACTAATCTGATCTGGTTCGCCAACCTGTTCTGGTTCGACTACTCTTATGGTTCGATTACATGCTTGGTTCGACTAGCTTAAGGTATGATTAAAAGAAACTCGATCAAGTAATTTTGTCGTTCGATAAGTGTAATCGTTCGACTCATATAATCGTTCGACAAATGAAATCGTTCGACTAATATTGGTCGTTCGATTAGATTTGTCGTTCGATTAGATTGGTCGTTCGACTGATTAGGTCGTTCGACTAATTTGGTCGTTCGACTAGTTTGGTCGTTCGACTAGTTTGATTGTTCGACTAGTTAGGTTCGTTCGACTATAAGGTCGTTCGATTAACTAGACGTTCGATTAAACTAGACGTTCGACTAAATTAGTCGTTCGATTAGATTAGTCGTTCGACTAACCTAGTCGTTCGACTAAACTAGACGTTCGACTAAATCAGTCGTTCGATTAAATTTGTCTTTCGACTAATTTATTCGTTCGACTAGGATTAGTCGTTCGACTAGTTTGATTCGTTCGACTATAATCGAATCGTTTGACAAAATTGGATGTTATCTCCTAACTCGGAGATAACATGATCTTCTTGAGACTTTAATCACCACAACAATCATATAATCATTAAGCAATAAGTCTGCAAATCAACCAGTCCAATTTTTCATTCGATCGACCTATTTATTCGAACCCTAAATCAAGAACACACTCCCTTTTTCATTCGTTCGATCAATCAGTTCATACTTACAACACTTATACCCTGTTAAGCACGATTATACTCATTCAATTGATTCTTAAATCAAACATACAAGAAACGCCCAATTCGATTGGAAAAATGACACCCTAACTTGCAAAAGATATTAATTCTCAGTTTCAAGCAGATAAACAGTTATGTTTCATACTTAATCGAATTAAGAAGCTTACATGTTAAGAGAAAATAAAGAAGATGAAAAAACTTTTTCGTTCGATTGAAAGAGAGGGCAAAGAGGGTTTTAGAGTGAGAGAGGGAAAGGTGTGTGTGTGTTGTGTGTATGTTTGACTGATTCAGACTTGGCCTTTTAATATCCCACACAACTTTCAACTTTTGACAACATTGGTCCTCTAACTAGTCTACCTATTAAATTTAAATCCAAAGTTAACCTAATTTTAATAAGATGACACTTTTAACCCTTTATGTCCAATCTATTATTCTTTTAAGGCCCTGTTAATCAACTTAGACAAATAATGGTCATGAAGAAGATAGAGATGACGAAATAAGATGGTCGATGTGCAAAAATATCTCCCCCTCAAAATATGATCAATGTTTGAAATATCGGTTTGAATTTGAAAGATTGAAATCATATTTTGAAGGAAAATTACTTTTGCACACCTTAATAGTTTTTTTTTTTTTTTTTTTTTTTTTTTTTTTTTTTTTTTTTAATTATGTACAAGATAGTGTGAGAGCTTGACTTGGTTAGTTGTTCTTGAGGAAGTTCGCCAATTCTTGAGGAGTCAAGCATCTCATTCCAATTTGGTGAACCAGTTTCACAAAGCGATCATAAGGTAAGGCTTTCGTGAAAAGATCTGCCAATTGGTGTTCCGTTCCCACGAAATACAATTCAACGGTACCCTGCTCCACATACTCCTTGATGAAGTGATATCTGAGAGCGATGTGTTTGGACTTGGAATGTTGCACTGTGTTGCACGAGATAGCGATAGCACTTTTGGAGTCACAGTACATCGGGATCTTGTTGAATACGTAACCATAATCCATCAGTTGTGATCGCATCCAGATGATTTGAGCACAACAGGCAGACATGGCTACATATTCTGATTCCGTGGATGACAGAGATGTACAATCCTGCTTCTTTGACTGCCAAGACACCAGTTTATCACCTAGGAATTGAACGCCACCGAATGTGCTCTTTCTTGTATCAATACATCCCGCATGATCCGCATCTGAAAAAGCAGTTAGTGCAAAACCAGAATCCTTTGGATACCAGATCCCCAAATGAATGGTTCCCTTGATGTATCTAAGGATTCTTTTAACAACAGATAAATTTCTTTTTGTTGGTTTAGACTGATAGCGTGAACACAGGTATGTGGCAAATACAACATCCGGTCTGCTAGCGGTGAGATACATGAGAGACCCAATTATGCTACGATAATTTGTAGGATCAGTGGGTTTCCCATGTATGTCAGCATCTAGCTTCGGGGATGAGGAGGACATAGGGGTGTTATAGGTGTCACTAGATGTCATGCCATGCTTTTTTAATATCTCTTGTGCATATTTAGACTGACTTAAGAATATACCACGAGGTGATTGGTGAACTTATAATCCTAGGAAAAAATTTAGTTCACCGATCATGGACATCTCAAAGTTTTGTTTCATGAGTTTTGCAAAAGCATTTGAGTACTTTTTATGGGTAGACCCAAAAATGATATCATCCACATAAATTTGTACGATGAGAATGTCCTCCCCGTGTTTTTGTATAAACAAAGTCGGGTCCACAGATCCTTTAGTAAAATGATTGGCTAGCAAGAATGCAGAGAGTTTATCGTACCATGCCCTCGGGGCTTGTTTAAGGCCGTAGTGGGCTTTCTTAAGCCTGTATACGTGTTGTGGATGTTCTGGATCGACGAAGCCCTCTGGTTGTGAAACATACACCTCTTCACGAAGTTGTCCGTTCAGGAATGCTGTCTTCACGTCCATTTGATAAACTGTTATATTCTTGTGAGCCGCATACGCCAGGAACATTCTCACTGCCTCAAGCCTAGCCACTAGAGCAAAGGATTCCTAGAAGTCAATTCCTTCTTCTTGTCTATACCCTTTAGCAACCAACCGAGACTTGTTACGAATAACCGTGCCGTCTGCATCCAGCTTATTTTTCCAAATCCATTTTAAGCCCACAACATAAACTCCATCGGGTTTTTTAACGAGTTCCCAGACTTCCAGCCTTTTGAATTGATCCAACTCCTCTTGCATTGATTCAATCCAATTGTCGTAAGTCATGGCCTCTTTAATATTTTTCGGTTCAGCTTGACAAACGGTGAGTGCATACATGCAGGTTTCACCGTCCGTTTGGAGTTTCTGTCGTGTCATAACTGGGTTATCTGGATTGCCAATCACATTAACTAACGGATGATCCCTTGTGAACTTATGCGTTGATGGGTAGTGTTGAATGTTGTGATTCAGATTTGACGGTTCCATGTTGCTCGAAGACGATTCTCCTGGTTCGGGAATGGTTGGGGGTGGAGCAAATGGATTGAAAAAGGCATTTCCGTCAAAATCTGATGGTGGAGGAACATGGTTAGAAATGGGGGAAGAATCTTCAACTGCTGGTTGAGGTGTTTTATCCATTGATGATGATGGTTCAGATTGTGGTGCATCGTCAGCAACTACTGTAGAGGTAGATGCTGATGGATCAGGTGCTTGATTTGGGAGTTGTTGAGCAGCGGAACTTGTGGAAGCCTCTGACGCACTGTTAACTAGACCGTCATCGAACATAGGAGCAAACAAATCTTCCAGATCTTTCCTTTGGAAAGGTAAGGGTTCAGCTGAAGATTCTGGGAAGTTCAAACGGTTGTGTGCGGGTTCTAGGCGGTCTTGCTCAGAAGCCATAACATTAAGCTCGGGTCCGAAACTGAGTTGTTCCGAAGCCATAGTCATATCTGAAAAGAAAGAAGAGACAAACAGAGAACATGGATCCCCAAGGGAAACTGGGTTCCAGATGTTAGAAGCATAAAGTTGTTGTGTCAATTATCTTCTTGACACCCGAGCACATGATTTCTATGGTGTTCTTTCTAGCCTCAGGGATAGATGTTGTGGAATTCACATTCGTATTGGTGCAACTGTCTAAAATCTTTCCAGTAGGAATCCACCTAAGACCAATCGTTTTGAAGATTCTACCCGTGGGAACCCACCTAAGGTTAGATCTAGGAGATGTTTTCCTTCTAGATGCAGCGGAATGAAATGTGGGAGCATCACTTAGTTGAGAAAACCTATGTCCTATATTGATCCACCTTTTAGGTTTCTGAATCTTTTCTTTTGGTTCAACGGGTTTGTTTGGTTTGATTGTCTTAGTCGATTGTACATTTTCTTGTTAATTCACTTCTTGAAGATATTTTGACACCCAAACATTGCAACTACTCTTAGATGCTAGCCAATTCCTATTTGTTTGTTGAGTGCTCCTAGGTTTTGGTTTGCAACTATTAGCAGTGTTCTGTAAAACAGCGGAAGGCATCACATAAGGTTTTGAACCTAGAATTCCATCCTTTTGAAGTAGTGCCTTTTTCCTAGCCTTTTCTAGATCATAGTTCTTGTACATGTCATTTATGCCATAAGACTCTTTACTTTTAATGCTCACTTTAGACACTGTTTTTGAACTAATCCTAGATGAGCCAGGTATAAACACTTGTTGAGGTTTAGCAGAGACAGATGCATTTTTCTTAGGCCAAGAATGTGGAGTGACTGGTTTTGTCAAATCATTTTTCTCAACAACTTGGGAGGCAAACCGAGATTTTGAATATTGAGGTCGTTCAGATTTAAATGCAGTTGGTTGTCTAACCACTGATTGTTTTCTGATAGGTTGTAGAGGTGGTTTTCCCAAGATTGATGGTTTTGCAAACTTAGTATCCACACTTTGGCCAGTCAATCTTCTTAATTTGTTTTGCAATGCAGCATGTGCAAACACCTTTGCTTGAATTTGAACTTTCAACAACTCATTTTCTTTAACTAATGTATCCATACGTTTACTTTCTTCATTCAAAGATTTACCATTGTTGCCCGAATTTAAAGATTCGTTTTGCAGTTTAAGTTCAAGTGAGATGCAATGTGCCTCTAGTTTTGAAAAATCTTTTTGAAACTGGGCAATGGTCCTTTTGAGACAAGCATTTTCAAACTCGAGAGTTTGATTTGATGGTACATTTGTTTTGTTTTCATTTGATGGATCAGGCAAAGGTTGTTTGACAAGATGTTCGTCAACATTCTGATCAACCCCTCCTTCATTTCTGAATTCAGGTTGTTCAGTAAGTTGGTGATTATGAGCAGACATACTATTATTGACAATTGATTGTACCTCAGCCATTGGCTCTTCATCAAGTATGGGCTCTGTGTCATGTGTGTGTCTGACATCTGCACCATCAGCATCTGTATCATACATTGATCTGCTGTTGTCATCCTTAGCCGTTGGCTCTTTGTCAAATATAGGCTCTGTGTCATATTTGGGTCTGACATCTACACAATCAGCATCTGTATCATTCATTGATCTGCTGCTGTCATCCTTAGCCGTTGGCTCTTTGTCAACTATAGCTTCTTTGTGGTATGCGCTGCCCATAGTACGAGGCCTTGGACATGCATTGGCCATGTGATCACTCCCCCCACAATCATAACAAGTGATTGAAGTATTAGCAATGCCTTTTGGCTCCTTTCCAATTATCTGATTCCTTCTCTGATTTGTCCCCATGCTATTTCTATTCACCCCTGAAGAATTAATCCTCTGCCATCCAGACTGAAACCTCTGAGACCCAAAACCTCCTGTGTTGTCTGAACCAAATCTACCCGAAGTCCTGTTCTGTATCTCCACTCTGCCATCATTAACAACTGCCTGATTCCTTGTGTTTGAAGATGAACGAAGACGGTTGTTTGATTTGTTGGTGAACTTTCCAAATGCTTTAGCAATCAACCCAAATGTTTCATTAAGGGATTTGAAAGCATCTTCTTCTTCATCATAATCAACGTTTGATTACATGTTGGAATTTGTGCTATTGTGTTGAACCATTTGATTGTCAGAGTATTGTGAAGGTGCTTCGCATGGAACTATTTGGTTAGAAGGTTGTATTGAACTGCTGCTATCATCCTGCTTTTCAGATTCTATCCCACTGCTTTCTGTTTCTATCCCACTGCTTTCTGTAATACCCACATTAGCATCCAATGCTTTAATCGTATTAGCATGCTCTTCTTGATTTTGCAACTTCTTTTCATTAATTCTTTTGTCAAACTCTTTTCTGTGAAGTACTCTTTCAACAATTGACTTCTCCATCGAATCCATTTGTTGGGTCAGCATGTCTTTGAAAGTTTTAACCTCGATTCTAGTGTATTCCAAAAAATACTTGCATGTCATGACACTGCCAAAATCTGATGATAACCAGGAAACGCTGAACCGCTGAAATTGTTCCCTGAGCACTTTAAAGGCGACCGTGGATCCATTCTCGTGAAACTCTTCTCTTTCAAGTTGCTTCTGCAGTTGATCCACATTGAGGAACATCGTTTTTGTGAATATTTCAACGTCTTCTCCAAAGAGTGTTGAGAATGCACATTGGAATCCATCCTCGGTACGTGTTCCTGCTAAGTCTTTGTTTGAGAGGACCTTAAGATATGAATGAAGTAATCTAAAACATTCCATGCATTTCTCTTTCGTTTCTCTCTCTTTTTCTTGCATTAATAGCTCTTGCGTATCGCTCTCTTGAGATCTTTGAGAAACAAGGTTTGATGGTGAAAAATTAGAGAAAGGTGACATCTGTTCATTAATTTGCGACCTTGATTGATGCATTTTCTCTCCCCCTTGATTGTTGCGATGAAATCGGAAGAATCAAACTAAAATGCGTAGAGTTGATGTGTCAGGTCGAATAACGGTTGTTAAAGTAACTTGTGAAACGAGGAAAGATTAATCTCGAAGTAGCTTGTGGATGTAGGATCTTTAAAGGATAATAACGGTTGTTGTTGAAGATTAGAATTTTTTTTTTTTTTTTTTTTTTTTTTTTTTTTTGTTAACGGTGAATAATCTTGAACAAACTCTGAGGAGCAGAAAGAGATACCAATTGTATGAAAGAAGATTTACTTAATCAATACAAATTATATTAAATCTACTTATTCTACCAACAATATATATTATACGAATAATATATGAAGCATGATATAATAATATGAGATAAAAGAAATGGATGGAACAATAGAAGTATATGAGGTGAAGAATGAAAAGAAGAATAATCAAAGATGAGATGGTGGGCGATTAAACAAGAATAAGAAAAGAAAAAAAAATAGAAGATGGCGTGTAAACTAATAGAAGAAAGAAATAATACGTCACATGCAAACTAACCAAACTCAATATAATAATGCAGACTCAATGTTAAAAGAAGATAGATTTACACGTAAAAAACACACGTCAATAGCCAAAAACGCAACACATGTCCATGTAAAAGTTGATATTACACATGAGCAAACACGTCAAACTAAAAAAACACATGCAAAACACGTATATAACGTTATGAAATACACGTATATAAGATTAACACGAATTCACTTGTCAACACACTTCTTAAACCACACGCCTTATGCAACTGAATTTAAAACGTTATAAAACTCACTTCACATGCGAACAATCCGCACAGTTTAACTTCAACACACTCACTAGCTAACTGAAGAAGAGACGCGAGAAGAACACAAACAAACCGAGCGTGAGTAGACTACAAAGTTGCTAGATGAAGGTACTGCTTCAACTACCTAGATGCTCGATCAGGTTACTAGTTCGACTAAGTGCGTAGGTTGTTCGATCAAAGATGCTTCGATGACCTTAGTTGGTTCGACTATAAAGTTGTTCGACTAGATTCTCGTTCGATCAAAGGACTTGCTCGATTAACAAAGTCGTTCGATCAAATTTCTGGTTCGATCAACCTAGTGGTTCGATCACCCTACTCGTTCGATCAATGCTTCCTTCGACTAGAGAGCTTGGTTCGACTAAAATTGTTGCTTCGATGAAAACCTTGGTTCGATCAAGAGTTGAAGGTACACTTGTTGCTTCGATGAAAACCTTGCTTCGATGAAAAACTGGTTCGATCAAGTTGTCCGTTCGATCAAAAAAAGTTTTGGTTCGATCAATCTGGTTCGATCAGACTAGTTCCTTCGATAAGTTGGTTCCTTAGATCAAACTATTGGTTCGATAAGTTGGTTCCTTCGATCAGACTAGTGGTTCGATAAGCTGGTACGATCAGATTGGTCCTTCGATCAAAATGATTCCTTCGATCAGGGTTCTCCTTCGATCACAATGGTCCTTCGATCAGATAGTTCCTTCGATCAGAAATGGTTCCTTCGATCAAAGTTACTCGTTCAATCAAGTGTTATGTTCGATCAGTTTTGATGGTTCGATCAAAGTTGTTCGTTCGATTAAATTTGATGGTTCGATCAAATTTAATGGTTCGATCAAGTTTGCTCGTTCGATCAAAGATGTTCGTTCGATCAACAAGTTCGTTCGATCAATTGGAAGAGTAAGTCTAACTCGACTACCCTTTTGCTCGTTCGATGACTGCTCCTTCGATCACACTTGCTGGTTCGACTGAATTTGCTCCTTCGATCACCCACTCGTTCGACTGCTACGCTTGTTCGATCAAAAAACCTAGTTCGACAACAAAAGCTCATTCGACTAAAAACTTATCTGATGAACAGTAACTTGTCTGATGATGCTAAATATACAGATTTCTTAGTTTTTTCTTAGATCTAATCTTCTAACAACCTAGATTACCCCTTGGCGAATGATACCACTTGATGTTTTATACTTTTATGAATTAAGCTACCACTAATTAACCACTAATTACCTACTAGATCTAGAGAGAGAAAGAGAGGATGGGAGATGATAACACACACTTAATACCAAATGATTAGTAACTTCATCAACCAACCCCTCTCCCCAAGGTGGGAGGGGGTATTTATAGTTTTACAATAGAGAGGGCTTGTTGCCCTAATTTCCTTAACAAATACATATTAGACTTAAACAAATAAATAAATGACACAGCCCATGGGCCTTCTACACGGGCTGGGCCTAATAACAAACCTAAAGGCCTAAGCAACCTTAATACAATATGATCAATACTTGAATAATACAAAACGTGTTCCCAACACGCTTTCGTCCGTTTTCTTACATTCTCGTTTGTTTTCATACGTTTTCCCCCCGTTTTCATATATATTTTTTTCATTTCCGTCCATTTTTCATACGTTTTCGTCCTTTTTCATACGTGTTTTTACGCTTTTAGATAAAAGTTCTTACTGAACATAGATGTGTACATATTGTACAACTACTGCCAATTCAGTTCTGTTGCTAACGTATTTCGGCACAAAAATCACAGAGCGACACGTTTAAAAATAGCTTATCAATGATAAAATTTGAGTCGACGGTAACTAACATGAAACAGCCAAGATAACATTCAATAATGCAAGACATATAATATCAACTAGCAATTGATAGTGCAATACATAGTTTTCCTTATATTACTATTTTACTATACTAACCTTTGCCTTAAAAAAGGCTGCATATTCCTCAAATCATTATACTTTGGATCACATGGGGTATTTGTCATTGCGTTTTGAAAGTGACTGATTATTGGGCAGCAGATAATCAGTTTCCAGTGTTTGGGTATAGTAAAACCGATTGTGAATATCAGATTATATAGGTGTCAAACATTTTCGGATAACAGATTTGGAGCAGTTAGAACATAACACATATTCTTATCACAAATTTGGGGTGTTTCATGTTTTGGATTGCTTATATAAGTGATTATCTATGTATAGCATACTTTAAAAGCAAATGCCAAAAACCCCATCGGAAACTGCTTGGTTGCAGTTTTAAAGCAAGTAGGCAATCGCAAAAACGGATTTTCTTATAAGCTAGTTATCTAATCCTAATTAAACCACACATCCGTTTTTTTCATTTTCGTCCATTTCTCATACGTTTTCGTCCTCTTTCATACGTGTTTTTACGCTTTCATACGTTTTCATTCATTTTCATACAAATTCGTCCGTTTTCTTACATTTTCCTATGTTTTTAAATGTTTTTGGCCATTTTCAGACGTCTTCATACGTTTCTGAATAACGCAAGTGATATTCTGTGATATTCAGAATATCACAAGTGATAGTGATATTCAAAATATCACAAGTGATATTCTGAATATCACAAATGATAGTCTGAATATCACAAGTGATATTCTGTGATATTCAAAATATCACAAGTGATATTCTGAATATCACAAGTGATTTTCTAAATATCACATGTGATATTCTGAATATCACAAGTGATTTTCTAAATATCACATGTGATATTCTGAATATCACAAGTGATTTTCTGAATATCACATGTGATATTCTGTGATTTTTTTAATATCCCAGGTGATATTCTGTGATATTCAGAATATCTCTGGGTACCACAAATGATATTATGAATATCACTTATCATAAGTGATATTCTGTGATATTCAGAATATCACAAATGATATTCTGAATATCACAAGTGATTTTCTAAATATCTCAAGTGATTTCCAACTAATTTTTTGTAACATGAAAGTCACAAGTGATATTCAGAATATCACAAGTGATATTCAGAAAATAACAAGTGATAGATATTCATAAAATAACAAGTGATATTCAGAATATCACCAGGATATTCAGAAAATCACAAGTGATATTCTGAATATCAATTGTGATATTCAAAAACGCATAAAAATGGACGAAAATGTAAGAAAATGGACGAATATGTATGCAAACGGAAAAAACATAAGAAAATCACAAGTGATATTCAGAATATCACAAGTGATATTCAGAATATCACTTGTAACATTCAAAAATGTAACAAAATAGACGAAAACGGACGAAAACGGATGAATATGTATGAAAACGGACAAATAAGTATGAAAGCGTAAAAACAGGTATGAAAACAGACGAAAACATATGAAAAATGGACAAAAATGAAAGAAAACGGACGAAAACGTATGAAAACGAACGGAAACGTAAGAAGTCGAATGAACACGTATGAAAATGGACGTAAATGGGCAAAAACGTAAGAAAACGGATCAAAACGTAAGAAAGCGGACGGAAACGTAAGAAAACTGACGAAAATGTATGAAAGCATAAAAACACGTCTGAAAACGGACGAAAACGTATGAAAAATGGACGAAAGCGAAAGAAAACGGATGAAAACATATTAAAACGAACGAAAACGGATGAAAACTTATAAAACGAACAAAAACATAAGAAAACAAATGCAAACGTATGAAAACGGACATAAACGGGCGAAAATGTAAGAAAATGGTCAAAAACGTACAAAATCGGACGAAAACGTCTAGAAATGGATGAAAAAAGTAAAAAAAGGACGAAAATGTATTAAAACAGACGAAAATGTATAAAAACAGACAAAAACGTCTGAAAACAGATGAAAACGTATGAAAATGGACAAAAACGTATGAAATCAGACGAAAACATATAAAAACGGATGAAAACGTATAAAAAATGACGAAAATGTTTGAAAAGAGACGAAAACGTATGAAAACAGACGAAAACGTATGAAAGCGAAAAAAAATGTGAATTAGGAAAAAAGACAAAAAAGAATAATAATAATAATAATAATAATAATAATAATAATAATAATAATAATAATAATAATAATAATAATAATAATAATAATAATAATAATAATAATAAGCTTTTGTATACAGAAAGGGGTGGGAGCCCAACTTGTGTCTAGACTCCCATCCAACTTTATGTAAAATTCTATGAATCTATAATAAATTTTATAAAAAAATATAAAAAAAATAAAAAAAATAAATAATAATAATAATAATAATAATAAGAAGAAGAAGAAGAAGAAGGAGGAGGAGGAGGAGGAGGAGGACAAAAAGACAAAGAAAAAGAAAAAAAAAATAGGTTTCCATATTTAATCTTAGGCTAATCCTCACTATTAGATTAAACTAGATAGATGGTGGGGATTTCTTCTTTGGTAAGCACCAAAATAAGAGTAAGCATTTGAACAGACTCAAAGTCTTGCATTTGTCATCGTTTGTGAATTGAGGTCTAGTTTTCTTTATAACTTCTTGCCATAGGTGACCTGTGTTTAGAATTATTGGTATTATGATCGATATACATAATCTTGTTCAAATTAGCTTGAATATTTATTTTTAAGGCATTTAGTATTTTAGATATATGAGGATATATTGACTAGTTTATATACATGAGTAGAGTTGAGATCTAAATCAATCATGGTCATTTATTTTTTTATCAAAAATAAAAATAAACATTCAAAATTTTTTATAAAATTAAATATCTCGAACACCATTAATCGTTATGCGAGAAAAATCATACAATCGCGACGAAAATTAAATTATCTTTCTATAAATATGCACTTCTATATACTTTCGACTATTTTTGTTTTCAAAATTTTCCCCTAAATTTTACAAATTTTTTTTTTTAATTCGTCGAAAGTATATAGAAGTGCATATCTATAGAAAGATAATTTAATTCTCGTCGCGATGGTGTATTTTTCGTAGCTTGAAGATTTACCGTTTGCAAGATATGTTGAGTAAAAAAAATTGTTTTTATTAATTTTAATGAAAAATTGATGGCTAAGATTAGTTCATTGAATCTATGAAAATATGAGATCTATATTGATCTCGGTTGATGCAAATAATGTTCTAAAAACGTTATTTATATCTTTCGATTACTTCACGTTTTGAGGATGACAAAATGTGAAATCACGTTACGTTAAAATTAACGTAAACAAGTTTTTAATCGGAAGATTCCGTTTCTACGCAAATCACTCTAGAACAAATTTACAACTTGACTAATGATCAAAGAAGTGAATTTATGTTTTGAGAGTTTACATCTTAATGGGACAAAACATTTTTTTCAAAAATACACATGACAAATTATTTTTGAATTATTAAGAAATGTTTTAATGAAAAAATAAATTTGAAAATCACAACATCTATTCCCCCTCCCCCCCCCCCCCCCCAAATCAGCTCCAACCTTCCCCAAATAAATTTTCACCAGAAAAGACAAAATTTGGAGCGTCTTTGTCTGGGACGGCTCCACGGTTCCACTAAATTTAGTGGAGCCGTGGCATGTTTAGTGGAGCCGTCCGTACAAAACTTTCTGTAACGTTCATATTTTTTCTTGCCTATAAAAACCAACCCCATTCACAGTTTTTAGGCATCCTTTCACACACAAAACTTTATGAGTTCAATACTCTCTTCACACTTTCTTTCTTTTTTCATTTAGATTAGTTTTTCTTTTGTTCAAGAGTGATCCTATCATCCATACAAGTGATCCTCTTCATTCCTCTTCAATAGCATGAGAAGAACACAAAGTATCCTTGAAGATACAAAGTGTTGTGATTCCTCTTCCAAGTGCAAGAGAAGAACTCAAGGTATCAAAGAAGATACAAGAGTTATAGTTGTTAGGTTTTTGTAACACTTGTTACATCCTTGTTGTATCTTAGCATACATCAAGATTATCTTTCTTTTGTGAGAGTGTGAGTGAAGATCATTGTGATCCTAAGAGATAGTGAAGATCTCTTGAAGCCATTGGGCTTGTGTGAGTGATTAAAGGATCCAGAGTAGTTAGATTAAGTTGCGTGAAGTGAGAGTAGATCGTTGTGATCGTGTTGAGATCTTGGTAATCTCTTGTAGCCTTTGGGCTTGAGTGATTGGTCACGTGGACCTTGGTAGATTGGTGCTAGCTAAGATTAGCACTCGACATCTAGCTTAGTGTCGGTAATAGGATAAACGACGTGTACGGTTTTCTCCGCCTGAAGGGAGGTTGTTGACATAGTGCTTAAAACTCTCAAGTGTGGTACTCGGGGAGTGAAGTAAGGCGAAGAAGAGCTTCGTAGCCGAACCACTATAAATCCTTTGTCTCGGTTTGATCTTTCCAACTCTACTCTTTACTTTTATTATTTAGCATTAGTTAGTCTAGTATGTAGTTCATATTGGTGTTGATTGATTACACATAGAGTTCGAATCAAAGTTTCCAATAGCAAACTTTTAAAACAAGATTTTTAAAAGGAACTTAAAACCGGTAAACTATTCAACCCCCTTCTAGTTTCCCACAATGTCAACTCTACCACATAATTCATCCATATATGAAATTTTAACCTTTACATTACTACCTACAATGAACTTGGACTAAGGTATTAGTCACACTTGGCTGAGCTCGAAACTATATTTGTACGAATTTTGGGATGTAACATCAGATGTGAATTATGCAGACCCGCTACTTTATTTGTAGAATATTATAGCTAGTATGAGATATCGAGATGATTAATGAAACCATGTTTATGAAGAAAAGAACCAGCAGTAACTGCTCGATTTTCACCTACACCAATTTTCACAGACATTCCAATAATGCCTTTCAACCATTCTTCATCAGCACCGCCATAACCCTGTCAACCATCGTGATGGAAACTTAGATCTATGAATCATAACATTTCATAAGCTTTCAATTCAAAATCATTTGACATTCTAACCATCGTGTTTACTTCCCATTGCAAACAATTTCTCATTCTTGTTAAAAAAAACATAAGAATCTGCAATCCATTTGGTCATAAAATAGCAACGTAATTTTTCAAATGTACCATTTTGGTACGTGTATTATTTTCTGTTCCACTTAATGTTGTGTACTTTCATATTTTGTTCCATTTTGCACATTTTGATGAAGTGTCACGTCATCAAAATGTGCAAAATGGAACAAAATATGAAAGTACACAACATTAAGTGGAATAGAAAATAGTACACGTACCAAAATGGTACATTTGAAAAATTACGTTGCTATTTTACGACTAATCCATTGGTAGACAAAGCATATTAACATACCAAATATATAGTATATGCCACATTGCTTGTTAGATGCCAGCGCCAACTTAATATTCCAAAGCTTTGACATATTTTGCGCAGCTACAAAGTGTTTGACTTTCAAAGTCAACAGCCTAAATCCTAATGTATCCGGCACAACTCTCTAACTTCCTATTGAATCACTTTCACTTTGTGATATCATTGCCCTTGTGCTCCTTCTAAGAGGTTTATCTACAATGTTAAACGTGTAACTTTTCTTAAACAAATTGCTAAACAGTTCGTTGTTACATCAGTCAAATGTATATACGGTTGACTTTCATCTATTCCTTTGACGTTTGACTTGCATTATTATAAATATAAAGTCATGTATTCTACTTCACCTCTCTCTTTCAAACTCCTATTAAATTCCTAATTCATTGATAATTTGAAAAGTATCCACATAACAAATGACCTCAAGTACGATAACAATATATCACAAAAACTAATATCTCAATCTGAAATCATTGCATGCTCAGAAAACGAAAAATCCACACACGCAACATTCAGATCTCTTACTGAACATAGATGTGTACATACTATACAACTACTTCCAATTCAGTTCTGTTGCTAACGTTTTTCAGCACAAAAATCAAAGTGTTACACCCATACCCCGACGAGGTACCATATGTGTATATAATATGTTACGTTGTGAGTAAGCTATATATATATAATGTGTGTGAACAAAATTGGAAGGATAGGACTATAAGGACTAAAATTGCCAAGAGGCCGAACTTTTAGCTAGCAACAAATAAATGCCCAAGACTTAGAAAAATCTGGAAAGTTTTAGAAGTGCTTGGTAGGTTGACATATAGAGAAGAAAAGGGAGGGAAGACTTCAAGTAATCATCTGGCCATTTTGAGTATCAAGAAGTGATCAACAAGCCCTGGAGACACTTTAATTGCAATCTCTTCACCTTGTAAGTGGTTTTCCCAAATTCTAGAATTTAGGGTTCCTATGGTGGGTTTTGTGGATTATGGCAAAAGGCAGTGAAATAATGATCTCCTTAGTTAGATAGTTGCTAATTGTAGTTAATCTTGTGATAGGGGGCAATTATAGAAGCTCATTCAAAGTCAAGTAGGAAGCTAGTAAGATTTGAGGTAAGTATATGAGTATAATACTTGTTAATGTAATGATATTAATGTTATGATTATGTTAATGTGATTGTTATGGAGCTTGTGATGATTTGTTAGCTTGGATCCAATGCTAAATATGTAATGCTATATATGTTACTTGATTGGTCAAGGTGAGTAATAACCTCGTTTGATGCTCCTTGTTAATGTTAAGATTGCTGTTAATCACCAATCCTACGTGAATGTGATGTTGATAATATCGTATATACTTACTAAGCGTTTCGCTTACGTTTGAAGTTAATGACATCTTGTAGGTACAAGTGGAGGATGTAAACGTAAGGATTTGGCGTAGTTGTAGCTTGGAAGTAAGTAGAAGTGTAGCTAGAAGCTAGCCTAGAAGACCACAACCTTTTGGACCAAGCGTATTTAAGTTGGAAGCCCAAACGTTTCCTTTCGTGTTTTGGTATACTTTAATCCACATGGTCATTTTGTTATCTAGTGGTCTTGTTGTCATTTAAGTTCTTTTGTGCAAGTATAAGTCATGGGTCAATGTGTATAAATGTCATGAAGTTGTCAAAGATGTTCAATTAGTACTTGTGTGGTTATTGTGCTAGTTAAGGGGTGTTTGGCACATGTATGTTTTCACCCATTTTGATAACTAAACGGGTCATGTAACCGTGGAACAAGATTGATATGTTAAGTTATTGATGTTGGTCAAAGTTTGGTGTAAAACGGAAGTCGTATGGGTTGTTTGTAATGAAAATGGGTCAAAACGGGTTATTTGCATAACCCGCCTCATTTGTAAAATACCCTTTCGTGTAGTCGTTCGGTAAATGTTGTTGTATGAAAATGAACCCCTTGATATACTAAGTAAATCAGGAAAGTTTGTTTCGATAACGAGTTCGGGAGGTCGGGTTTCCAAGCGCGGAACTTGGAAATATGTTTCGGGGATCAGCAGGGTCTGAACCGCCGCGGTTCAGCCCTGTACCGGTGGTTCAGACCTGATTTTGGGGTTGAACCGGCGGTTGGGTTTTCCCAGCCGGCGGTTTGGCCGAATTTTCAGATTTTGGTAATTTTCGAAAAATCATATCTTTTAAACCGTAAGTCGTCACGGGTCGTGCCACCCATCGTTTTGAAGGTAATTGAATGTACTTTCATTTAAAAATAGTCTCAAGTCCTGAATGTGTACGGATTTTTGTCAGTTGTTAAAAGAGTGACAGTATGTCCATAAAAGTCTAGCGTTTCCGCGTAAAAAGTTTTAAATTTTGGTCTAAACGGACACGGGGTGTCACAACTTAGTATCAAAGCTTCAGTCTAAGAGATTTAGGATTTCACTTTAGGATTTTCTAGACTTAGGCCTTGTATAGATGCGTTTAGAGTTAGTGTTTGTTATTTTTGTATTGTTTGGGTGATTTTGAGGACCCGTATGTTCAATATTTTCATGACTACGCTTGGCCACCGTCGTGATGAAAATACGAAACATATTTGAAATTGAAATCGTTTAGATCATACATGGGTGACAAGCTAGGGTGATAGAACAAGGATAGAAAATGTCATTCATGCATCGGTAGGGTATATGTATGTGTGCCTAATAATATGAATTACAAATTTTTTCAGTAAGAAGAAATGAAAACCCCTCACACGAAGGAAGTCCCGAAAGCCACGGCTTCCAAGCATGCCGAAACCTCGAAAAGTGATGCGGGTAATGATGGTAAAGATAATGAAAGTTCTTCCTCAAGCTCTGGAGGCCTTAACTTTAGAGGTTTCACGGGAGAGGAAATGAAAGCCCTAGACTCAATGATGGCAAAAAGAGTGGGTAAGGCTATAGAGCAAGCAATGCCCTTCTATGTCAAACAAACAACGCAAAATCTTAGGGAGTTCATGAAGGAAGAGTTTAAGGAATTTAAGAAAGAGTGTGTTCCGGTGAAAGAACCTAAGAGTGACAAAGCTACTTACCGGGACTTCACGGCTTGTGATGTACCACGGTTTACCGGCATTCTTGACCCCATTGTTAGTAATAGGTGGATTACGGCTGTGGAAGGTGCTTTTCGTACTAGTGGTTGTAAAGAAAAGAAAGAAGGTTATCTATGCTAATAAATTTCTTCGTGATAGTGCTAAAACTTGGTGGGAAGGAAAGGTGTGTGAGAAAGGTGAACCTTGGGCTGAAGCATGTACCTGGAGGGAATTTAAGGAGTTGTTTAGTAGTGAATATGCCCCGATTGAGGAGATTGACAAAATCCGAGAGAATTTCCAATCTCTTACTAAAACTAATGAAACGGTGAATGAGTTGTGGAGGACGTTTAATGACATGGTTCTGTATTGTCCCTAATACCTTGGAAATGAGAAGCTTAAAGTTGACAAGTTTCAAAGGATGCTTAAGGATGATATTCGTGATGTGATCTCACCATTCAAGTGTACTACTTTGGAAGATCTTTTGAGTAGAGCTAGGGTAAGGGAAGCGGACTTAGTTAGGAGGAAGGAGAAAGAGGCTAAAGAACCAAAAAGGAAGCTAGAGTTTGTGGATCGGGATGGGAAGAAAACCAAATTTGACCATGGCAAGAAGGGTGTAGGAAACAAGACTAAGGTAGCATGTTCGAAGTGTGGTAAGTTTCATCTTGGGGAGTGTAGGCGTAATACGCCGGGTAGTTACAAGTGTGGAGCTCTAGACCATCAAAGCAAAGATTGTACCAAGCTGATGATAGTATGCTACGGGTGTAACGAGATAGGGCATAGGTTGAGGGATTGCCCGAAAACAAAGGAAATTGAAGCAAAACCTTTGAGAACCGTCAAAGAGGAGAAAGTAGAAATTCCAAAACCAAAAGCTCGAGTGTATCAATTGAGTGCTGTTCCATCTGAAAACGTATATATAAATATAAACAGTCTCAGAACGAATACTCGTGTGTAGTGTGAAACCAGGCAAGTGATCACCTGGGTCGTTTCCCAACGAGGTGTGAATGGGCAAACTGTGAAAAAGCTTTGGATTAGAGTGATTGATGAATCAGATATTTTTGATTTTGCTTTATTTAATAATTCTAAATAACAAATGAAAACAAATATACACAAGAAAATTAAACGCGATTAAAAGAAATTACAAACGCGCAACAGGAAATCTAAAATGGGACAGAAACTGAAATTTAAGAAATTTAAAACCTAAAAATGTAAAATGACTTAAAACTTATTTAAAAACTTAAATTATATTTTTTATACTTTTTATTTATTTATTATTAATTATTTATTATTTAATAACTTATTAAACTATTTAAATTTATAAAAAATACAAAATGAACAAAGAAAATTCTAAAACTTTTTCTAAAAATATTATAAGATGAGAAAAAGCTAAGAAAATTATAAAAATGAAAATTACTTAATTAAAATTTAAAAAGATAAATTCTATTAAATAGAAGCTATCACTATATTTCTATTTTTGATTTTTCTTAAGGTCTAAAAATATAATTATATTTTTCCTAGATTAAAAATGACAAAATAAAATTATGAAAATTAGATTTATATTTTTCTGATTATTATTTTATTTATTATGATTTAATTACTAATAGAAACTAATAAAAAAGATTAAAAATATTAAAACTATTAATAAAAATCTGAAACTTTTTCTATAATTATTAAATAAGTACAGGAAGCTAAGAAAAATATAAAAATGGAAAGTGCTTAATGAAAAAGCAGAAAAATAAGCCAAATGGCTTAAATAGAAGCTATCACTTTTTTATATTTGGATTTTCTTGGATTTTCTTTTACAAATCTATTACAATACTGATAAAAACAAACTTTAATAAAGACAAGATTATTGGAACTAAAAAATAAGCTGTTTAGAAACCAAAGATCTTAGCAGCCAAGCTTAATAAGCTTGGATTTTTCAAAACAAGCTAAAAGCTTGAAAATAAGCTAAAAGCTATTGGACAAAGCTAAAATGGACTGAGATACTAGCAAATGAACTAAAGGAACCAAGAAAAGCTGCTTGTTAAGCCAGAAAAGCTCAGAATAAGCCAAAGGCTTATCTGAGGTCTGCTGATGTGCAGGCACAGGGCAGAATGGCCCTTTTGCAGGCCTTGATTTGAGGGTTCAGATGAGCTCTAAAAATCTTGCAAAAAATTCCTAAGATAGGTGAGCTGGGTGACTTTCTTAATCCAGAAGAACAGCTTAATAGGGCTTATTTTGATTGCTACAGAAAATCCACAAGGTCTGCAAAAACCACAAAGATTGCTCAGTGTATACTGAGTTGGTCTGTTTTGGTATTGTGTTATGCAGAGGTTTGCACAAGTGCACAAGGGTTTTGGTAATCACTAAGATGATCTAAAAGAGTCCAGAGAAGCCAAAAATAAGGGTCAAAATGGCTTGTAGCTGCTATGGGCTTATTTGGACTTTTGACAACTTGAAATTAACATAGGCACTAAAAAACTTGGTTTTCTATCTATGTGGCTTACTAGGTCTTCAAAACAGCTTATTATGGCTAATTTAAGCTGGTTCAAAGTTGGTCAAGTGGTAAATCTACAGTACACTATGGTTTTGGCTTGTTGACTGAGTTAAACCAAACACCACTTAATATGGTGCCTGTGGTGGTTTTCAAATGAAACAAGCAATTTAACTATTGATCACTGATTTTTACTGATTAAACAACTTATATAGACTATAATAAGCAACTTTTAAAACAAAAATAAGCTAGATAATAGACTATGCTAGATATGGCTAATTTTGGACTTTTATAAGTTTTTAAGTGAAAATAAAGAAAGACTATTAAACTACTGATACTACTAATCAAATATGATTAAAAACTAACAATAAGCATGTATCAACAATAATTAGCTAATAATAAGCACTTCTACAGTGAAATGGGAAATAAGCTAATTTTGAGAAAAAGCTTACAACTGAGGGGATATGGAACTCATAGAACTAGGACCAGAACTAACACCTAGCTTGTTCACACAAGCTAGAAAACCAAAAAGCCATCCATTATAGCTTATAACACCCCCAGAATAGCTTATTTGACCCAAAGTTGACTTTTGTTGACTTCCTTGATTCTTCAAAATTAAACTAACTAGAATCTAATATAAGCTTAAAACAAGCTATATTAAGCTTGTATAAGCTCATATGCAGGGTATTGGAGCTTGTGAGAACTTTTTAGTATGGGTTCGAACTTAACAATTTTAACAGGAACATACAAATTTGAACAACATTGAATTTAAACACAAAATAACTTGGAACAAGATTTTTATAACTTAAATTAACTTGAATTACAACTGGAAATGATAAATTACAAGATTACAACTAATAAAAGTAAAATACGATTACACTAGAAATTAACTACTAACTTAATTGCTTACACTACTCTGCTATTTATACTATGCTATAATGGGATAAGCTAACACTTCATCTCTGAACAAATCCCAACCCTTGAATTGTCTTCATTCGATCGGAGCCATCAAAACAGATTTTGGCGCCAAAATTGGATAAGGGTGGATATGTTATCACATGGGTCTGAGGGAAGTGGGGAAGAAGCATTTAATGCTTTTGGAGTGTTAGGTAGCGTTAGATAAGAGGAGGGGGTGGGTGGTGTCAGAAGGGCGGTGGAGATGGTGGTAGTGGAGGGTGGTTTTGCAGGGATAAGTTTGACCGAAGTCAAACTTATGTTTAAATAAAAGGGTTGGTCGGGTTTGTTTATGATTGGGCTTGGGCTGGGTTTAGTGGACTAGGTTTAATAATAAAAGGGTTGGGTAATATGTGGTGTTGGGTTGGGTAATAATAAGGGTCCGGTTGGGTATTTAGTTAAATAAGCCTAGGGACCTAAAGTGTAAAATCTGAAAAGTTGAGGGGTGTGTTCTGCCAATATTCCAAACTTATCACAAGGACCAAACCTGCCAATAAACAATAACACAAGGACCAAATTTGATAATTTTAACATTTTAAAACTTTAAGGACCATTTGTGTCAATTTTGGATTTTTGAGGGACTAAATTTCTAATTTTATGAAATTTTGCACCAATGGACTTGTTATGTAATTTTATGATTCTTAAAGGACCTTTGATGACTTTTCCTGTTTTTAGAATAACCAGGGACTAGTTTTGACAACTTTTGAAAGTTGAGGGACTGAAACTGCCAATTTTGCAAACTTTGTTCGTTTTTCAACTGTTTTTAAACATTTTGCATTTGAAACATATAAAACACAATTCTGGGATAATTTCAGTATTTTGATGCATTTCTGAGTGTTTTTGGATGTTTTGGCAGTTCAGATAAGACAAAAATGATGAGTATTTAGACACTCATCAATCCCCCACACTAAACTATTGCTAGTCCCTAGCAATCTTTTATGAAGTTTTAATGGATTTTTCTCTTTACCAAAAGCCATTACTTCTGGAGTAGCCAATGTTTTAGTATGTGATACTTTGGTACAATGATAACCAAATGATTTTGAGCAAACCATCAGCTGTCAACGGGTTTGATTTGTCTTTCCCAAAAGCCGTTTGCTTCTGGACTAGCCAACTCTTAGATAAATTACAACTATTATCTTTGGTGAGCTGATTACCAATTATGGATTTTCACTGCCTTAACCACAAGCCATAACCTTGCGGGCTAGCCAACTCTTCACTTATAAAGATATGGTGAGCTGAGAACCATACAATTTTCGGCAAATTGTAAGCCATCAACGGATTTGAGACATCTTTACCAAGAGCCGTTTGCTCTCGGATTAGCCAATCCTTATGTGGGTTAGACATGGTGGACTGATAACCATTTATTGCGTTCTAAGTGAGAAAAAAATTTTAAAATTTTGGCTAAAATGGGGGTACTAGATGGTACATTTGGTCAAATTCGCTAGAATTCCCCCCCCCCCATACTTAGAACTGAATATTGCCCTCAATATTCAAAGAACCGGTTGTTAAACCAACACTTAGAACGTGAAAGGGAAATACTAATAGCCATTATTTTATACACACACTTTTTTTTTTTTTTTTTTTTTTTTTTTTTTTTTTTTTTTTTTTTTTTTAGATATACAACATGTGGGGCATCTCCCCCACACTTAGGTGAGACATGGGTGAAAACCCATATTTTGCTACTGTTTTTATTAACCGAGTCGCTAGCTTGACTCGACCCCGAATTCATTGGTTCATGGGGAAGTAAGTGGAAGAAACCATCTCTATCGGACTTTCATTCAAGATGCTTGGATAACCAATTGAGCATAAGAAAGTTCCACACCGATGAGATAAATCCGGCATTTAAACCAATGTTAGATGGACAATGCCGGGGTCAAAAGTAATATCCTCACTCCCAAATGAGTGAAAGATAGGGGAAATCACCGGGTAGGTGAAGGGAAGAAGAGAGATATGAATAGCAATTAAGATAAGAACTTCCTCCTCAAGAATTGCATATTTAAGAGGAAGAGGCAAGTCCTTAAACTTGATCTCAAGAATTTTATCAGTTTCCTCATTATGAAGTTGTTTTGGTGGAAGAGGGGAAGATGAATCTTCGTTTAACAAATTTTCTAGAAAAAGAATGTCCCCCTCAGGATCAAGATAGTCATCATCAACCTCATGCGGAAGTGAACTATCTAGAGCAAGAAAAGCATCGACCTCATCCCAAAAGGGATCACTTCCCTCAACCGAAGTGAGAGAAGGGGAAGAGTCGGCTATGATAAGTTGAGAAGATGTGGTGGGATTTCCACTCACAGAATTATGAAAATAACCAAGACTTTCATGAGAGTACTCCTTTGAAGTAATGTCAATGACATCGATTCGGTTAACCGAAGCAGAATCAAAATTTGAGGAGTACCTCGAAGTTTGATCATGGTTAAAGGTAACAGCTTCATTACCCACACGCAATGTAATCTCATGCTTAAATACATCAATAAGAGCATGGCCCGTTTTTAGGAATCCTCTTCCAAGAATTAGAGAAACCTTTTGATCAGCATCGAAATCAACAACCACAAAGTCAGCTGGAAAATGGAACTTTCCTATTTTCACAAATACATCTTCGGGAATGCCGCGAGGATGAGATATGGTACGATCTGCAAGCTCAAGAGTCATGCAGGTAGGAGTAAGAGCCGGAAGAGAAAGTTTCTTCCATACTGAATGAGGCATCAGGTTGATGCTTGCACCTAGATCTGCTAAGGCATAACATTCAACCATTCCCGGAAATACAAAAGGTAATAGAAACTTTCCAGGATCTCCAAGCTTCTCTGGAAGCTTTTTTAAGATAACCGCTGAGCAGTTCTCATTTAATGGAGTTTTAGCCATTTCGATCAGTTTTTCCTTGTTGCTTAACAAGTGTTTGATTGTTGATGCAAACTTGGGCATCAGAATGATAGCATCCGCAAAACTTATGTCAAAATGTAATTCTTTAAAGATTTGAAAGAATTTGTCCATTTGTTGACTAGCCTTCTCACGGAGCTTTTGCTCATTTAAGCGCGATGGGTAAGGAATATGAGGTTTGGATTTAGGGGCTACAACTTCAGGAGTCTTAACAGATTCAAAGACAACTCCTGGTTTGGATTTTTTCGGGACTACCGGAGGATAGACATGTGCTGTACTTTGTGGGCTTGGAATTTGCACTTTGTCCGTTGTATCCTCCGTCTCTTTTTCCATTTCAAACAACGGAGGAGGAATAGGGCCAGCTGGCCCCTCATAAGCAGCACCACTCCGAGTGGTGATAGCTTTGACGAAAGTGGTATCTTCATCATCATCACTGTCATCAAGTACACTGACAGGAACAGCATTGAGCATTTCGGAATAATATCTGGCTGATCTTTGCTCACTAAGTTTGGTTGACAAACTTTTAACCGTAAATCGCGATAGAGTAGGATCTATTCTTGACGGCTGAGGAGCAATTGTGGGTGTAGATTTTTGGATGACCGAGGGTTGGACGTATTTAGCACTTCCATTGTTAGTGGGAAGTACCGGGTCCTTTATCACCTTGAATCCAACATGAGATTTACCACTACGTGTACTGACAGCTTTGAGTTCACCCCTAGGGTTGACAACAGTGTTACTTGGGAGACCTCCCGAGGTAGAAGGTAGATCATTTAAGGACTTTTTTATGTCATTTATTTGGGTAACCAACAACTGGTTTGTCTGATATTGAGTTTTATTTGTCTCCTCTTGAGATTTTATGGATTGCCTAAGCAACTCATCTGAGGATGTCTGATTATGGTTTTGGACATTCCATGGCTTTTGGTTATGATTACCCTGATTCTGACCTCGGTTTTGATTGAAATTTTGGGAATTGTTGAAATTTTGTCCCTGATTTTGAACAAAGCGATTTTGATTATTCTGATTTGGCACGGGTGGAAAACCAGGTGGGACCATAGCATTCGGTGCTCGGTACTGAGTTTCAGCATGCGGACGGTATTGATTTTGGTTTACTGCAGCTACGGGAGCTGGGTAAAGAGAAGCATCGGTTGCTTGACAATCATAATACGCATGTGGGCCACCACAAGTTTCACACACTTTGTTTATTGCTTTGATTTGTTCCGGTTTATGAATTTCACTTTTTAATTCTTTTATTTCCTTCATCATACAACGCATTGAGTCAGTTAAAAAGGCTAACTCTGATGAGTTACCGGATGAAGAAGCAGTAGGAGTGACAGGAACATTCAATTTTTTTCTAGAAATAGGAACTTTTGATTTATTTTCACAAATTTCAACCACCTCTCTAGGTTTACGATTCAAGATATTGCCACCGGAGGCTGCGTTAAGTGCATCTTGATCGTTTTGGGTCAACCCATTATAAAACGTATTTATCTGTTGTAACACCGTGAAATCGTGATGTGGGCATTTTCTTAGGAGATCTTTAAATTTGTCCCATGCCTCTCCAAAATTTTCATCAAAACCTTGACGAAATCCAGCAATTTCATTTTTTAGATTAGTCGTCTTTGATGGAGGGAAGAAATAATTGACAAATTTCTTTACGAGATCTTCCCAGGTTTCAATGGATCGAGGGGGTTTTTTATCCAGCCAAATCCGGGCTGCCCCCTCAAGTGAGAATGGAAATAGCATCAATTTGATAACTGTTTGCGGCACATTCTTGTAATTGATTGTAGAGGTCAACTTATTGAACCAACGAATGTGTGCAAATGGATCCTCTCGTTCAAACCCGTGGAATTGGTTTGTGGACACGAGCTGAATCAAATGTGTTTTCAGTTCAAAATGATCAGAATCGATGACTGGTAAAACGATGGCATCTCCATAACCCTCGGTGGGTGCCTGGAGCATTTCAGCCATTGTGCGTTCGTCTGCCATATTTTCAATGAGAACAGTACGAATCTCGGGTTCAACTATGTGGGCAGCACGTCTACGATTACGTCTTCTCGGAATATCTACGAGTTCACGTAAAGGGCTTGATGACGTGGAAGAACGAGTGCGCATGCACTAAATAAAATATTGTAATTAAATCAAGAACGAATCAAAACACAAATGAACTTAAACCAATAATCAACAAGCGTACGGTAGCTCTCTAAAAGATAAACGCACAGAGTGGCGAAGAAGCAAAGGTGGGCAATTAAATGCTCCTTAAAAATCCGCTTCTTTCAGTCCGACAATTTAATGTCAGACTATCCTTAAACCTCCGTTATAGTTTGTTTATCAATTAAAGGTGAGCCGATATTCGCAAGTGATACAAAGGCAAGTTTTAAATCTTTGGTTTGGGAACTTATTATGGTCGTACCCCCAGTTAGGTAGTACTCTGTCTTGGTTCTCGATGGTAATTTTTTATTTGTTATTTATTATTAACAAAGAAAACGGAAATTATTTTTGGTGTTTTTATTTTTTATATGATAATAATAATAATAATAATATATATATAGAAAAGAAAAAGAAAAATATTTTTGTATTTTATATGGTTTTTGGGAAATAGGAACTTCTAATAGAAGGATCTCGAATCACTAATCGCTAAAATTCTTCACAATAGTCGCAGCACAACCTCCCCGGCAGCGGCGCCAAAATTTGTTCCGTCTGAAAATGTATATATAAATATAAACAGTCTCAGAACGAATACTCGTGTGTAGTGTGAAACCAGGCAAGTGATCACCTGGGTCGTTTCCCAACGAGGTGTGAATGGGCAAACTGTGAAAAAGCTTTGGATTAGAGTGATTGATGAATCAGATATTTTTGATTTTGCTTTATTTAATAATTCTAAATAACAAATGAAAACAAATATACACAAGAAAATTAAACGCGATTAAAAGAAATTACAAACGCGCAACAGGAAATCTAAAATGGGACAGAAACTGAAATTTAAGAAATTTAAAACCTAAAAATGTAAAATGACTTAAAACTTATTTAAAAACTTAAATTATATTTTTTATACTTTTTATTTATTTATTATTAATTATTTATTATTTAATAACTTATTAAACTATTTAAATTTATAAAAAATACTAAATGAACAAAGAAAATTCTAAAACTTTTTCTAAAAATATTATTAAGTAAATAGAAGCTAAGAAAATTATAAAAATGAAAATTACTTAATTAAAATTTAAAAAGATAAATTCTATTAAATAGAAGCTATCACTATATTTCTATTTTTGATTTTTCTTAAGGTCTAAAAATATAATTATATTTTTCCTAGATTAAAAATGACAAAAGAAAATTATGAAAATTAGATTTATATTTTTCTGATTATTATTTTATTTATTATGATTTAATTACTAATAGAAACTAATAAAAAAGATTAAAAATATTAAAACTATTAATAAAAATCTGAAACTTTTTCTATAATTATTAAATAAGTACAGGAAGCTAAGAAAAATATAAAAATGGAAAGTGCTTAATGAAAAAGCAGAAAAATAAGCCAAATGGCTTAAATAGAAGCTATCACTTTTTTATATTTGGATTTTCTTGGATTTTCTTTTACAAATCTATTACAATACTGATAAAAACAAACTTTAATAAAGACAAGATTATTGGAACTAAAAAATAAGCTGTTTAGAAACCAAAGATCTTAGCAGCCAAGCTTAATAAGCTTGGATTTTTCAAAACAAGCTAAAAGCTTGAAAATAAGCTAAAAGCTATTGGACAAAGCTAAAATGGACTGAGATACTAGCAAATGAACTAAAGGAACCAAGAAAAGCTGCTTGTTAAGCCAGAAAAGCTCAGAATAAGCCAAAGGCTTATCTGAGGTCTGCTGATGTGCAGGCACAGGGCAGAATGGCCCTTTTGCAGGCCTTGTTTTGAGGGTTCAGATGAGCTCTAAAAATCTTGCAAAAAATTCCTAAGATAGGTGAGCTGGGTGACTTTCTTAATCCAGAAGAACAGCTTAATAGGGCTTATTTTGATTGCTACAGAAAATCCACAAGGTCTGCAAAAACCACAAAGATTGCTCAGTGTATACTGAGTTGGTCTGTTTTGGTATTGTGTTATGCAGAGGTTTGCACAAGTGCACAAGGGTTTTGGTAATCACTAAGATGATCTAAAAGAGTCCAGAGAAGCCAAAAATAAGGGTCAAAATGGCTTGTAGCTGCTATGGGCTTATTTGGACTTTTGACAACTTGAAATTAACATAGGCACTAAAAAACTTGGTTTTCTATCTATGTGGCTTACTAGGTCTTCAAAACAGCTTATTATGGCTAATTTAAGCTGGTTCAAAGTTGGTCAAGTGGTAAATCTACAGTACACTATGGTTTTGGCTTGTTGACTGAGTTAAACCAAACACCACTTAATATGGTGCCTGTGGTGGTTTTCAAATGAAACAAGCAATTTAACTATTGATCACTGATTTTTACTGATTAAACAACTTATATAGACTATAATAAGCAACTTTTAAAACAAAAATAAGCTAGATAATAGACTATGCTAGATATGGCTAATTTTGGACTTTTATAAGTTTTTAAGTGAAAATAAAGAAAGACTATTAAACTACTGATACTACTAATCAAATATGATTAAAAACTAACAATAAGCATGTATCAACAATAATTAGCTAATAATAAGCACTTCTACAGTGAAATGGGAAATAAGCTAATTTTGAGAAAAAACTTACAACTGAGGGGATATGGAACTCATAGAACTAGGACCAGAACTAACACCTAGCTTGTTCACACAAGCTAGAAAACCAAAAAGCCATCCATTATAGCTTATAACACCCCCAGAATAGCTTATTTGACCCAAAGTTGACTTTTGTTGACTTCCTTGATTCTTCAAAATTAAACTAACTAGAATCTAATATAAGCTTAAAACAAGCTATATTAAGCTTGTATAAGCTCATATGCAGGGTATTGGAGCTTGTGAGAACTTTTTAGTATGGGTTCGAACTTAACAATTTTAACAGGAACATACAAATTTGAACAACATTGAATTTAAACACAAAATAACTTGGAACAAGATTTTTATAACTTAAATTAACTTGAATTACAACTGGAAATGATAAATTACAAGATTACAACTAATAAAAGTAAAATACGATTACACTAGAAATTAACTACTAACTTAATTGCTTACACTACTCTGCTATTTATACTATGCTATGGTGGGATAAGCTAACACTTCATCTCTGAACAAATCCCAACCCTTGAATTGTCTTCATTCGATCTGAGCCATCAAAACAGATTTTGGCGCCAAAATTGGATCAGGATGGATATGTTATCACATGGGTCTGAGGGAAGTAGGGAAGAAGCATTTAATGCTTTTGGAGTGTTAGGTAGCGTGAGATAAGAGGAGGGGGTGGGTGGTGTTAGAAGGGCGGTGGAGATGGTGGTATTGGAGGGTGGTTTTTGGCGGGGGTGGTTTTGCAGGGATAAGTTTGACCGAAGTCAAACTTATGTTTAAATAAAAGGGTTGGTCGGGTTTGTTTATGATTGGGCTTGGGCTGGGTTTAGTGGACTAGGTTTAATAATAAAAGGGTTGGGTAATATGTGGTGTTGGGTTGGGTAATAATAAGGGTCCGGTTGGGTATTTAGTTAAATAAGCCTAGGGACCTAAAGTGTAAAATCTGAAAAGTTGAGGGGTGTGTTCTGCCAATCTTCCAAACTTATCACAAGGACCAAACCTGCCAATAAACAATAACACAAGGACCAAAGTTGATAATTTTAACATTTTAAAACTTTAAGGACCATTTGTGTCAATTTTGGATTTTTGAGGGACTAAATTTGTAATTTTATGAAATTTTGCACCAAAGGACTTATTATGTAATTTTATGATTCTTAAAGGACCTTTGATGACTTTTCCTGTTTTTAGAATAACCAGGGACTAGTTTTGACAACTTTTGAAAGTTGAGGGACTGAAACTGCCAATTTTGCAAACTTTGTTCGTTTTTCAACTGTTTTTAAACATTTTGCATTTGAAACATATAAAACACAATTCTGGGATAATTTCAGTATTTTGATGCATTTCTGAGTGTTTTTGGATGTTTTGGCAGTTCAGATAAGACAAAAATGATGAGTATTTAGACACTCATCAAGTGCTGAAGAAGCCAAGTCGGGGTCCGATGTCATTACAGGTATTCATCTTGTTAATTCCGTACCCGCTCGGGTTTTGTATGATGCGGGTGCTAGTGTGTCCTTCGTGTCTTATAATTTTAGCAAGCAATTAACCTCCCTACTAGCTAAACTCCCGATACCCCTAGAAGTTGAAATAGCTGATAGTAAAATCGTTGTTGTGTCTAATGTATATCGAGACGTAGAGATTGAGATTGATGAAAACGTCTTTAAGATTGACTTAATTCCCATTATGCTCGGGGAGTTTGATATTGTTATTGGTATGGATTGGCTTGACAAATATAACGCGGCTATCCTTTGTAGCCAAAAGATCATCCGAGTTGTGAATCCTAGCGGTCGTGAAATGATTATTTATGGCGATAAAAGAAAAGGTGAACTAAAGTTATGCTCCGTGATGAAGGCTAGGAGATATTTATCACGTGGTTGTTATGCATTCATGGCTCACGTGGTAGATACGAGCTTTGAGAAGAAAAGTGTCGATGATGTTCCGGTTGTGAACGAATTTTGTGATGTCTATCCGAAAGACTTGTCGGGTATTCCACCCGAAAGGCAAGTCGAATTCCGTATTGATCTTGTTCCGGGTGCTACCCCTATTGCAAAAACTCCTTATCGCCTAGCTCCGTCCAAAATGAAAGAGTTGATGAGTCAACTTCAAGAATTGCTCGATAAGGGTTTTATTCGTCCTAGTAGTTCGCCATGGGCAGCTCCAATATTGTTCATTAAAAAGAAAGATGGTAGTATGCGGATGTGTATTGACTACCGAGAATTGAATAAAGTCACAGTGAAAACGTGTATCCGTTACCAAGAATTGACGACCTCTTTGATCAACTTCAAGGTGCACGATGGTTTTCATAGACCTTATGAACCGCGTATGTAGACCGATGTTAGATAGGTTCGTCATAGTGTTCATCGATGACATTCTTATTTTCTTGAAAAGTAAGGAGGAACACGCCGCACATTTGCGGGAAATTTTAGAGACTTTGAGAAGAGAAAGATTGTACGCTAAATTCTCAAAGTGTGAATTTTGGTTGCAAGAAGTTCAATTCCTCGGTCACGTTATTAATTCCGATGGTATTAAAGTCGATCCTTCAAAGGTGGAAGCTGTAATGAAGTGGCATGCACCAAGGAATGTTGGTGAGATTCGAAGTTTTCTTGTCCTTGCTGGATATTATCGTAGATTTATTCAAGACTTCTCCAAAATTGCATCATCGCTAACGAAACTCACTAAGAAGAACGCTACTTTTGAGTTGGGTGAAGAACAGGACGCAACCTTTCGTATGCTACGGAAAAAGTTATGTGAAGCACCAGTTCTTGTGTTTCCAGAAGGAACAGAAGACATGGTGGTTTATAGCGACACGTCTTATTCCAGTCTCGGATGCCTTCTTATGCAAAGGGGAAAGGTGATTGCTTACGCCTCGAGACAACTAAAGAAGCATGAAGAAAATTATGCGACTCACGATCTTGAGTTTGCGGTTGTGGTGTTTGCTCTAAAACATTGGAGGCATTACTTGTATGGTGTCAAGTTTGTGGTTTACACCGATCATCGAAGCCTTCAATATTTCCTTGATAAGAAATATCTGAATATGAGGCAACGAAGGTGGTTAGACTTTTTGAAGGACTACGATTGTGAAATTCGCTACCATCCCGGTAAAGCGAATGTGGTGGCGGATGCTGTAAAACCCCAAAATTAAAACAATCCGAAATGACAAAAATACCCTCAAATTTAAAATTTTAAGAACTTATGAAAATTATGTAAGTAGCATCAAACCAAAGCTTAAGATATCACAACACTATTATAATTATAGCATAACGAATAAATAAATGGTATACAAATATAGCATGACAAACGCGAATAATTCTGAACTACGCCATGAGAATTACGAAATATAAAAGCCATGCAATGAGCCACATAAAATCGACATACCTAATAAAATAAGTTCATGTCACACGCCATAATGGGGATTTTTTTTATTAGACCCAAGATTTTACATGAAACTTGGATATCACACCCCCACTAGGTCCAAAAGGTTTAAAAATTGTACATCACTTGTAAACTAAAATTGTCTAGAATGGGATTTGAAATTTTGGAAATAAATCATGGCCCTTAACTCCCCCATAATCTCGGTACTACTTCCCTATAATACTCCCCCATCATCAACCGAATATCACCCTTCTAATATGCGAAACCCTAGCACACAAAAAAATTAGTGGCGGCATTTTTTTTCTCTCCTTCTTTCTGTCGAGCAAAAGGGTTCAAGATGAGGGCTGAGTAAGGTAGTAGAAAGTGTGTTTTGGCCTGAGTTCAAGGAGTGTTGTTGATCGAACAAGATACTGATCACTTTGGGTCCATTTATCCTCCTGTTATTCTGCTTCATTCGACAAAAGGTAATACCCTTGATCTTGTTTTCCTCTCGACTTGTACGCGTAACATGTTCATAGATCATAACATCAAACTAACTGAATCAGGGTAAAAGGAGAGTACGAGTGTCAGATTATGAGTCATATATAAGGCCTGTTGAGGGCTGATAAAAATCAGATTATGTGCACTAAAAATGGATCTTTATTGGGCATGAGATAACAAAACCAATACATGTAACATATAACCTAAATATAGAGCACATTATACACTCATGATCTAGTCATTACGCTAAGGTTTCGTTTCGTTAAATCTGTGAATGAATGACTTATAAATACTCGACATAAAATCATAAAGACGTGAACAATTATATGTGTCAATCTTATTCCTGTTTTGGGACCCTTCGTAGCTGTTGTGATACACGTTACTATCTCGACTTTGCGACACTCTTTTCAAAACTGAAAATAGACATAAGTATGTATAACATGGGTCGATCTAACCAAGTCAGTATGCGAAGCTCGCGATCATAATAGAACCTGTTGGGTCGCTTGGCGTCTAAACATGTTAACGAGTTAGAGAATAATATAAAAGCATGATCATGGTAATATGTTGTGGTCGAATATGTTGCAAATATCAACTGAACCTAAACGAAATTAAATGGCTTTGGATTTGTGCTTTTATGTGGCATGCAGACCAATGAGAGCCAAATGAAATAAAATGGGATAAAATGCTTGGGAGCCAAATTGTCTAAAAAGGGGCGAACATGCTGTGAGTCATGAGAAGTATGAAACAAAGAAAACCAACTACTACTATGGCATATTATAAAAGCGACATTTATTTATTTCAGATTATTAAGTTCCAAATTGATATGTTTTCGCGACGCATTGTTATCTGCTCTATTATTTGCGTTTGTGTTTGTGTGTCTAGTGTCCAAAATATTTGTCTAATGCAATTCAAGTTATAATGAACCAGATGAGGAGTGGACCAAAAGAATTGTTTAGCATATTATTAATGAGATACATGCTATGCACGTAATCTAAAACATACTTATATTAACAAAATCGGAACTAAAGGAATTGATTCATACGTGGTAGGGTTCTATTTAAAATAATAAGCTTATGATTCGATCTAAGCATTTAATCTATGTTATGGCCACATATAATTAAGACCCAAAATATGTTAATCTAATAAAATGGGTTTAACAAATAACAATAAGCATTAATGTAAATCAGTTGGCAATGAAATGGTAAATGGACTCCTAAATGATGCATGATTATTAATTAATGTAGATACGTTGAAGAAGGAGTGACGTGTGTTTCCTTGTGATCCCTTCATTCTCGTTAAGGTACAGATATTCTGCCCTTCTTGTAAGGAGCCTTCGTTTCTCTTGACTTTTGATTTTGATTCATTTAGGATTTCCCCAAGCCATTGCTATGTTCCCCTTGTATTGTGAACCTTGACTTGAACCTTTGCTTTGAACTCTTGTCTTGATCATTTGTTTTGAACCCTGCCTTGGACCCTGTTATATTTGCTTGACACTTGACATGACCTGTTCATAACCTAGTAACCTGAATATTTAGGACCATGGGATACTTGAAGGTTCATAGGATTTTATAACTACTTTCTAAATTACATATGAAGAGGTTTTGAAAATTGCTTTTAAAGACTTTCATTATGAAAACTGATTTAAAGACCACTTTATTTTAATACCATTTTAAAAGGATTAATTTTTTTAATAAATTGACATGAACCTTCTGGTATTTGACTTTTCTGATATTAAACTCCTGATAGTGAACCCCTGCATTGATCTCCTGTCTTGAACCCTGATAAGAACCCTGATATGAAATCTGATATGAAACTTGATATGAAACCTGACACTTGATACCTGATACTTGACACCTGAGACTTGATACTTGACCTTGACCCACAGTTTGAGACTACGAGCCACCCACCAGGCATGAGGGTTTCATGTCCATGTCATTGATGCACCGGTGGCATGACTCTAGGGCAGGAGAGTGATGACCTGTCCCGTCCCTGACCTGATTTGACTTGTTACGTAGTGGAAGACCCTGTGGCCTACTGGGGCGTATGGATGCATCCTAGACTTGACCTGATTTGTTTGTATTACTTGTATTATCTGGTGACTGATGAGTGTGTGCGATACACGTCTTTCACAATCCTGGGAGCCCGCGACTCCAACCCCTGGAGGTATCCCCTCACCCTGTTCCTGGTATGCTGAGGTCACCCCTCCATACACCCTGATATGTGATTTGATACGATATGTACTGTTTCTGGGCTCGTAGTGGATTACTGGTTATGTTACCCTATGACTTGATACTGGACTTGACTTGATTCGACTTGGGCTGGCGGTGGGTTACGGTTTACTTTGCACCTACCTATTGTAACCATTTCTTGATAACTTTGTCCCATTTTCTTTCCTACTCCTGTTACATCTTGAAATGTCTCACTTACTTTATTATCCCATATTTCTGCTTTGTTATCGTTATATCTGTTCACTGAGCTCTCGTAGCTCAGCCGCGTTTTCTTTTCCCGCGGCAGGTTTTAGTTGGAAGCTGGGTATGAGTGGAGAGTACCTTGGATTTAGAAGACCTTGATAACCATCTGGATTAGAATTGATTAGAAGTTATATTGTTTTAGAATTAGTATTTATCAGAAGTTTCATTTGTAACCTTGTAATTTCAGTATTTCAATTGTAACCTGTGAAATTTCTTGTATTACTATAGATGTATGCTTTGTTTGATCTGATATGAAACCATTATCGTGATATCTTAACCCTTGCCGGGTTGGGGTGTTACAGATGCTTTGAGTCGGAAGGATCGAAATGAAGTCACTAGGATTCATTCGTTGAGGATGATTGTCACCACCGACCTTTTTGATAAGATCAAGTTAGCTCAAGAGGAGGCATTGAAGGAAGAAAATCGAGAAAATGAGCGTATCACCTCCCACATTCCACACCTTGAAGAAGATAGTCGTGGGATTAAGACTCGGTATGGAAGGGTTTACATTCCTTTTCGCAGTAACATCAAAGAATTGACCCTAGAGGAAGTACACAAGTCGAAATATTCTATCCATCCGGGAGCTACAAAAATGTATCGTGATTTAAAGAAGAACTATTGGTGGCTGGGTATGAAGAGGGATTGTGTGAAGTACGTTGAGAAGTGTCTAACTTGTTTAAAGGTCAAAGCCGAACATCAAAAACCGTATGGAAAAGTTCAACCCTTAGACATTCCAGTTTGGAAATGGGAAAAGATCACGATGGATTTCATCACGAAATTGCCAAGGAAGAAAAAGAAAAACGACACGATTTGGGTCATAGTAGATCGCCTAACCAAGAGTGCTCATTTCATTCCGCTCATAAGCTAGCTAAGATTTATATTAACGAGATAGTCGCACAACATGGAGTGCCCATTTCTATAGTCTCCGATAGAGATGGGCATTTCACATCAAACTTTTAGCAAGATTTCCAAGAAGAGTTAGGTACGAGGCTTCATATGAGCATGGCTTTTCATCCTCAAACCGATGGGCAAAGCGAGAGAACGATTTAAACTTTGGAGGATATGTTACGAGCTTGTATGATTGACTTTGGAGGAAATTGGGACGATCATTTACCTTTAGTTGAATTCGCCTATAATAATAGTTAGAGTAAATTGCAAAAATCGTCCTTGTGGTTTGGCCAAATTGCACGTTTGGTCCGTACTGTTCATTAAGTGCAAAAATGGTCCGGATTTGGCACTGTTTCATTCACTTTTGGTCCTTCGTCCTCCGAACCACAAGGACGAAACGTGCAATTTGGCCAAACCACACGGACAATTTTTGCAATGCCGAAGGACCAAAAGTGAATGAAACAGTGCCAAATCCGGACCATTTTTTCACTTAAGGAACAGTACGGACCAAACGTGCAATTTGGCCAAACCACAAGGACTATTTTTGCAATTTACTCTAATAGTTATCATGCGAGCATAGATATGCCACCCTATGAAATGCTCTATGGTAGGAGGTGTAGGACGCCCGTGTGTTGGGAGGAAGTTGGAAGACGGGAATTGGCAAGCACGGATGTAGTATTGGCAACAACGGAAAAGATCGAAATGATTCGTGCAAGACTTAAAGCGGTGCAAGATAGGTGGAAGAGCTACGCCAATAATCGAAGAAGACCAATAGAATTCGAGGTAGGTGATTTGGTTATGTTAAAGGTTTCCCCGTGGAAAGGCGTTTTTAGGTTCAAAAACAAAGGGAAATTTAGTCCTCGGTTTATAGGACCCTTCAAAATCTTGAAGCGAGTAGGCGAGGTAGCATATGTGTTGGATTTGCCCGAAGAAATGAGAGGTATTCACAATACCTTTCATGTGTCATACTTAAGAAAATGCTTGGCGGACAAAACAAGTGTAGGCACCTTAAACGACATTGAAATTGATCCGGAGTTGCTTTCTCAAGAGGATGAACCGGAAGTCATACTAGGAAGGAAGGTGAGACAACTAAGAAACAAAGAAATCTCGTTAGTCAAAGTACAATGGAGGCATCGTAAGGGTACGAGCATTAGGTGGGAAACGGAAGCGAAAATGAGGAGCAAGTATCCTCATTTATTTCAAGAGTAGAGTTCGAGGACGAACTCTCATTTTAAGGAAGGGAGAATTGTTACACCCATATCCTGACGAGGTACCATATGTGTATATAATATGTTATGTTATGAGTTAGCTATATATATAATGTGTGTGACCAAAATAGGAAGGATAGGACTATAAGGACTAAAATTGCCAAGAGGCCAAACTTTTAGCAAGCAACAAATAAATGGCCAAGACTTTTCAAAATGTGCTTAATATATCAAACTTAATTTTTTTTAGCATGTTTTTGTTTAAAGTCTAAGTTGCATTGCTGCACACATGACGTCATTTTCAAAAATTGTGATTTTTCAAAATTCACAAATCTATGAGTGTGCCGGTGACTTGTAAACTTTAGAACTTGGCTTGTATACTATTCGAGACCACCATAATGAGTATTATTTATATAATTGGAATGACTTGTCTAAATTGGTAAATTTCTAGGATTACACCCAAATAGCCATTATATGTTATGTGTTATTAGCTAACTACACTGGTTAGTTAACCCCCGTATAAACCCTTTTGTTACTCTCACTTTTAGAGTAAGATACCCCTAGAAAAACACTCAGAGCCATTCCTTTCGTTTCTCACACCTATGTTTAAAATGTTTCGTTACACCCTTACACCTTAGCCTACCCTGTAGATTAGAATCCGTGGTTGGTTAATTGCTATAGGCAAAGTGTGTTTCCTTACATTACCTGTGTTCGTGTGCGTAATTCATTATCTATGGTTAGGTCGGGAAATTGCACAATGCAATTGGAGTGAAAGTAAATATTGTATATCTTTGAGTTTATTTTTCGTGTGTTTACTACTTTCACTATTACCGTTATTTCTGAAGTTATGAAAAGTATAGAAAAATTATCCAGAATTATCATTATAGTGATGTGGTGAAATTTTACACATCTATGTTTATGTTATCAAAAAAAAAAAAAAAAAAAAAAAAAAAAAAAAAAAAAAAAAAAAAATCGAAAAAAAATAGAAAAGAAAAAGAAAAATAAGAAAGTTGGAAGTTTGTTAACCAACAATGTGAAGTTTTGTATTAAGTGGTCGGTATCACCACTAGTTGTTGTATACTATATCTATGGATTGAATGGGAGTTGGCAGTTATGGGAACACCAACTAAGGTTTATTCTTTGATTAAGATCTTGTTGAGTATAATTCGTGTCTACCTAAAGCGTGTGTTTCAAGTGTTAAAGCGTGAGTTATTCTATGATATGAGTCTTATTCATGGGATGGTTAGGATAGTGATTAACCACACTTAGGATTTTAATTTATTTGTTTTGTTTATTTTTCATTTTACAACAATTTATATCTCAAATATTATCCATACCCTGTATTATTCTTTATCCATCCAAACCTTTGATTTATTGAGATTAGGGATTTGAGCAATCTTAAGTATCGTAGTCGTGGATTCGGCTATGTATTTATGATTTTGTCGCCCTTTTTGATATATTATTATTGGTGAAGTTTGGACCTATCTTTAGCCTATTCGAGTTAAGGATTTGAGCAATTGCAAGTATCGTGTTCGTGGATTCGATCATGTATTTGTGATTTTGTCGCCTTTTCTGGAATTTGAGATCGATAGAGATTAAGAATAATTAACCCTTAAGCCTAAAAACCCTTTTTACCGCTTTAGACTTGTTATTCCTTGGCTTTAGTGGAGGAGATGTGTATACTTGCCAAGCTTATGATAGAATATTCGTCGCGACTGGACAGTTAAACGATTAGATTTGCTTTTATCAAATTATTTTATTTTACTTCTAATTCGTTAAGTGTTTAGTTGTGTGATTATGACAAAAATGAATACATGCTTAAATATAAATAAATCCTAATATCTTTTAGGATACATTTTCATAAGATTAATTCTAAGGTTTACTTGGGGACAAGTAAAGTTCAAGTGGGGGGATATTTGATGAACTCAAATAAGTACATTTTATTACTATCATTTATCCTATTAATTTGACTTGTTTTATTATATTATGTATGAGGATTGATACTTAATCATTTACTTTTGTAATTCTCAGGTAAAAACAAGCATTTGGTGAAACTTGGCGATTTTGGACTAATTATGGAGCAAAACATGCAAGAAGTTAAGAGTCTACCGAAATGAACAAGATCAAGACTAATCTGCTCCAGATGCGCCGCATCTTGCTTATCACATACGGCGCATCACTATCAATATTTCACCAGATATGATCCAAGATACAAGAGGACATGCGCCGCATCTATAAATGAAGTTACGCCGCATCTTCTGGCGGTGTACGAATATTCCTGAATATTATAATCTTGGACCCCACGCGAAGTTAAGTCAATGCGCCGCATCTACTTACTAGATGCGCCGCATCTTACCCTCAGACAGAAACTATAAATACCCCAAGACCAGACGAATTCGAGAGATATATAATATATACGAGACTGAAGTACAGAAACCCTAGGACGAATTCAGTCAAGGCAGCAGCACAAGACACACCCAAACAAAGATACAAGAGCTGTAAGAAGGTGCTACATGTGTTTAATTCATTAAGTAGTTTTGTTTTATTGTGTTAGTAAACTTTAATTCATCAAGATTGGTGGCTTGTGTAATGTGACAACGGAAAGATTGCACTCCCTTAAAACTGCTTTCTCATTAATTAAAGTTTATATGTTGATGTCTTTGGTGACTTTTATTAGTTCATTGATAACCTTTGTGTCTAGCTGAGCGTTGATCGGGTCGCCATGCCTCTGCCCTCGCCTATTTATTAGATCGCCTATGCATTCTATGGTCTGTAGAAAAGTAGGAAGAAAAATAAATAGGATAGTCATAAGTAATCATTAAGGGTTTACTCGCCGATAAGATTAGAACCAACGAGAAAGGACTTAATCTCGGTGCGTTGCATCGAACTATACACTTCATATAACACTAGCAATAAAACAAGTGACAAACTACTTATCTATCAGGACAGCCCTCTTATTGTCTCAAGTATTTATCTGTGTACGTGTGTGCTACTTGCTGATTCGTGCCTATTGGTTTAGTTTATTATTTAACTGCAACCAAATCGTGCCAGTCTCTCAGGCTGAACCCCCTTGCGTTAGATTAGGTTGTATAGCTAACTTAATATATTAAAATACCGATCAGAATAACTAGATAATACGTTCCACTCTTAGTGATCGACACTCTACTTACCATTATATTCATACTGACCGGGTACACTGCTCGTTAAGTGTGTGTGTTATTGATAAGTCGGCTAAATATAAATTTAAAACTTGAGTAGGCATTAATACTGCTAAACCACAACGACACATCGCACGCATCAGGGGACAAGGAGATCCTGTCAGATTTTAAGGCATATTATGGAGGAAGAGTTGCATTTGGTAATGATCCTGATGGAGGAAGAATCACTGGCAAAGGAACCATCAAGGCTGGATGTATTGATTTTGAGAATGTTAGATATGTGAAGGAGCTCAAGTTCAATCTTTTGTCAGTATCTCAGATTTGTGACAAGAAGTACCCAATTTTGTTCACTGATACAGAATGTCTCATTCTCTCTCCTGAGTTTAAGTTTGTTGATGATCACTTGGTAACATTGAGAGTACCAAGAACTAATGATGTGTACAGTTTAGACTTAAAGAGTCTCAATTCTGCTGGAAGAGCAACATGTTTAGTAGCCAAGGCATCATTGGAAGAAGCACATCTATGGCATAGATGACTAGGTCATGTAAATTTCAAGAACATCAACAAGCTAGTCAAAGGAAATTTAGTTAGAGGTTTACCTTCCAAAACATTCAAGACTGATCATTCATGTTTGGATTGCAAGAAGGGTAAACAACATAAAGCTTCATGTAAAAAGCTTGGGGAAAGAGATATTAGAGAACCTTTGGAGTTGCTACACATGGATCTGTTTGGACCAGTTTCAGTAGAGAGTTTAAACAAGAAGAAGTACTGCTTGGTTGTGACAGATGATTGTAGCAGATTTAGTTGGGTCTTTTTCTTGGGATTCAAAGATGAAACCTTTGATGCTATCCATGACCTGATAGTAGCCCTTGAAAATCAATTAAGACTCAAAGTCAGAGGTATTAGATGTGATAATGGAACAGAATTCAAGAACAAGCATATGGATGAATTCTGTGCCAAGAAAGGGATCAAGAGAGAGTTTAGCATTGCTAGAACACCACAGCAGAATGGTGTTGCAGAAAGAAAGAACAGGACTTTGATAGAAGCAGCTAGAACAATGCTTGCAGACTCCCAATTACCTATTCTCTTTTGGGCTGAAGCCATAAGTACTGCTTGCTATGTATTAAATAGAGTTTCAGTAACTAAACCTCAGATGAAGACACCTTATGAGTTACTAATGGGAAAGAAACCAAACATTCATTTTCTAAAACCTTTTGGTTGTTCTCTGACTATTCTAAATACCATTGATTCTCTGGGAAAATTTGATGGTAAGTCAGATGAAGGATATCTATTGGGTTATTGTACAAATAGCAAAGGTTTTAGAGTCTATAACAGGAGTACCAAAAAGGTACAAGATTGTCTTCATGTTGAATTTTTGGAAGATAAAGAAACTCAGAAAGGTAAAGGTCCTGATTGGATGTTTGATCTTGATCTCAAGTTCACTCCATCTATGAATTATGTGCCTGTTAGAGAAGAGAATCAGGCTAATCACAAAGAAGATGATTCACAATACATTGTTCATGGAGTCAATGTTAGACCAGAAGATGTTCCTGACAAAGAACCTGAAGTTACTGATAAGGAACAAAGTACTGCTCAACCAACCAACACAGTATCTGATGAAGATCAAGCCATAAAAGATGAACTTAATAGGATGCTTTTTCAAGAAACTATAGCAAACTCCTATGAAGATGAACAAAGGAGGGCTTATGAAGCTGCAAAGAAAAAGGGTAAATTTCAAGATACTGCCCACAGTACTTTTGATCAAAGTACTGGTGACCCTTTTGACAGTACTTCTGGTGTGTTAGAATCATCAAATTTGAACAATGCTGAAGATTCCAATATTGATGATGATGATTTGGATAATGCTAACATTCCTGGATTAGAAGAAATTGATGATGAGCTTAATCAAGAAGGTATTTTCTCAACTACCAATGAAGGGATTGATTTTACTAATTTGGAATCTGATCTTCCAGTTCCACCAACTCCTACTTTGAGAATTCATAAAGCTCATCCTCAAAGCAACATTATTGGATCACCCTCTTCAGGAGTGGTTACAAGAAACAAAGTTAAAGGTCTTTCTAAGCAACATACTGCTTTACTTAGCTTTGTTTACAAACAAAACAGGATGAATCACAAGGATCAACAAACATGCCTGTTTGCTTGTTTTCTATCTCAAGATGAACCCAAGAAGGTAGCTCAAGCTTTAGCTGATGAAAGTTGGGTTGAAGCCATGCAAGAGGAGCTTCTACAATTTAAGCTTCAAGAAGTCTGGGTATTATGTGATCTACCAGATGGCAAAAGAGTCATTGGTACAAGATGGGTTTTCAGAATCAAAAGAGATGAAAGAGGGAATGTTATCAAAAATAAAGCTAGATTGGTTACACAAGGATATCGCCAAGAAGAAGGAGTAGATTATGATGAAGTGTTTGCTCCTGTTGCAAGGATAGAGGCAATAAGGTTATTTCTTGCCTTTGCATCATACATGGGATTTCCTGTCTACCAAATGGATGTGAAAAGTGCTTTCCTTTATGGCACAATTTCTAAGGAAGTTTATGTTAAACAAACTCCTGGTTTTGAAGATCCTGCACATCCAAACAAAGTCTACAAGGTGATCAAGGCACTGTATGGCCTTCATCAAGCTCCCAAAGCTTGGTATGAGAGACTCTTAAATTTTCTATTACAACATGGTTATAGGAGAGGAGCAATTGATAAGACTTTGTTTATCAAAAGGGATAAGAAAGACATTATGTTAGTCCAAGTCTATGTGGATGATATTATATTTGGAGCCACAAAGAAGTCTATGGTGAAAGAATTTGAAGAACTTATGCAGAGGGAGTTTCAAATGAGTTCTATGGGAGAATTAACTTTCTTTTTGGGGCTTCAAGTTAGACAAACAAGAGATGGAATCTTCATTAATCAAGAAAAGTATGTTGTAGACATACTTAAAAGATTTGACCTTCCAAATCTCAGGCCTGCCACCACACCCATTGATAACAATAAACCATTGGGCAAGGATGAAGATGGACAAGCTGTGGATGTCAAGCTTTACAGATCTATGATTGGTTGTCTTATGTACTTAACTGCATCAAGACCTGACATCATGTTTGCTGTATGCTTGTATGCAAGATATCAGGTTACACCCAAGGTTTCACATATGTATGCAGTCAAGAGGATTTTTCGATATCTCAAGCATCAACCAAAGTTAGGATTATGGTACCCTAAGGAGTCACCTTTTCACTTGGAAGCTTTTTCAGATAGTGATTATGCAGGAGATAACTATGATAGAAGATCAACCACAAGAGGATGTCAATATCTTGGAAGAAGATTAGTCTCCTGGCAATGTAAGAAGCAAACCATTGCTGCAACCTCCTCTACTGAAGCAGAATATGTTGCTGCTGCAAGCTGTTGTGGACAAGTTTTGCGGATGCAAAATCAACTCTTGGATTATGGATTCAACTTCAAAAACACTCCTATCAACATTGATAATGAGAGTACCATCTGTATTGTGAAGAATCCAGTTTATCACTCCAAGACCAAGCATATTCAGATTAGGCATCACTTCATTCGGGATTGTTATGAGCACAGGCTTATCAATGTGGTCAAGGTTCACACAGATGATAATGTAGCTGATCTACTCACTAAGGGATTTGATGTTTCAAGATTCAGCCACTTAGTTGTGAGCATTGGGATGATTAACTACTAGGCTATTTTTGAGGGGAGGCTTTAGTATTAGTTAGTATACTTTCTTTCACTTCTTAATGAAAGTATTGGTTTTTAGTAGTTTAGTTTAGAACATATGTTGTATTTGAGGGGAGGCAACATAGTTATTAGTTAGAACTTTTTCATGCGTCAATTACAAGTTCTTGGTTTAGTTTGGAATATGGGTTGTGGATAAGAAGATGGAACGTACTGCTTTGTTACTTAAAGTACTGCCTCAGCAACGTACTGCTTACGTGGACGTACTGTTCCAATGATCAAAAAATGTGGGGCTACGGTTAATTAATTCATTACGGCGGAGATAATAAGTCCATCAAAACGGTAACTTTATTATTTTGAGTTTGATTTGTTTCAATCCTATTTAAAGAAACTCTCACTTATTCCCCGCCTTTTAACTTAATTCAAGATCCCTCATTCACTCTTCCACCACAATCTTTTTAACGAAACACACATTCAAAACGTATCCTTCTCTACGATTCATCATGGCTAATCGATTCACAGTTAGCAAACATAACATGATCGCTAATTTAGACAAAACAGGGGACAATATTGATTTTCATGCGATCATTGATTTCTTGACTGGGTCTTCCATCAACTACTCTATTTTAGTTGATCCTGACGTTATTGGTCCATGGATACAAGAATTTTGGGCTACTGCAACGGTTGAAGATGATTCTTTAATTAGGGCTACGGTTGCTGGACGAACTATTCGGATTTCTGAAGCCATAGTTAGGGATGCTTTGATGTTTAATGATGAAGGAGGGGCTGTTCGTTTTGACAAACAAATGCTTTGGGACACTTTAAGCGATATAGGCTATGAGGGAGATCTTACGAAACTTACTTTTTAGAAGCCTTTATTTTGTTCTCATTGGAAGTACCTAATTCATGTCTTACTTCACTGTTTAAGTCCCAAGAGTACTTCTTTTGATCAATTTGGTCAAAATATTGCATCTGCTTTAGTGGGTTTGGCTACGGATCAACGATTCAACTTTTCAAGACTAATTCTTGATGGTATGCTTTCACACATTGCTAATGGTAAACCATTCTTAATGTATCCTAGGTTTGTTCAGTTATTCTTGAACAATCAACTTGAGGATGTCCCTAAACCTCAAAGTTTTTTACCCACTGTCAAACTTCCACCAAAGGTGTTTACTTTTATATCTAAGAAGAGTATCAAGTTTTCTGGAACAAACACACCTTTGACTGCTCATATATTGGAAGTTGCACAAGTAGTTAGAGATGCAGAGCAAGAGCAAGAAGAAAACTCTGAATCAGCAAGTCAAGAGTCTCCAGTTTCAAGAGAAGATAGTGTTCCTCAACCTACTGCTTCTCAACATACTGCTTCTCCACATACTGCTACTAGGGAAGATGCTGCTCCTATGTCCATTCCTATCCATGAGGAGTTAGACCAAGTTATAAATCAACCACCATCTCCTAATGATTATACTTCCACAAATATGTCTCAGCAATTTGAAGAAGAAGAGGCAGAGATGGATAATTATGCCTTGACAAGGGAGTTAAGGAGGCTGAAAAAGGAGAGTGAGGCTCAAGCTGCTCAGATAGTCAAATTAAAGACTAAGTTTCAAAGATTGAAGAAGTTTGTTTGGCCACTAGTTCAACACCACCGATTATGGGTAAAGTCTCAGAAGAGGAGTGGTCAGAAACCTAAGAAGTCTTCTCAGTCAAAGAAGCAGTCTTCATTCCAATTGGGGAGGAATTTAGAGAATTTGAATGAAGATGCTGGATTTAATCAAGATGCTGGATTTATTGATGATACTCAGATGACACCACCTGAAAATATTCCTCAAGAAACTGCTGAGAGGAAGAGTGATGAAACAGAGCAAATCAATTTGGAAGAAGCTGCTGTTGAAGTAAGAAGTGGTGATACTGAAGAAGTAAATTTGGAAGGAGCTGATGTTGAAAGTACTGCTCTTCAAGGTACTGTGAGGCAATTTATAATTACACCTAGAACTTTGGATTTTGAGGAAGATATTGGTCCTTCAAGTCAAGTTCAAGAGGAAGTTGGCCCTTCTAAACCAGCTCAGGAAGAAGATGTTATAGCTCATACTAACAGTGATGATGAAACAATTGCTGACATTATGATTAATATGTCAAGTCAAAGAGGCATCAGTATTCATGAAGTTGAACAACCTCATATTTCTTCTCAACCTACCCAGGAGTTAGATCCAAAAGACAAAGGTAAAGGGGTCATGGTAGAAAAGAAGAAGAAGAAGCTGACATTGGCACAGTTAAGAGAAATTCAGATTGCCAAAGGTGAGGAAGCAGCTAGACTATTGCAAGCTAAGATAGATGCTGAAGAATCTAGGAAGCTTATTGTTCAAACACAAAGGCCAATTAGTAAAGCTAGAGAAAGGAATGATATGATGGCTTATCTAAAAGGTCAAGGATATACAGGTTTGGTGAAATTGACATATACAGAGATGAAGGATCTGTATGATGTTGTTAGGGAAGCTATAGAAAAGGATCTTGCAAGCATTATTTCGTTTGAAGATAAGGAGCTTGAAGATAGAAGAAAGGAAAGAGCTGTTACAAGGAGCTCAAAGAGGAAAAGAACAACTGATGAACAGCCATCAAAGAAGTTCAAGGATGCATTTGAATTAAGAACAGACACAGTTGATGAGCTAAGGAATTATCTTAGAGTTGTTGACTTTGAACATCCAAAATTGAAAGAAGATGCTGATAAGAAGTCTAAGATATCTACTTTTTCAGTTGTAGAATCACAAGAAGGAGATTATCTGATCTTTCATAGACAAGATGGAAGTTTTAGAGTATTCAATTCGTTATGGGATATACTACATCTGATTGACAGAGATGATATGCTTTAGTTATATCTCCAAGTACAAACTTACTTTGAGCATATTCCACCACAAGGAGTAGGTTTGATATTGTTAGGAGATCTCACAACCATCTGGGAAACAGAAGAAACAAAGGATAGTACTTTGTGGGAAAATCAAGAAAACTGGGAGATTAACAGATGGAGATTCTTTAAATCAGTTGGAATACACGTTTTGGAGTTAGAGGATGGCACTATGATTCATATGCTAGCAGAACAGAGATATCCACTCACAAGAGATCTGATGATCAGGATGCTAGAGCATGGCATGGAAGTGGAACAAGAGAATGAAGTAGCATTGATGGTCATAAAATTGTTCATCAAGTGGACAACTGAATCTGAAGATTAATGCATAACTACTGGTATGATTTCATTATTATATAAATCTTTTGCAAAATAAGTACTTTCTTCAAAGTACTGCTAGTCAAGCAGTACTTTCTCAAAGTACTGCTTGCAGCATGAAACCAGTAAAGTCTTTTGATAAAATCAGTAATTTTTGATAAGTGCAAAAACATTTTGAAGCATAAAGATTAAACAGCAACAAATGGTTTTGAAAGCAACAACATGGTGATAGTACTTGTGCTACACAACAAATGGTAATCAACTCACCATGTTTAATAAACAAGAAAGAGTTTGACTCATCATGAGGGTACGGCTCTGATGTGATTATCAAATCCGTTTTTAGTTGACAATTTACTAAAAATTGTATGGTTTTCAACTCACCATATCTATGTTAGTGAAGAGTTGGCTAGCCTACAAGATAATGGCTTGTAGTAAAGGCTGTGGAAAACCATTATATGGTAATTAGTTCACCATGGTAGTGATTGTACTAAAAGAACTAGCTAGTCCAAAAGCAAACGGCTATTTGGTAAAGACTACTCAAATCCGTTGATAGCTGATGATTTGCTAAAAATCATATGGTTATCAATGTACCATGGTTTCTTAAACCTAAACATTGGCTACTCCAGAGTTAATGGCTTTGGTAAAGAGACATCAAAATCCATTAAGTTTTCAATGATTCACCTCTCACAGGAGTTAACACACCTGGAAGTGATGAGAATAGTATGAAACTTTTAAGATCTGATGTACCTATTGTCAATATGATGCTGAGTTGCTGAAAAGATAAGTTGCTGAAAAGAATTGTTGCTGATGAAGATTGAAGATACTGATTGCATTGATGATAACAAAACAACGAGACAGATTTCAAAGATACAACCTTTCCTTGAAGATAAAGTGTTGAAGTTAAATACAAAGGAACTTGAAATCAAGCAAGTAGAATTCAAGTTAGGGGAGGATTGTTGGGCTATAAAGTTAAAGTACTGCTAGAATATCAAAGTACTGATGGAAGTCAAAGTACTGCTAATTAAGTCAAAGTACCGCTGCTCGTTAAAGGACTGTTATGCAAATATGTTTAAGGACTAATGTGTAATTCTAGAATGTTCGTATTAGATTAGAGTTATAATTAGAATTACTTGTCGTTCAAGTATTGTAAACCGACTAGGGTTTTCCTTGTGCCTATAAAAGGATCCCTATGTTGGCATTAGAGATACGGTTTTAGAGAGACAAGTTCATACGAATATTAGAAGCTTATTAGAGTATTAGTGATTAGAGTTTGTTAGTGAATCTGTGTATAGAGCAGGTTCAAGGTTTTAATAATATTTGAAGTTGTTTATTAATTCTTCTTAGCTTTGTTGAAGTAGATTCCGCATACTTAGCAAAGTATATCAGTGTTTCATCATTAACAGTCTTGAATTTATTCAAGGTTGTTAAACCGTAGACAAGCTACAAGTTAGTTTGGTCAGAGTATATCCATCCAACAAAGTGATATTCAAAAAATCACAAGTGATATTTAGAAAATCACAAGTGATATTCTGAATATCAATTGTGATATTCAAAAACGGACGAACACGTAAGAAAACAGAGGAATACGTATGAAAACGGACGAAAACATAAGAAAATCACAAGTGATATTCAGAATATCACAAGTGATATTTTGAATATCACTTGTAACATTCAAAAACATAAGAAAACATATGAAAACGTAAGAAAACGGACGAATACGTATGAAAACGGAGAAATACGTATGAAAACGGATGAAAACATATGAAAAATGGACGAAAACGGATGAAAATGGACGAAAACGTATGAAAATGGACGAAAATGGGCAAAAAAGTAAGAAAATGGATGAAAACGTAAGAAAACGGACGAAAACATAAGAAAACAGACGAAAATGTATGAAAGCGTAAAAACACGTCTGAAAACGGACGAAAACATATGAAAAATGGATGAAAACATATTAAAACGAACGAAAACGGACGAATACTTATAAAAACGAACGGAAACATAAGAAAACAAATGCAAATGAATGAAAACGAACATAAACGGGCGAAAACGTAAGAAAATGGACGAAAACGTACAAAATCGGAAGTAAACGTCTGAAAACAGACGAAAACGTCTAAAAATGGACGAAAAGGTAAAAAACGGACGAAAACGTATGAAAACGGACAATAATGTATGAAAACGGACAAAAACGTCTGAAAACGGACGAAAATGTATATAAACGTATGAAAACGGACAAAAACGTATGAAAACGGACGAAAACGTATGAAAGCAGACGAAAACGTATGAAAGCGAAAAAAAAGTGTGATGTTTTATACTTTTATGATTTAAGCTACCACTAATTACCTACTAATTACCTGCTAGATCTAGAGAGAGAAAGCTAGAGAGAGAAAGAGATGGAAGGGAGATGTTTACACACACTTAGTAACAATAGATCTAATTCATCAACCAACACCCTCTCCCTTGGACGGGAGGGGTATTTATAGTTTTACATGAGGTTGGGCTACTAGCCCTACATGCTTAACAAAATACATAATTAACAATAATAAATGATAAAACGACACAGCCCATGGGCCTTCTACACGGGCTGGGCCTAATAACAAACCTAAAGGCCTAAGCAACCTAATACAAATGATCAATACTTGAAATATTACAAAACGTGTTCCCAACAATCTCCCCCTAAGTATTGGTCATCAAGGTTGCTTGACGTTTTCTTTGCTTCTTTGGCTTTGACGTCTTCATAATCTTTGTTCTTTGTTCTTGAAAGTGATGTGATATGATATGGTGGTGGTCTGCCGTATTCCAACGATCTTTTGATACTGGTGTCTTCGTGTCCTCTCCATCATGTTCATATGACTTGTGACTTTCGTTCTTCAACTTGTTCTCACTTCTTCAATCTTTAACATATGAAAGGTTGTAGTGCTCGAACTTAGACTTTTCTTAAACATATTCTGAACTTTTGAAGATTCTGAGTCTTGGTGAGAACTAATCTTCAGGACATGAACATGATGGAGTCTTGGTGATGGTTGAACTCCAGGTCTCCAAGCTCCTCAGCAGCAGCAGTACGAACCAACCGGCACTTACAAGCTCAGACTTCGAGATCGTCAACAGCATAGTGTGAAGACTTTCTCTAATCCTTGCCCAGGCCGTTCTGAACTGGATACCCCCGAGAGGGCTTACACGGACACACCGAAGTGCACCCACGATTCAGTGAGTCGCTGGAGATCACCCCACGACTGTAGACCGATTGGAACAAACACTAAGCGTAACCCACAAGGAGTTACCGAAGTGACCTGCTATCAGAGTTGTTTGATGTTGCTCTGGCAGGATTTCCATTCAATCATTGATAATCACTTATGTGACTTTTCTCATGAATGTTCTCGGCAGATTGCTAAGATCTGCGAAGGACACTTTCTTAATTTTACATCTGCTGCCCATGATGTAGAACAGCAGAGTAACACTAAGTGTACCTAAGAGATCTTTTAAGAATCTCATGGCTCTAGACTCAATTAGTGCTCATTTGGTCGTCAGAGGCGTGGAGCAGAGTGCCTCCTTTTCAATACCAACCATCTCGTAGTGAGAGGTCGATAGATGATGAAGGGTTCCCCGTGAGAATGAAACAAGTGTCTTTTGAGAGACACCTGAGTAGCTTAGAAGGTTTAGTGCAGTGCGTCACTGGGTCCATGACGACTTTGATCTTCAATACCGGTGATTCTTGATCAACCAGTAGATTATGTATTGAACCCGGTGTCTGCCCTAAGGTTGAACAAATGGAGGGCTATTTCTTTTCACCCTTTTCTTTGCTTTTCTTTTTAATTCTTCAACCCCTTCTTTCTCCGTTCATTCATTTTCTCCTTTTTATATCATACCTAGGACTTTCTAGTTCTAAACTATTGGTATTGTCCTTGGGTAGATCCCTCCGGCTCTGGCGGATCATAGGACGGTTTTCCCTAACCTTAGTCACCTTATAACTCCATGACTATCCTAATGATGCCATATACCAAACCTTTTGAAAATCTCTCAAAGTGTTTATGATTGTAAAACACATTTTGTTAACACTTTGAGAGTTTAGTTATTTTCAGAAGAACTCCCCCTTAACATGTGCTTATATTCGTTAAAGTAAAATCTACACATGTCGGGAAGAGTTGGCACTTTTTGAATTGATTAATTTTCAGTGAACCTGATCATCGCGAGACACGCTTACATCACCAGTTGGACTGGCTTGAAATTATTACCCGTCCAGATCAGATTCAAAGATCATCGCTCGAAATTGGTACATTCTACTCAGACATATCCATTGCGAGACACGCTTACATCACCAATTGGACTGGCTTGAAATTATTACCCGTCCAGGATATGTCCTTTCGACTACTGACTGTTGTTATCGTCAATTCGAGGGTCAATTCTTGAGTCTTACACTCATGAGATATTATCGTTGCTTCCACCATATTTTAATCACATTTTCATTCTCCCCCTCAAAAATAGCATAATAATGTTGTTTTTGAAAAACTGTTGATTAAAATATGCTCTTTTTGAGGTGTTTGTGGAAGAATGTCAAGAACGTTTGTATATTTGGAACAAAGATTTTTCAAATACTCCTCCTTAACAAGGGAGTACTTGTCTTTATGAGCAGAATGTTTGAAAAAACTGTTAGAAAACATTCTGGTTTTAATTATGCTCATAAGTAAGAAGCTTTCGCTTCTTTTTCAGGATTGAGGCACTGAAGCGTACCTCAGGGTCCTTTCTTTACAAGAGCGGGTTGTACACTGTTATGTGTGCACAAGCCGTAGTGATATATGAAAGTGAATGATGAAAAATGAAATGATGATGATTAAATGAGATAAATTGTACCAATCAAATTAGGCAGGACGTCGGAAGGTGAGAATGTTTGGAACTCTTGCTCGTCCTCCCACATAACTCTCCAATCTTCGCATTTGAGTCCGAAACTGAAGCTTTTCGTTGATTCTTTTGATGAACTTGGCTGCTTGCTTGGCATCATTTCTGCTCCATTTGATCTCTTGCATGACACCCGTTTTTGAACCCTTGTGGTAATTATCCAAGATTGACTCAAGTTCTGTCTTAACCATTACCAATGTCTTATCCCCAAATTTTCTCAGTTCTTCAAATCCCATGAAGTGTGGGCTGCAGTTATTCCGTTTGTAAACCACTCCAAACGGTTTATCCATGAACGTATAAGGAGGCTGGCCATGAACACCCGGCCGGTCAAGATCTGGCTTGATGAGATTAACTCGTTTTTGGTAGCTTTCTACCCCAAGTTGTATGTCCTCAACTCGATGTCTTATGACCAGGCTGCGGATGAATATGAGAATGGAGTTGATGATGTCATACTGAAGACGGCCAGGAAGATGTTCAAGTTTTCCCTGAATCTTCAGTAGGTACATGTCTTCGATGTCATTGCGGGACAAGTATGGGTATTCAGCTTCACAGAACGAATACTCTTTGTCATTTGATCTTCTCACGGTGATCTTGTTTAGAAAGTTATACCCGTACAGTGGTTCGGTTTCAGCACTGGTAATAGATAGAATCCTGTGAGGGTTCCTCCTATCTATGTTTTTTGAAACTCTCGTGGTAACCAGGTATTTGTAGGACAATCTCCTCATATGTCGCCAATGATGAATCCCAAAAACAGCATCGTCATTGTAGACATAAACGTCATGGTTCCATAAATCGTTGACCTTTTCTTCCAAATCATCTATGGAGTATGAAGCTGCTGGATACTTGGATAGTGATGTTGCATAACGGACTATAGGATCCGTGCTTCCACTCATGAGATAGCCTAGGTCTCGATTGAAGAAGTAATCTTTAGGTAACTTAGGATTCTTTGGGTGACCAATGAGGGGTAATGGTTTGGTGTAATCCTTGTAGTGTAATGGTTCTTTTGGTTTATGGGTTTGTTCATCAGCAATATTTTCTCCAAGGGCTCGTGCAACTTGTTCAAGATTGTACTCAAACTCTATTTCAGTAGTTGTTACCGTCTTAAATTCAGTAAAGCCTGAGCTACGAACTCGAATAATATCTGACAACCCCAACTTCTAAACCTTGATTGCCTTTTTCAGTCTCTTGGTAAAATCTACAATTGATCCTTCCACGGGTGTGCTGTGAACTTCATCAGGGTATGCATCAACCATATCTTCAAACCAGTCGTACTTTGAAGCTCCTGAATTGACCCACTCAGGTAATGGAACATCTTTATCAGTAGCAGAAGGAGCAACTACTTCTTGGATTAGAATAGGAGCAATTGGAGTTTCATGGTCAGAACTTGGATCATCAAAGAATTCTGTGGCTTCAAATGCTCCGCCTTCACGAGAAGGAATAAATGTTGTTCGGCTGCCTTTCTTTGTTGTGCCAGAAGAGGGTGTGGTGGAAGTCCGACCTGTTGATGATGATGGCTTTGTCCTTTTTCTTTCCGTGAGCATCTGGATCATCTTCATGTCGTCTTTTGGTTGATTTGGTGGGTTTGCACGTTTCAGTTAGTACTACAACTTCCTCTTCTTCTGCTTTGATGGATTCCTTAAGTGCCTCTCGCAGCTTTGCTTCCTTTGGATCATCTTTTAGTTCTTGTAACATCATCCTTTTGCTTTCTAATCTGGATGTATGTTGTGGCACCGTTCTGAGTGTGATTGGAGTGGTTTTGACCATTTTTGAAACTACCTTTTCCAAGTCCTTCTGGATGTATTGTTTGATCAATCTGGGAATGGATTCTTCAAGAAGCTTTTCAACTTCAGCAGTTATCTGAGTATTGATTCCTTCAACATTCTTGGCTGCTTTATCTTCAGCTTTACTTATCTTTTGATATATTTCATTGTGTGCTTTATTTTCAGCTTCAGATCTTGTTGTCATCTTTTCTTCGAGTTCTTCTACTTTCTGTTTCAACTCATCTTCAAGTGCTTGAACCTTTTGTTTTATCTCATTGTACTCTACTGTGGACTGAGCCACAGATGATGGTGGTGTTGGTGGAGGTATGTTTGTATCGAAATGTTGTTCCTGTGAATCCTTCTCACTTTCTTTACTATTTCCTTCATTGTCATCATCTTCATTATCATCATCTTCTTCATCATTTTCATCTTCATCATCATCATCATCATCATCTTCATCATTATTATCATCTTCATCATTTTTCTCATCTTCCTCATCTTTACCATCTACGTTAGAATCTTCATCTTCTGAACCAGAAGCCGATAGATCGTGTGCATCAGAACCATCACTTCCTTCCTCAGAACTTCTAAGAGTTGTCGATTTAAAGCCCTCTGATTCTTCTGGTTGATCAATAATATGTGATGCAGATTCTCCTTTTCTTAGTTTTCCTTGTCTCTCTTCTTCCTCAGCCTGTTTCTTTAAACTTACTTTTCTGGCCTTCTTTAATGCTCTTTTCTCTTCTTCTTCTTCAGTGAGGGGTTCTCGGATTGGGGAAAATCGTGTTGTTGTGAACTTGATAGATTTGCCCCTTCCCGGTTTTAGAGTCTTATCTGAAGTGGCTAAAGCAGACTTGAATTTCTCAGCACCTTTTCCTTTCTTTAGATTCAACCTTTCTTCTTCTTCTTGTTCTTCATCATCAGATTCATCCCTTAACTGCATCTCTGAAGTTGGTTTAGAAACCACTTTCTTTTTCTCAGGAATTTTTGATTTCTTTGATCGAGCAGTCTTGGCTCTGACTGGGATGTCTTTTCCTTTAGGTGATTGTGTATCTTTTGGTTTGCCACCCACCATTTTAGCCTTAACTGCTTCATCATACTTCTTGTATGCTTCAGTATTCTTAAGTTCTTCACTCAACAGGTATGGTGGAATTCTTGCCCCTTGGATTGAAGAATAGCTTAGAACTTTGGTAAGAATACGGTCTCGTTTCTCAGTATGCATCTTTTCAGTCGAAGGACGTTTGAGTTCAGAGTGTCTTTGCATAAAGCGTGAGATGAGAAGTTTCGTGAATCTCGGAAATGGAATGGGTGGTAGATCTGTACTCTGACTAAACTTGGTACCAAGAAAGACCATATCCTTCCAGATAAGATTTGCAAAGTCTAGGTGTTTCAGATTGATTACCCCACAAAAGAATTGCAGGTGTTCCATTCTCGGATGTTCTAACCCAGTTGCTTTTCCAGTGATGCAATTGATGAGAATTGAGTACAAAGTTAGCCAAGGTTGAGGGAAATATTTTCTCTCCACTTTGTAGCTTGAAGTTATCTCAACATCTTGTTCATCATAACCAATAAGCTTTAGTGTTCTGATCATTTCTTCAAGAGTGGGATTCTCCTCGAATTCTGAGAAATCTCCTGAGACTGCTTTTGGAAGATTTAGTTCAGCTCTAAGTGATTCAACCTTGAAAGTGATTGTTGTGTTGTCGAGTGTAACTGTCATAGTCTCTTCGTCTTTGCTTATGATTAGTGATTCCCAAAACTGATACAAGTAGACTTCAGGAACACTGGCGGTTTTTGACAAAGTTGGACTAATGAAGTGTCTTTCCAGAATATCCCTGATGATGAGACACGTTTCATGGCACCTAAGCTTCTGAAACTCAATTCTTGAATTGCAGTAAGCAATCTGTCTTTTCTTTCCTTCTGGTTGTTTGTTGATAGATGCTTGTGACATGGTGCGAGACATTGTTTTATCTGTTCAATGCAAACACCAATAGCAATACCAAGAACACCATATATATGTGTTAGATAAATGACCATGATACAATGACTCTATCCTATAGTACATTCAATACCAGATAGAACATATAGCATAAAACATATATCCAACAATATACATGACAGATCATAGCATCTCGGTTACTGAACCAGTAATGACAACACATAAGTCAAATACAACACAAGGTTATACTCATACAGTTACATAACACCTTAATTAGACAACAAGCAAATCACAATCACAAGATAAGCAGCCACATACAGATTCACAGCTTATGGCTAAACACAGGAATAGCTGCAATTGCACAATTAAACTCTAAGTCTGCTCATTCAATCAGTGGTTCAACTGTGAAGTCTGGTTCGATTGTTATGATCTGGTTCGACTAAGTAGTTTGATTAAGGATACTCGATCAAGTAATTCTGTCGTTCGATTAGTGTAGTCGTTCGACTAATTTTTTCGTTCGACAAAATTGGTCGTTCGACTAGATTGGTCGTTCGACTGATTAGGTCGTTCGACTAATTTTGTCGTTCGACTAATTTGGTCGTTCGACTAGATTGGTCGTTTGAAAGATTAGATCGTTCGACTAATTTGGTCGTTCGACTAGTTTGGTCGTTCGACTAGTTTGCTCGTTCGACTAGTTAGGTCGTTCGATTAAACTATTCGATCGACTAAATTGGTCGTTTGATTAGATAAGTCGTTCGACTAACCTTAGTCATTCGACTAAACTTGTCGTTCGATTAAATCAGTCGTTCGATTAAATTAGTCGTTCGACTGATTAAATTAGTCGTTCGACTAATTTTCTCGTTCGACTAGATTTAGTCGTTCGACTAGTTTGAGTCGTTCGACTACAAACGAATCGTTCGACGTAATTGGATGTTATCTCCTAACTCAGAGATAACATGTTCTTCTTGAGTCCTTCAATCTCCTCAGAAAACATATACATATTAAGTTATAATCCACATAGTCAAAGTAGTCCAATAATCACTCGTTCGACTTATTAATCCAAACCCTAACTCAATAACATGCTCACATAATGTTTATTACCATTGATAAACGCTTATTCACAACGCATAATAACCTATTAAGCATACTTAATTTTACTCAATAGGTTCTCAAATCAATAATTCAAGAAACGCCCAATACGATTGATTCTTATCGATATGCTAACAGTTATAATAAGCAAATAACACTCAAAAACACTTAAACAATCAATATTAAGTCCTAATGAATGCTTACAATAGATCAAGATTAAAGAATGAATGATTCTTGGCTCGTTCGATGAAATAGGCGGGCTATGGAAGTTGGAGAGAGAGGAAGACGAAAAGTGAGAGTGTTCTGTGTGTGTTTTGACTAAGTTATAATTTCCCTTTTATAATCCAAACACACTTTCAACATATAGCACCTTTGGTCCTTAAATTTGTTAACCTATTCATTTTAAAGTCCAAAACTAACCTAAATGTTATAAGTTAACACTTTTAAGTCCTTTATGTCCAACTTATTATTCTTTTAAACCCTTGATAGTCTTGATGAGATAGATAATTGTCATGAAGAATGATAAGATGATGAAGAAAGGTGAACGGTGTGCAAAGATATCTCCCCCTCAAAATATGATCAATGTTTGAAATATCTGAAAGAATTTGAAAGATTGAAATCATATTTTGAAGAAAATTTACTTGTGCACACCTTAATAGTAGGTTTTTTTTTATATATATATACATGATAGTGAGAGAGCATGACTCGATTAGTTGTTCTTGAGAAAGTTCGCTAATTCTTGAGGAGTCAAGCATCTCATTCCAATTTGGTGAACCAGTTTCACAAAACGATCATGAGGTAAAGCCTTCGTGAAAAGATCCGCCAATTGGTGTTCCGTTCCCACAAAATACAACTCAACGGTACCCTGCTCCACATGCTCCTTGATGAAGTGATATCTGAGAGCGATGTGTTTGGACTTGGAATGTTGCACTGTGTTGCACGAGATAGCGATAGCACTTTTGGAGTCACAGTACATCGGGATTTTGTTGAATATGAAACCATAATCCATCAGTTGTGATCGCATCCAAATGATTTGAGCACAACAGGCAGACATGGCTACATATTCTGATTCCGTGGATGATAGAGACGTACAATCTTGCTTCTTTGACTGCCAGGACACCAGCTTATCACCTAGGAATTGAACACCACCGGATGTGCTCTTTCTTGTATCAATACATCCCGCATGATCCGCATCTGAAAAAGCAGTTAGTGCAAAACCAGAATCCTTTGGATACCAGATCCCCAAATGAATGGTTCCCTTGATGTATCTAAGGATTCTTTTAACAGCAGATAAATGTCTTTCTGTTGGGTTAGACTGATAGCGTGAACATAGGTATGTGGCAAATACAACATCCGGTCTGCTAGCGGTGAGATACATGAGAGACCCAATTATGATACGATAATTTGTAGGATCAGTGGGTTTCCCATGAATGTCAGCATCTAGCTTCGGGGATGAGGAGGACATAGGGGTGTTATAGGTGTCACTAGATGTCATGCCATGCTTTTTTTAATATCTCTTGTGCATATTTAGACTGACTCAAGAATATACCACGGGGTGATTGGTGAACTTGTAATCCTAGAAAAAAGTTTAGTTCACCGATCATGGACATCTCAAAGTTTTGTTTCATAAGTTTTGCAAAAGCATTTGAGTACTTTTTGTGGGTAGACCCAAAAATGATGTCATCCACATAAATTTGTACGATGAGAATGTCCTCCCCGTTTTTTTGTATAAACAAAGTCGGGTCTACAGAGCCTTTAGTGAAATGATTAGCAATAAGGAATGCTGAAAGTTTGTCGTACCAGGCCCTCGGGGCTTGTTTAAGGCCGTAGAGGGCTTTCTTAAGCCTGTATACGTGTTGTGGATGTTCTGGATCGACGAAGCCCTCTGGTTGTGAAACATACACCTCTTCACGAAGTTGTCCGTTCAGGAATGTTGTCTTCACGTCCATTTAGTAAACTGTGATGTTCTTATGAGCCGCGTACGCCAGGAACATTCTCACTGCCTCAAGCCTAGCCACTGGAGCAAAGGATTCCTCGAAATTAATTCCTTCTTCTTGGCTAAACCCTTTAGCAACCAACCGTGACTTGTTACGAATAACCGTGCCTTCTGCATCCAGCTTATTTTTCCAAATCCATTTTAAGCCCACAACATAAACTCCATCAGGTTTTTCAATGAGTTCCCAGACTTCCAATCTTTTGAACTGATCCAACTCGTCTTGCATTGATTCAATCCAATTGTCATAAGTCATGGCCTCTTTAATATTTTTCGGTTCAGCTTGACAAACGGTGAGAGCGTAAATGCAAGTTTCACCATCTGTGTGGAGTTTCTGTCGTGTCATAACTGGTTTATCTGGATTGCCAATCACATTAACTAACGGATGATCCCTTGTCCATTTATGAGTAGATGGGTAGTGTTGTATATTGTGATTCAGATTTGACGGTTCCATGTTGCTCGAGGAAGATTCTCCTGGTTCGGGAATGGTTGGGGGTGGAGCAAATGGATTGAAAAATGCATTTCCGTCAAAGTCTGATGGTGTTGGAACTTGGTTAGAAATAGGAGAAGAATCTTCAACTGCTGGTTGAGGTGTTTTATCTATGGATGATGATGGTTCAGGTTGTGGTGCATCGTCAGCAACTACTGTAGAGGTAGATGCTGATGGATCAGGTGCTTGATTTGGGAGTTGTTGAGCAGCGGAACTTGTGGAAGCCTCTGACGCACTGTTAACCAAACTGTCATCAAACATAGGAGCAAACAGATCTTCCAGATCTTTCCTTTTGAATGGTAATGGTTCGGTTGAAGATTCTGGGAAGTTCAAACGGTTGTGTGCGGGTTCCAAGCGGTCTTGCTCAGAAGCCATTTCTGTGAGTTCATCAAAATTAACGTGTATCGTCTCTTGAATGTCTCCAGTCCGACGATTCCAAATTCTGTATCCCTTGGAGTTCTCACAATAACCAACAAATATCCCTATATCTGCTTTTGCCTTCAATTTTCCAAGATCATCTTTATCATTCTTTGGGTAACATAATGCTCCAAAGACATGAAAATAGTTGATATTGGGTTTTCTGCCTTGTATTAGCTCATATGGAGTTTTGTTATGTCTTTTGGTGATCATGCCGCGGTTCTGAGTGTAGCAAGCAGTGTTAACAGCTTCAGCCCAAAGATAATCCGGCAATTGGGCATTGATCAACATAGTTCTAGCTGCTTCCACGAGTGTACGGTTTCGTCGTTCAACTACGCCATTCTGTTCAGGAGTGCGAGCTATAGAATATTGGTGAACAATCCCATGTTTCTCTGTAAATTCCCGAAGGATTTGGTTTTTGAATTCAGTGCCGTTGTCGGTACGAATGATTCTGACGGTGTTGCGGACTTGCACTTGAATCTTTGTGAGAAACGTGGTAACTATAGACGGAACTTGATCTTTTGTGCGGAGAAAGTAAACCCATGTCCATCTTGAGTAGTCATCTACTATTACCAGAATATATCTTTTCCCATTTACAGACTGAACCCGCATTGGACCACACAAATCCATATGAAGCAGTTGTAGGACGTGGTCTGTGCTATGTTCTATTTTTGGTGGAAAATGAGCTCGGTGACTTTTTCCTTGTTCGCATGCAGAACACAGATGATCCTTGGCATATCTGCATTTTGGTAAACCATCTACCAATTTATTTCTTGCCAGGTCGGTCATGGTTTTGAAATTGAGATGAGACAATCGTTTATGCCATAACCATGCTTTCGTGGGATGAGCCTTGGAGAGTAAACATATAGGAGTCGAAGCTGTCATTCCGTCAAAAGAGATGGTGTAAAGACTAGTTCCCCGTTTTCCTTTCATTAGATCATTTCCCTGAAGATCACGAATAAAGCAGGTTTTCTCCCTAAATGCTACTTCTAAGTCCCCATCGCAGAATTGACCAACCGAGAATAAATTGTGACCCAGACCTTCAACATAGTACACACGACTTATTTCGATGTTCCCATTTACATAGTCGCCATAACCCATGATTGCGGCGAAGTGGTCATTCCCGAACCTGACCGTTCCTATAAACTTTGCAACGAAGTTTTTGAGAAGCTTGAGATTGCCGGTCATGTGTCAGGAACAGCCGCTATCAACAATCCATAGAACGATTTGAACCACCTGCATCACAATTAGTAGAAACAGATGGAGTAACGGTTGGACCCGTTGGGTTAGAAGCACATGATTTAAGTATCTTAGGTACCCATTTAAAATTTGCTGTGTTCTCTAGCCAACGTTGCCATTTCCTACTTGTTTCTGCTTTCTTCCTAAGGAATGTGCTAGGTGATTTGTTCTTTTTGGGATTTGCGATAAGTGCAACTATGGTCTGTTTTGAAACTGCTAGTGGTGGATTCCCTAAAATTGATTTGGCAACTGTGTTAGACTTAGGGAGGCCACTAGTTCATTTTGCTTTTCTCTTCAGCAAAGTTTTAGCAACACAGTTTTGATGATTACCAGATAAGATACGAGTATGACAAAACACACAAGAAGCATTAACATCATTCATAACTGTTAAAGATTCAGCATTCATTACATCTTTTGTAGAATTACACTTAACCAAGCTAGATTCTATTTTAGACATAACATGCGTTTTATTCTCACTAGATGCATTAACTTCTACTTCTTCATTCTTAGATGTTCCACTCTTAGGTAGCCAGATACTAGTCTTCTTTGGTCTCTTTGTGGTCTTTGATCTTCTACCCTTAGATGTGTCAACTAATCCTGTGGAAGATGAAGTAAGAGCATTAGTGGTTGTATTTGATGATGCATTCTTAGGTGCGCTGTCTACTTTTTGCATCGTTGGTACAATCTTATGAACTTTGGTTTTGCCTGTTTCTAAAACTTTGATTTTCTTCTTCAGATCAACAATGATGTGTTGGAATTCTTGATTTTGTGAATCTATTTTTCTGTTAAGGCGGACTGTGTCATTCCTGTTTTGAAGAATTTCATCGAGTTCCTTTTCATTTTGAAACAGTTTAAGTCTTAAGAAGGCCTTTGTTTCCTTATAATTTTCAGGAACATGACTGTTTTGAAATGATAAAGATCCTATGAGATGTTGAAATTTTAGTTCAAATTCAGCACTTTGAGTTTGACACCAATCAAGCCATTTTTGAAGATTAAAAACTTTGTTTTCCACATCATTGTTGATTTGTCGAAGATCCTCATTCTCTTTCACTAGATTCTTAATTTCTATTTGCAACATCTTTGTATCAACAGCATGATTATTCATTAGATACTCATTACCAGATTCATAAAGTGCATTCATCATTACAGAAACAACGTTACGACTAAGAACATTTTGCAAGAGTCGATCAACTTCATGTTTCAAAAATTGATTTTGAAGATTTTGTTTATGAATTATGACGTCTTTTGCTTTGAAAATGTCCTTCATAGATACCATTTCTTTCTGTAAATCCTCTTCCCATTGAGATGCACATTTTTTCAGATGATTGACGTGAGGTAAAATTTTGTTTTGAAGAACCTCTCGCTTTTCTTTCTCCATAGGAGAGAAAAAAGCGGAGACGGTTATTTTTGAGTTAAACTCAATTTCATTTTCTAAAAATTTGATGTCCTCCATAAATGTCTCAAAATATTTAAGAGTTTTAAAAGCTGTAGGCATTTCTGGATTAACATCATCCTTTGTCAAAAAATCTGAGATTTGTACATCTGTTTGGGACACAGAATTTACTGAAGAAGAAGTATTTATGTTGGTTTGTAACAACGTTTGTTCTGGTTTATCTGTTGGTGGCACAAATGATTTGCTTATGTGAGGTCTGGCGTTGTAATCATAATACTGTTTTGAAAAATCTTTTGCTTTTGAAGGATCTCCGATTGAAAGATTTCTTTTTGATCGACTCTCAAACTTGTTTGGACGTTCAAGATCATCAATTTCCTCATCATTACCATATATATCATCTTGCTCAAAAGTGTCATCAAACAATAATTGTGCATTGTACAACTTGGGATGAGTACTGAGTGCTTTTGAGAGATTACGTGGGTAATCACTTCCAATTGCAAAGCCGTGTCCTTTCGGATTTGATTTAACCATTAGTTGTTGGATTTGAGTGATGGATTCACCATTTTTATACACAATTTTTTGAAATTCTTTAATTTGTGCTTCCAAGGTGACGATATCCTCAAGATATGAATCAACACGTTTGCTGCAGGCTTGCTTTTCCTCAAAAAGTTGATTTTGAGAAGTTGAAAGCTCAGATTGAGTTTTTAACAGCTCAGAATTTAAAGAATCAATTTGTTTTTTGAATTCAAATTGATCCTTTTCTTTTTGAGAGCGAAGTTCAGCCTTAGAATCGGTTAATTCACGTACTTGGTTTTGCAAATCTTGAACTTTGACATATTCTTTTTGGAAAGCGATTTCAAAAGATTGTTCACGTTTTTCTTGTTTTTGATATCCAGAAAGTTGTTGTTTATAGCACTCATTATCCCGAGTTAGTACTGCAATTTTGGCTTTTAATGTATGATTAAGTTCATTGCACTTCTCTATTCGTGATTGGGTGGACATTATTAAGGCCTGAAGCTCCGAATCTTGATTAGTCAAATGCTCATTTTGTTCAATCTGATCATGATTGTCATCTTCTATTAGATCATCAAATGAGACAACTGTTCTATCATCATCAAATGATATATCAGTGTTAATCTGATTATCTAAAAAAGATGAGAATGGTGAATCATTTTGAACAGAATTTTCATTTGAGAATGAAGATGCGGAAGTTGAAGCAATATCATATAGTGGATCATGTACCTGAGAAAGACCATCAGTATCGTAGACCGGGCCTGTCTCGGACGTATTCATTTCCTGCATATTAGCCATGAGCATTACAGCTGCGTTTGCCTCAAGATCCTCCATATCATCTTCTGAGTCTGCATTTGCCATGAAGCTGTTTTCTTTCACATTCATCAAGCTTGCTTTCTCATCCTTAAGTGCCATCAAGAGAGCTTCTTTGTGATATGCACTGCCCATAGTACGAGGCTTTGGACATGCAGTAGCCATATGACCATTCCCTCCACAGTTGTAGCATGTGATCGAGGTATTTGCAATGCCTTTTGATTCTTTTCCATTCAATTGATTCCTGTTTGATCTGTCCCATATAATTCCTATTACCCCAGCGAACCTTTGTTCTCCAGCTTGAACTTTTGTGACCTATCCTCTGTTCCTGACCAAACCTTCCGATGATTGTTCTGAATTTCTCCGACCATCATTAACACTGCCTGATTCCTTGTGTTTGAAGATGAGCGAAGGCGGTTGTTTGATTGTTTGTGAATTTTCCAAATGCTTTAGCAATCAACCCAAATGCTTCATTGAGGGAATTGAAAGCTTCTTCTTCTTCATCATATTCACTGTTTGTGTAAAAGTTGGAGTCAGTGTTGTTATAGGTTACCATTTGGTTGCCTGATTGTTGAGATGGTGGTTCATATGGGACAAGTTGGTTTTGAGGTTGAAAGCTTGTTGATAAGATGAGTTTCCAAATTCTGAGAAGGTAGGGAAGTTTGGTTGAGCATTAGTGCAAGCGAATTAGGTGTGGTCCTGGTATGAACCTCTCTTGCTGCTACTTCTTTGTCCACTCTGATTGATGTTGTTTGAGAAAATCATAAATCAATCCTATTTGATCTCACCAATCTTCTTTGATTGCTAACAAATGTTGCATATTTCTGCCATTCAGGACTAGCATCCAGAATTTGGAGTTGATTGCAATCCTTGGAAATTCATGTCATGACGATCAAGGTCATTAACAACTTGGTGAAGCGGTGGTAGTATGATTCGATTGTCTCTCCCGGTTCCATAACAAAATTGTTGAATTCCATGTAAATTTTGATTCAGATCTTCCTGATTGAGCTCTGTTCCTTTCCATCAGAAGATGCATTGCTCCACATGTCCTTTGCAGTTCTTTGAGCATCAACACTTCGATAGATGGGATTTGGAATTCCCTGAAGGATGAATGCCATTGCCATTCCATTTGCTTCTTGTTGTAAGACTTGTTCGGTTGTATTAGCTAGAAACAGAATAGGAGTGGATGTTTCTTCTCTTTCAGGAGTTGCTGGAACAACAATTACTGGTTCAGGAAAGGGCCCCACAGTGATGACATGCTTCAAATACGGTCCGTGAGGTTTGCGGAGTTCAATGAATCGGAGAAACCTACTTGCCCACTGCACATAGTTTCCAGGTGTTAACATGGGTGGAGTATCTTGATTTCCAGCCTCATGACGAGATTGCTGACTGCTTATAGCTTCACACATCTTATGAAACCAGTGAGGTTCTCTGGATACTGAAGGATTGTTCTGAAGGTAATTTTGTTGCATTATTTGTTGTGGAGATAGTTGTGGTGGAGGAATGAATTGATGTTGTTGCACAAATGCATGATGTTGTGGATATTGTTGAGGAAATTTTTGTTGTTGTTGAGAGTATTGTTGTTGTTGAGGATATTGCTGTAGCTGGTAGTAGTAATTAAAGTGTGGTGGTTGAGACATCGTGTAGTAGCTTGTGACGGTTAAGGATCTTTAAAGGATAAAGACGGTTGTTGTTTGGAAGATTAGAAACTTGATTAGACTTGTAAGAAATCCAAGAAAAAACTTTTTTTCTCGTTCGATCAGGTAATCACGTTCGACTAAGTTCGTTCGATCAGGTCTTCTCGTTCGACTATGTTGTTCGATCAGGTATGCTCGTTCGACTATCTCGTTCGATCAGGTAAACTTGTTCGACTAACTCGTTCGATCAGGTAAACTTGTTCGACTAAGTTCGTTTGATTGGGTATACTCGTTCGATTAGGACTGCTCGTTCGATTAGGATTTCTCGTTCGACTAGGGTTGCTTGTTCGATTAGGGTTGCTTGTTCGATTAAGGTTGCTCGTTCGATTAAAGTTGCTTGTTCGATTAAGGTTGCTCGTTCGATTAGGTTACTTCGTTCGATGAAATAACTCGTTCGATCAAATTTGCTTGTTCGATCAAGTAAGTACGTTCGATCAACAAGCTCGTTCGATCAATTGGAAGAGTAAGTCTAACTCGACTACCCTTTTGCTCGTTCGACTGAATGCTCCTTCGACTAAGACACCTCGTTCGACTACCCTGATCGTTCGACTAAGACACCTCGTTCGACTACCCTGCTCGTTCGACTAAGACACCTCGTTCGACTACCCTAACTCGTTCGATTAAACAACTTATCTGATGAACAGTAACTAGTCTGATGACTCTAAATCTACGGATTTTTTAGTTTTTTTCTTAAATCTAATCTTCTAACAACCTAGATTACCCCTTGGCGAATGATACCACTTGATGTTTTATACTTTTATGATTTAAGCTACCACTAATTACCTACTAATTACCTACTAGATCTAGAGAGAGAAAGAGATGGAAGGGAGATGTTTACACACACTTAGTAACAATAGATCTAATTCATCAACCAACACCCTCTCCCTTGGATGGGAGGGGTATTTATAGTTTTACATGAGGTTGGGCTACTAGCCCTACATGCTTAGCATAATACATAATTAACAATAATAAATGATAAAACGACACAGCCCATGGGCCTTCTACACGGGCTGAGCCTAATAACAAACCTAAAGGCCTAAGCAACCTAATACAAATGATCAATACTTGAAATATTACAAAACGTGTTCCCAACAAAGTGAATTAGAAAAAAAGACCAAGAAGAAAAAAATAAAATAAAATAATAATAATAATAATAATAATAATAATAATAATAATAATAATAATAATAATAATAATAATAATAAAGACAAAAGACAAAGAAAAAAAAAACATGGACTTAGGTTTCTATATTTAATCTTAGGTTAATCCACACTATTAGATTAAATTAGATAGATAGTGGGGATTTGTCCCTTAGTAAGCACCAAAATAAGAGTAAGCATTTGAACAGATTCAAAGTCTTGCATTTGTCATCGTTTGTGAATTGAGGTCTAGTTTTCTTTATAACTTCTTGCCATAGTTGACATGTGTTTAGAATTATTGATATTATGATTGATATACATAATCTTGTTCAAATTAGCTTGAATATTTTATATTAAGGCATTTAGTATTTTAGGCTACTCGCAACCCAGCGGATTAAATCGGTCGATCGGATTGGGAAAACAAAACCGACCGTTTATACAATCGGTCGCTTGGGTTGGCGATGATCGATCGGTCGCTTGTGGCATTCAATATAGTTCGGTCAATCGACCGAATTAAACTTGCCCACAATTAATTCCAAACAAACGGTTTGATGATATTAAAAAAAAAAAAAAAAAAAAAAAAAAACAACCAAAAAAAAAACCTAAAATTTTTTCCATCTTATAAACACACAATTTCAAACACACAATTTCAAACACAATTCAAATTCAACTTCTCATCCAACCACTTCTAATCATGTCAAACAAAAACACTCCCAAATCAAAAAACCGACGTTCCCGACTACCCCAAAACAACTTCTCGCTGGAAAACAACTTTGAACTACACGGCATAACACCACCACAACAACGCGATATTCGATTTCGTGCACCCTCTTTTGAATACTCATAACGATTACAACAACCCAACCAAAATCAAAACATGTTTTACCTTAATCGTCCATATGTTCCACTGTATCGTCCAAATACGGGTTATTACGAAGAACCAAGTGGGTCGTTGTATCGGCCTAACATGGATTTCTTGCAATCTCCCCAACATTATCAAGAGTATTCCCCAATTCAGAATGTTGATCTTGATATGAATTTTGATGATTTCATGGACAACCAAGAGATGCAACAATATCCAACTCAAGATGCGTCGATAGGTCAAGGTTCGGGTCACGGTTCTTACCATGATTCGTACCACGGTTCTTTCTCCGTTGAGGACGATGACGATGTCGAAGAGACATCACCCGTCAAACCAAGAACCGCTTCCCGAAGTGCTACGAAGGCGAAGGCGAAGGACAAAGGGAAGAAGGCCGAACCGTCCCAATTTGTAGCTGATTAGTTTACGTTTTTTTTAATTCAATATTGTAATGTTTTTAATTCAGTATTATAATGTTTTTATTATTAATGAATTTTAAGTTTATTTTAGATGTTTGATTAAAAAAATCGGTCACCGACTGTTGCAGGTCGGTCACTTCTGGTCGCCGGAGAGAGAAAGCTGACGTGACAGCCGGTGACCCAGGTCGCTTTGGTCACAGACTGTGCCCAGCCTTTAGATATCTGAGGATATATTGACTAGTTTATATACATAAGTATAGTTGAGATCTAAACCAATCATGGCCATTCATTTTTTATCAAAAAAAAAAAAAAAAAAAAAAAAAAAATTCATCATTTTTTAAAATATTAAATATCTCGAACACCGTTAATCGTTACGCGAAAAAAATCATACCATCGCGACGAGAATTAAATTATCTTTCTATAGATATGCACTTCTATATACTTTCGACTATTTTTATTTTAAATTTTCGCCAAAAAAATCACTTGATTTTTACAAATAAATTTTAAGAAAAAAAAATGGTCAAAAGTATATAGAAGTGCATATCTATAGAAAGATAATTTAATTCTCGTCGCGATGGTGTATTTTTCGTAGCTTGAAGATTTACCGTTTGCAAGATATGTTTGGTATTAAAAAAAATGGAAAATAGTTTTTTATTAATTTTGATGAAAAATGGATTACTAAGATTAGTTCATTGAATCTATGAAAATATTAGATAAATATTGATCTCAACTATACCACATAATACATCCATATATGAAATTTTCACCTTTACATTGCTACCTACAATGAACTTGGACTAAGGTATTAGTCACACTTGGCTGAGCTCGAAATTATATTTGTACAAATTTTGGGATGTAACATCAGATGTGAAATATGCAGACCTGCTACTTTATTTGTAGAATATTATAGCTAGTATGAGATATCGAGATGATTAATGAAACCATGTTTGTGAAGAAAAGAAGCAGCGGTAACTGCTCGATTTGCACCTACACCAAACTTCAGAGACGTTCCAATAATGCCTTTCAAGCATTCTTCATCAGCACCGCCATAACCCTGTCAACCATAGTGATGGAAACTTAGATCAATTAAAAATAGCTTATCAACAATAAAATTTGAATCGACAGTAACTAACATGAAACAGCCAGGATAACATTCAATAATGCAAGGCATATACAGATCGTACATATATCAACTAAACTCCTTAAACAAACATTAATCATAAGACATCACAACTTGTATTTAATCATCTACACACCAGTTAAACGCTATAAGCAGCTTAAGAAGATAAAAGCTATTAACCATGGAGAACTATTTTTGTTGCATCAAGATTGAATTTTACACTACTTACTACTCTAATATGCCATTATCGGCTGCTAAAATCTTTGATTGTAAGCAAACTTTGGTTCCAGTGATGCCGATTCCACAGTGCAGGGCATATCATAGCTTCCTTTATGGCTTATCAGTTTTCTCGGGTCTTAGCTTGAATGGTTCTTGGGAAGTAGCTATATCTCTCTCCTCTTCCATCTTCTACCACCAAAGGTTGCAGGCGATTCATTTCAGAGCTCTGCACGAACAAAGTTCAAAACTGAATCACAAAACCAACATTAAAACTGAACAATCTCATATCTATATCTATATAAAACTATAATATACACAACATACATTTTGTCTACTTCGCCTGCTATCACCTGTTCAAAACACTAAACCACACACACACACACACACACACACAAAAACACACACACACAAAATCAAAATCAATCTTGACATCATAACATGCTAGCAATTGATAGTGCAATACATAGTTTTCCTTATATTACTATTTTACTATATTAACCTATGCCTTAAAAAAGGCTGCATTTTCCTCAAATCATTATACTTTGGATCACATGGGGTATTTGTCATTGCGTTTTGAAAGTGACTATGATTATTGCGCAGCAGATAATCAGTTTCCAGTGTTTGGGTATAGTAAAACTGATTGTGAATATCAGATTATATAGGTGTCAAACATTTTCGGATAACAGATTAGGAGTAGTTAGAACATAACACATATTCTTAACACAAATTTGGGGTGTTTCATGTTTGGGATTGCTTATATAAGTGATTATCTACGCATAGCATACTTTTAAAGCAAATGCCAAACACCCTGTCGGAAACTGCTTGGTTGCAGTTTTAAAGCAAGTAGCCAATCCCAAAAACGGATTTTCTTATAGCTAGTTATCTAATCCTAATTATACCACACATCAAATAAAGACTTTCTCAACACAATGCCACTGAACACAAATAATCAACAGCCGCAGAAGTCATAAAAAATAAAAACTTAACATATTCATTATACTTCTTCAACTGTACTCATTGTCACAAACCCAAACCCTCTACTTTGTTCAATATCCCTATTATATATCACCTACAAAACCACACATTTTATCACAACACAAATTATTATTATTTAAAAAAAAAATTATTTATGTATATATTATTATTATTAAAAAAAAAAAAAAAAAAAAAAAAAAAAAAAAAAAAAAAAAAAAAAAAAGAAATTGTCACACCTCAGCAATCTCAACGAAGACACAACTGAGCCAACTTTTCACTGTCATAATCATAAGGCAAATTTCCCACAAAAATCTTGGCATCTTCTGGTCTTCTTTGCTTGTTTTTCATCTCAATTAATAACATAAATGCATCTGTAATTCATAGTAACAAAATAACAAACTAAGCCCAAAAATTAGACCCTACCTAATATTGTTTTTTAAGGTATAATCAAAATCAATTTTCCCCCCAAATCAAAAGAAATTATGAATCTTATAAAACCACGTACCTGCAAAGGATTGATTGATAACTGCAGCTTCTAGAATTTGTGTTACCCTCCAGCCGGTGTTCAAGATTTGGGTCACGTGTGTTTGTGAGTATCGCACCTAATAATGGTCTAATGCAAATTTATGATGGTTAAGATGATAATGGATTCCAGGCAATCAACCAAAAGAATTAAGTGGAGCCAGTTTGGTGTGAAAACGGCGGGGTAGAGTGATCGGCTTATGAACAGTGCTGCTTGTGAACAATGTTCTTACTCACCTTTATTCTTGACTATTGTATATTTTTATAATTTGGTTCATGCAAATCGAAATCAGGAAAAAACAATATGAAGAAAATTAACTTAATCTTATTGAAAAATAGTCCGAGCAATGAACAATTTACATAATGTTAAATTTACAGAATAATGCCCGATAATAGTAAAGCAAGAACCCCCGTCAATAGAATTTCGGGTTCACTTGTGACGCCACTTGATGGGGGGGCAGTAGTGGCATTTATATACGATGAACCTAAGAAAACGATAATAACAGAAGTTAGTAAATATCTAAGATCAAATGTCAAGAGGTGTCTTGATTTGTGTGTGATTGTTATTAATAGTGAGAAAATGACTTACAATCATAAAAGGTGTTCCATCCAATTCTCTGACCCTCCAAATCATAGACAATGAGCTTATCTCTAAGAAAAAGGTCTACACCAATTAAAAACAAAGATCAAAACATCAAAAATGGTCAAATTTTCTCACAAGATTCAGTTCCATAATTATTATACCTCCTAAAATAGTGTCTTGATTTGTCGACTCTACAAAGCCAAGGCACCAGACCTCAGTATCACCCTACAAGCAAAAATTTGTATTAAAAGGCAACTGTTATTAAGAGTAAACTGCAAAAGCCATCCGCGTGGGTTGTCAGATTTGGCACTAAGCATCCCATTGCTAGTTGCTACTAGCAGGAGTTCATAAGTCTAATCTAACACAGTAAATCCCTAACCGGCGTAAAATAACCACTTTACCCTTATTTGAACTTACCAAAACCCTCGTGAGTCATGCTTCATGTGTTTTGTAACCTTTTTAATGAAACAATCCCCAGATGTGAAAAAAGGCACCATTAAGTTATCGTTGAACAGAATAAAAACTTTGCAAGAACCGACCGACTTTTATCCCCAACTTACGAGGGTTTGTTAACGGAAAAATATACGAGGGTTTTAAAGATTGAATTTTGTTTTCATGGTAATGAGGTGTTTGTTCCTTGTAACATCTTTTTTTGAAGTAAATGACTGTTTTAACCCTAACTTAAGTCAAGGAGGGAATGTAATGTGTTAGACTTTTGGCCTCCTAGGGATGATAATGATATTTATAAACAGTATCGCCAAGGGATGATTAGGGCGAAATTGAATAAACCATATCGATGATTTTTGCAGTTTACAGTTAAATTAAGTAGCATACCTCTGACTGTTCTTGAACAAGGTAGTCCTCTCGTCTTAAATGCAATGATGCATTATCAGCAAAGTTAAAGGTTACCCTAGGAAATCTTCCAAGGATACTGAAATAAAACATCACAAATCTATTAAGGAGGCGTTTGGTTCTTGGTATTTCAGATCATTGGGGTTTAAATTCCATTAGGAATTTAAATCCTTTTAAATCGTGTAGTTTGAAATACCCTCACATGTTTGCCTTGTTAGAAATTCATTAAGATTTGAAAAACTGTGATAATGCTATGATAACAAATGAACGGAGGAAAACCTTGAGTTGGAAAGAAAGCATCGAATCCCGTCTCTAATAGTTGGTTGTACATAGTCTGGAGCTGCCTTTGTAATCTGAAACCAACAATAAAAAAATTACTCAAATATTTGGTCAAAACATAGATTAAATGAAAACAAACTTTGATCTTTTACTTACAGCATCCAATAAATACAAGTACGCTCCTCTAGCCAGGTACGACAAAGCTCTTCCTGAGTCAATTCTGGTTCTACCTTGCTTAAATGTTGATGGGTTAATCGGCAAGGCTTTAAGTTCTACAGCTATGCTCTCCAAAGTCAAATCAAAGTTTATCCTGAAAGAATAACATATTTATGAGTTTGGTCTACATTAATAACTATCAAATTATAAATTTTATTCATAGTGATTCTTTTAGCATTCATAAAGATACAAAGGCAAAAAAGAGAACTTATACGTCTGGAACAAGTGGAGTATACACAATCTCTGGCTCCTGTGGGTAGCCAATGACCAAGACACCCCTACCAGTGACACTGTCCAGACAAGTGGAGAACACGTGAGGTAGAGAATCCAGTTGGTTGATAAATGAAAAACTCTGCCGACCAAATCCGAACACACCGTCAAGTCCTCCTTGGGGTTCTGCTACGGATGTGCTACACCTGTTGAATTAATTAATAAATAAATAAACATATAACCTTCCTACTAAAAAAATAAAAAAATGTGGAGGCGTATCGAATACTCACCCAAAGAGAACGCTGGGTGGAGCTTCTGATGTTCCATCTATGTTTAAATGGATGACATCAGAAACATAGTAACCTGATGCGTTAGTGCCACTACTATGATGGAGTGTGTAGCTGCACTGAGGTTGACGGTCACTGGTACACGTAGTGGCGGCTCTTGAACAAAGCTTATCTGAACATGATATCAGATAACTTGTTGAGGAGACCGACTCATCATAGTAGTTCTGTAATATTAACGAAAAAGTAAAGTTAGTGTCACAAAAACTCGTTATTAACTTTAGTTTGATATAGACCAGGAAGCATACATTGGTTTGGGAACAGCCGGTACATGATTTGCAGCTAACCCATAGGGCATCACTGCCGGTGTCGATCTGTACAAGAAATTCTTTTGGTGGAGATCCCAAAAGAACTTTTGCATAGTAGAGCCTACAAACAAAACCAATTTTAATATCATACGAGTAAACAATAAATAGTTAATAGAGTCAGTTACATGGTTCGATTCGAAACGAGCTCGAGCTTTATATATATAAACGAGCCGAGCTCGACCTCTCGCAGGCTCGGGCTCGTTTCCACCCCAGGGATGGATCATAAAGACATAATGCTATCTAAAATGGGCTTGTGTGGTGCATATGACACTCGAGCTAATAGAAAACAGATGATGGAGGCATATCTTAAGGTGAAGGCTATATAGCAGCTTAAGTTGAAATCTTATTTCAGTACGCATAGCTAAGTACATAAGATATGATATTTAATAAGAGTAGCAGGATTTCAGATAATTAACAGTAATAAAAAAGACTTGTGGAGATAGTCTTTAATGTACTTTTGTTGTATGAAAATGTGATACTGAAATAATCAGATAACTGTTAGTTACTTTAGTAGTTGATAATTCTGATCAGATTAGGTAAAAGATGAGAGGTAAATAAAATTGGGTAAATTGTAATTATGTGTTCAATATGCAGGTTCCAACACATTCACAAAAGCACAATTCAAACATTCTATATCGACCATAAGATCAGAAATAAGTATTCCCTTCACAATCAATCTTGCGATAAAGTTCATCTATTCTACAAAGCCATAACAATGGATTAGAAGGTAATGCTTTTATTGCTTTTTAGCTATCCATTGCATATGCTTATGATTAACTATGATTTAACATGTTATTTAGGTATATGTGTTTTTATACTTTAATTTATTTTTATATATGTATATGCATGTTTACAGGAATTGTTAAATCAAAATAAGCAGTTTGTTTGTTTTATGTATACATTTTTATTCAAAATAAATTCTTTGGTAGAAGTACAGTTTTGTTTCACGTTTTACTGCAAAAAGTATGAAAACAAATATTTACCTTTTATAAAAGTTGTAACAGAATGAACATACAATATGTAATCAAGCATTTGCTAAACCTTTTTATATCGTACTGATTCTACCAATAAAAGCCATGCAAAAGCTTGAAAGTTGAAACCTCATTTTAAACTAAAGTGAGAATATATGGTTGAGAATTAGTCGGATAGATATGTGTTTATCTTCACTAAGTTATCATTATGTGTCTGTTTTTTTATAATTGAAACCTCATCTTAAACAAGATGACATGTCAGATGCATCGCTAGAAAATTATAATAATGGGCAGGTTTTTTAGAATCAGAGGTTGTTAGGGACTAATATGACGGTCCTGTGAGAATTATTTGTGGCCAATATTCCATTACAAGCGTCTGGTTTTAAATAGTCAAGATGGGCGGTATGATAATAAATTTTATGATAATGTGAAAGAAGTCGTAAATAATGATACCGATTATGCTTAATGATTCTTCCAACTTTGTTGAGGCAGCATTTTTGTCATTACAAGATGGGATTTTTCCTTGACAGCCCATTTCTATCATAGGAATTTTATGAGAGTATACCGTTCAGAAACAAGATTTTGAGGGGTCGTTTGAATGCTGATCTTATCAGGTTTCACACCGTTGATTATGCTCGGAATTTTATGCCGTGATGTATGTAGCAGAATGTTTGGTATGGATCAGAAGTTGATCGAAAAGGGGGGTGTTTTATTAGAGTATTGGAAGGAATTAAAATTAAGCCAAGTGAGATCCATATAGGTGCAGTTGAGGTGGTTTCGAATCAGTCTGATACAGTGTTAAGAAGGACTGAAGAGTTTGAAAAGGGAAAACGGTGTTACTTGGTGTTGAAGATCTGGATATATGAAAAAATGTTTAAGATTTTAGCAATTGGGGAAATGCTTGAAGCATATCCTACATGGGCGAGCGAGGTGGCTAATATCGACTCTGAGATTAGATTTAACGCTCAAAAATCAATACTATTAGATATGGAAGTCGAAGATATGTGCCGATTGTGATTGTTAATAGTCCGGTTTCTATAACAGAAAAAGATGTGTATTATGATGATTTTGAGGAAGTGGTTGTTACTGTTGCACAGTCCCTTCTTGTTTCAAATTCTTGATCTCTACCATGGGATCATCATACACAACTGCAAATCTCCTTACAACTTCTTGTTCATACTGATCCCAAGTAGCTAATTCACCAAACCTTTTGACAAATTGTTGGTGCCACACTAAAGCCTTGTCATAAACATGCATTGAAGCCAATTCAACTTTCATCTCTTCAGGCACAGCATCAATCTTGAAGAATTGCTTGCATCTAAACACCCAACCTTTCACATCATCACCATTGAACTTTGGAAAATCAATCTTGGTCATTCTACCATATTGATTCCCATTGTTTTGATTAGCAGCACCATGATTTCTATGAACAATACCAGTACTTGTTCCTTCACCACTTCTGAAACTGTTGAGTTGATTGGTAAACAAACCTTGCTGGTGTACGATTGTTTGCAACTGATTGTTGATGCTTTCCATAGCAGTTGTAAATCTCTCATTCAAACTAGTAACTGATTCTTGCAAAGACTCCACAGTTGGTCTTGACTCCACCATTGTTCTTGTATTCACCATCTCACCAGTATTATTATCACTCATCAACAATGGGATAATAACTACTGATCTTGTTCTTGATTACCCAAACCAATTGCTTCTGATCAGCTTGTTCAAGGCTAGAGAATTTAACCACTAATGGGCTAGCCTTGTGACCGTACAAATGTTTGGCACTAATCTGATGTAATAGAACAAGAGAAATTAGTGGTGACTAATTTCTTGGCCGGAAATTTCTGTTTTGTTGCCGGAATTGACCGGAGAAGATGACCGGAAAATCAAGAATGTCAGTGTAACACTCTTGAAGATAATGTGTTGCCAGAAAAGAGGCTCTTGATACCACTTGATACGTACAAAAGTATAACAACCAGAAATCAAAGATGAAATGTGGATGTTATTCGAATAACAAACTGGGTTTCATATGAGGAAGAAATGTAACCGAATTTGATTATTCATGATTCACAATGTTTGTAAATGGAATTGAGAGAGAAAGGTTTACAATCAATTTTAGTGAATGATTACAAATGAAGAGATAGTTTGTGATTTATACAAGTGAAAAGGAAAACTAAACAATAACAGCTTTTCCCGCCAAATTATGTAACTGACTTTTGGTTGACACGTGCCAGTCACGTGTCCTTTAGTTCAAACTGAGTTTGGCGTGTATCATAATAGTCCGGTTTCTATAACAGAAAAAGATGTGTATTATGATGATTTTGAGGAAGTGGTTGTTACACCCGTACAGGGCAGTATGAATCTTATCCCATATGAGTATGTTGTGTGCTGACAAGAGACACAAAGGAGTAGGATTGTGTTATCGGGTGTTCAAGATCGCTAAGTGGGGGCATACGGGTCAACCCGTGGGATGTGTCAGCCACAGCAGAAGGCATGAATATAGCTATCTCTAGCTATTTGCAATACTTTGAATCAAATCTCAAGTTATCCTAACACAACCGATCCACATGTTCATTCGTAACCAGATACATATAAAAACCTAAAAACTATGGATCATCAGATATCCAATAATTCAAATGCACCCAGATGCCTATGAATTGGGGGAACGCAAACATTATCATCATCTCTGTTTACTACATAACTAAATCACCAACAGAAACATATATATATCCTAATCCATCAAATTATTTCTTTATAACCAACTTTCTTAATTATAATCATCAGCAGAAACAATTATAATACCTTAGCGGATCAAACATAAACAGACTCCTAACGTATGACATAAGTGAAACTTAATTATAATCATCAGCAGAAACAGAGATCATCAATAACGACATACCCTTGATTATATGAAGCAATTGGAATATCGACCTCTTGTCGAAGATCGTGAGCTCGAAGCTCATGCTGCTTGGCCGGAATAGATCTTTCCAGCCTAAGCACAGTCGCGGCACCAGAAAGCGGCTGCAACAACATCAACAGCAGCAGTGTTATAATCATGGTTGAAGAATTCATAAGAGTTCTTTGTTAAACGATGATAAGCTATACCGGTGATCATGAGACATATAATTATCACTATAAATAAGAACTAAAATTCCGACAGAATGAAAAAGATGGTTGTTTTCTTCTTGATTTTCCGTAATTGGAATCAAAATAAGACAAGAAACCCATTCTGAATAATTTCTGTAAATGGGTATGTTTTGCAGGTTTAATCCAACCACTAAATGTGGAATATGATATTAAAATTTGAACCTGTAATATCTCAGATCGCCATTGTTTTCTTCTTTCTTTTTGCAGATGATAGATATGATGGTACTGTTGGTAACGGTGGGAGAGAGCGTTTTTGGTTTACTAATATAAATAGTAATAGATTCTTTTTTTTTTTTTTTTTTTTGTTTTATTTTTTTTTCAATCACCCGTGGTCAAACTTACCAGAAACACGCAAATCTTGTCGGAAATAACATGAACTAGTTTTAATCATTTATATTCGATGTTTATATCTATTATAAGCTGTTTTTTAAGGGAAATATTTGCTGAAATTAGCGAAAGCTCACCAGAAATACACAAAACTTGTATGAAATGTCAATCCGATTGATCCCGCCTAGATCACTTACAAGCTACAAAAAGGTACTGATTCACGATTTTTTCAACCTTGAAAAAAAATAAGGAATAACGCGTAGACGGCTCATTGATAATTCTATACGCGTTCCTGTTATCTTCTTTTTTATTTATTTTTATTTTTTTTTAATTATTAAACTGTAAGTTGAGTAGTCGAGTAAAAACACACCCCAACTTATTTATTGAAAGCAATTGAACCGCTATGTCAAGTTATCTTTTTAGTGTAATAAATTCTCCAGTAGCCATTCGTAAGTTAAAAATAATCATAATAATAATAGTTTTCATATCTTCACCTACCAATGTGTAGAAAAGGATGAAATCTAGCTTTGTTTCTAAGTGGGTAAAGAGTTTTGTTTCTAAATGAGGTTAGTTAAAGTCGCGCTTCGCAGCAATTAGACGAAACTTTATTCTTTGTGTAATTAGTAGTAGAATATCTAAAATTTTAAAGTTGTGCCGTAGTAGTTAGTTGTTTTTACAAATCATAAGTAATCAACAATTATCCATGTTGTTTAATGATTCGTGAAAATCAGTGCATAAATATTTCCAAGGAAACACAAGTGAAGTATGTGTAACCCGGGTCGTTATCCCCAACAAAGGACTGAATGAAATTTGTGATTCGGTTCGTGATTACGTGTGATGAATAGAGGAAAAGATGGGATTTTGGATTTCTATGCTAAAATATATGAACAAAAACTAAAAACGACTTAATAAGTAAATTAAACAATATTCTAAAGCACTTGTAATTAAAAACGTAAAGGAAATTTAAAACGCGAATTATACTAAACGGGAATCGGAAAACTAACTAGGAAAATGGAAATTAAGTAAGGTACAACTACGGGAAGCATAAATAGGCTAAATTTAATCTAAAAGGCATAAGATACAAGTCTACAAAGCATGAACGCGCAAAAACGTAAATAAAATTGAAAACGAGCCTAAACCGGGAAAATCCCGAGCCTAAAACGTCAAAATGATAAAATATAAACTCTACAGGTACCAATTTATTTTTCCTAAGTTCTAATTAATAAAATAAAATTTTAGAAAAAAGAATTACATTTTTTTTACTTTTATTTAATTTATTATGATTTAAAAACTAAATAAAACAAATTAAATGATTAAAAATGTAAAACTATGAGGAAAAATCTGAAACTTTTTAGAAAAATACTTTAAAGTAAAAGGAATAAAGGAAAAATAGAATTGGGCTTACAACTTATTGTAATAAGCTTAATAAGCAGAAAGAATGAAATAACCTAAAAATGGTACAAACTGGTTAAGTAAAAAATAATGCATGCTATAACTGAAAAAGACCGAAGGGCGAGTGCAAGAGTGTGTATGTTGTGAGCAAGAGATCCCAGGTTTTAACCTGGTGCACCTCTTTTTGAAAATCTTTTTTTTTCTTTTTATTTTCTTTTTTTTTTTCATTTTTCTTTTTACCAACTTATTAAGCACTTAAAAATAAGAAAATTATAAAACTATAACTATTTTTGAAAAGCAAAGAAAAGCTCACAAATAAGCTATGGTTTTGAACAGTAGGTATAAAAAAGAAATAAGCCTAAGCTATCTTATCCTAAGAACTAATAAGCTATATTTAATCCAAAATGGAACTGGAAAAAGCTGTTTTAAACTAACAACAATCTAAATGAATTAAGGGAAATCAGAATAAGCTAAAAGATAGACCAATAAGCACTGAATTTGAAATAAGCACTCTAAGGGCACTGTTGGGTGCAGGGCAAAATAGGCAGTATTTAAGCTAATTAAAAGTCTCTAAAAAACGATCCTAGACGCTCTAAAATTGACACAAGCAACTTAACTAAACATTTACACATGACATTTAAGTTCCTTAATATGATACAAATTCAATACAATAACGGCCTTAAACACTTGTCAAAGTACTAAAAAGCATAAACACAAAACAAAATCATAAAACAAAATAAAGCATATGATGTTTTACCTATTAGGGTGGCAATTTATGACCCGACACGAAACCCGACCTGAAACAGACACGAAAATTAACAGGTTCGGGTTGAGCTAAATAGATTTCGGGTCAAGTTTGGGTCGACATATCTAACCCGTTTATTAAACAGGTCATTTTCGCATTGAACCCGTTTAAGATTTTTTTTCTTAAATTAAAAATTATTTATATTTAATTATACAGGTTAAATGGGTTAAACAGGTCGACCCGCTAACCCGTTTAACTAGTGTAATGTGCTAACTTTTGTATATAAAACGGGTTAAATGGGTCAACCCGAAACCCGTTTAACATATTCAACTCGTGTAACCTATTTAACCCGTCAACTCAAGTATATATATGGGTTAAATGGGTCAGGTTCGGGTTGGAGTTTTCTGACCCGCCAACATGTAACCAGATTAGGGTTGACATAGCTCACCCGATGATTTATATGGGTTAAATGGGTCAGGTTCGGGTTGGAGTTTTCTGACCCGCCAACCTGACAACTCGAACCCGACCCGAATTGCCACCCTGACTTCAATGAAATTTAAAGAGTATAGAGTTTATTTTTATATTTACATCATTATAAAAAGTTAGAACACGAATATTCCACTTAAGTAATACTGTAACATATACTCCGTAATGGTTTAGTAAAAAGATATATCATAACGTTCCACGTAACTGAAGAACACAAATCGAAAACGGGGAAGGACTATTTCTATTCACAATATAATCTTTTAGCCCATACAATTCCTGAAAATTTCAAGCTCCTCCATCTCATGTGAAAGTACAAATGACGTATGTCGATGCTAATGTGCGTCATCCACTGTTGGCGTATGTGTCCGGACGTCATACTTTGTCCGGACCAACCCCACGTGACCGGACGACACGTACCGTCCGAACTATACACTCACTTCCGGATAGCTACCGACAGGACCGCCGCCAACGCCGCCATGTCAGATTGACAGGGATTGTGTCCCCCACGTGACCTGACACCTAGCACCTAGACTAGGTGTAGGTCGGCATGCTCTTTCCCAAGACAGAACAGATATCGAGGTCACATTTTGTACCTACCCCTTTTCTCTCTATATATATACTACTCTCTCATCTCTCATTTGCATTATCTTATGTCATCTCACACACACACAATACACCACGACACATTATAATAAATCCTCTACATACGAGGTACTGACTTGACCGTCGGAGGGTGGTTCTCGGGGCTTCGGCCTCAGGACCCCTTCTAACGGGTTCTTTCTTGTTTGTAGCACACTTCAAGGCTCGGGAGTAAGGATGGACGGCGCGCAGAAGTCGTCCGGACTTGCTTAGCGGAAATATGCTTCAACAAATTGGCGCCATCCGTGAGACCCGTTATTCAATCTACCCAGAGTTAAGAATGACGGGTCTCAATTTCAGTCCATTACGAGCGTTCGGTGTGGACGACGGACAGTGTGAACCGACTATGGGTCGTCCGGTATAAATTCCTTTGGTCATTTTGCTCGAATGAACTATCCTGTTTGGATGTGTTATTTCGTTTGAAGACACTGTCTCGCTCGACACGGACGTTGGATATCCGGCATGGACCTACTAAAGGTCCTTCGATATGATTCTCTTCGGTCAAGTTGTTTAGAAATACTGTGCTCCTCGGAGGACTGCCTCGCTCAGATATATTTGTTACGGGTTTCATCCCATGTGTTCTTTCGGAAATACTCTGACGGGCTTGGTGACTAAGATTCCGACCCATGTGTTCTTTCGGATCGATTATAAGGGTTGGTAACTTCTGGTACGAATGTACATACAATGCCGTGTCGCCATATTGGCTGCGTGCCATCGGTTCAAGACTCAAAAGAAAGAAGAAAAAAAAAGTGAAACTGTATTTGTTGGCAAACTTGTTCTACCTCAAAACCGATTGGTAGCAAAAAACTGAAATGGGTGATGTTTTTAATGGAGCACTTGCATACTATAATGCATAAGGTACAAGCAAAAATCTCCAATTATTCTTTAATAGTATACTGTTTACAACTTAAGAGCATGGGGTGCAGCTACTCATCAAGCTCGCTGTGGCCAACGTGGCAGCTCTTTGTGGCTCGCCGCTGCACCCCCAATCCTCGCCGTCCTTCGCTGTTCAAGGGTTGCTCGTCTGCACGACGAGCAAAACCTTCTGACAGTAGTGTACTTTAAATGTTAGTTTATATATTAATACCTCTTTGGTTTGGTTTTGGTAAACGGTTGAGAGCTACTTGGTGAAGTAAACGGAAGGTTGCTACTCAGAGCAATCGGGTAAGTTTGTTCTTTGTTTTCTTTCCAAGATCGATTATGGGTTTTAAATGATCTTTTAAGATTGTTCTTTGGTTGAGGAGATGAGATAATGATTGTTAAAAGTTGTTGTAGTTAATTTTTTATGGTAGCAGGTGGTGGTTTTGATGGTAGTAGGTGGTGGTGATGGCTGGTGTAGAAGAGGGGTATTTAAATAAATAAAAAATAGATAGTGGTGGGGCCTAAATGAGTAAGTTATGGTTTGTTGTTGGGGAGGGGATTGTTAGTTGTGGTTTGTTGTGGTGACGTGGCAACCCGTGGGGCCCGATTGAGGAGGCTTGCTTAGCCATTGCACCCCATGCTCTAAGACCAAGAGTAGTGGGCGTTGAAGTGGGCTTAGTTGCCCTTTCAACGCCCATTGGCCCACCCCCTTCAAGCGTTGAAGCCCGTTGAAATGGCAAAATAATAAACGCCCGTTGATTGAACAACGGGCGTTAAAGCTATTCTTGGGTCAAATATAGCCGTTTAACGGCTATATTTATTAATTAACTTGCCTTTTTTTTTAACTTCAACTTTCCCTATTTAAATCTAACACTTCTTTTTCATTTCAACACACAATTCTACAACTTTCTTTCAATAAAAATAACGCCCGTTTTCAACAAAAAAAAAATGATTCGCCGGCCATTCAATGCAAATGATTCGAGTAGTGATTCAAGTTCCGACGAATTTGAATCCGAAGTTGTAGCCGTTTGTACGAGTGCGTTAAACCTTATGGCGACTTTTGTTCACCGAAGCGTTAGTCAACATCGACCGTTTCAAACAAGAAAAGTTATCATGCGCGATCGTGAAGAAGCTCATAACCGTTTGATGCGAGATTATTTTAATGAGAATCCCCGTTGGCCGCAACCAAGAGTTTTCAAACAACGTTTCCGAATGTCTAAAAGGTTGTTCTTACGTTTGTGTGACGATTTGGAATGGGAAGTCGGGTACTTTAAACAAAAATCCGACGCACTAGGGAAACTTGGATTCACCACAACGCAAAAGTTGACCGCCGGCCCACGGATTTTGGTGTTCGCACAAACATCCGACATCAACGACGAGTACTTGCACATGGCGGCTAAAACTATTCGAGACACACTTACGGAGTTCGCAATCGGTATTATATTTTTTATTTAACATTTACTTTTATTTAACGTTTAGAATTATTTATTTTTTACATTTAAGCATATGTTTTTAATATTGTAACTATTTGTGAGATATACGGTCGTCGATACCTTAGAAAACCGACTTGGTTCGACCTACAGAAAATATACGATGTGAAAGAAGACATGCATGATTTACCCGGTATGATCGGTAGCATAGATTGTATGCATTGACAGTGGGAAAGATGTCCTACGGCTTGGTGTGGCCAACACACTCGGGGTGATCAAAAGGGACCGACGAAAATACTTCAAGCTGTTTGTTCACAAGACCTTTGGTGTTGGCATGCATTCTTTGGCGCATCCGGATCGAACAATGATCTCAACGTGTTACAACAATCACCTCTCATAGAGGACATTGTTTCAGGTAAAATGTCAACCGCATCTTTTTACGCCAATAATAATTACTACGCGTACGGTTATTTTTTGGGCGATGTTATATATCCCGAGCATAGCTACATCGTAAAGACTTTCACCGACATTGTGGATGAGAAAAGATTGCATTTCAAAAAGCAACAAGAATCGACAAGAAAAGATATGGAACGTTTCTTTGGTGTTCTCAAACAACGTTGGGTGTACATAAGGACTCCTTGCAAATTATGGTCGACTGAAACGATGGAGTACATTATGGAAGCATGTATCATTTTACATAATATGATTTTGGAAGATGAGGGTAATGCATACTGTCAAGATTATAGACCCGAAGCAGTGGAAGAAGATGAAAATAGAGAACAAGCACCCATGGAAGTCAGATTACAAAACAGCAGGTATATGCGAAGTGCCGACGTTCATAATTCTCTTAAGGCGGATTTGGTAGAGCATGTTTGGGCATGAAAGCAACGTAGGGTACGCAATGGTGAAGTTGGGGATGAAGAAATAGCCGACGAAGAGGTTGAAGACTTGGGTGACGAGCCAGTTGTAGATGTGGGTGACGACGAGGAAGATTATTATGCGAGTGACGAGTACGACGATGCGAACTATAGCGACGAATGAATTATTTTATGTTTATGTTGTGTTATTTCTAAATTTGGAATAATTCGTAATAAATTTGTAATAAATTTGTTTAGAAAAAAAAAGTGTGTAATGTTGAAGAAATAAGAAATAAAAAAGAGGCGTTAAAGCATTACTCCCATTTTAACTTCAACACCCAAATTCTCTCACTGTCACATATCATCATTTGCCCCAACCCACATTACTTACCACTACTCGTGGTCTAATACTCTAATATGCATAACTTGCCGCCACTCGTGGTCTAATACTCTAATAGATTTTTCATGCCATGAAGGCATGTGTGTCGGTATGACAGGGTTTTCATGTAGGCCTATAGATGGGTTGGTCTATGGCATTTATTAATTAACACTTGCTACCCTATATTATTGCATGTGATGCAAGCTCTAGATGTAAGACTTTTTTTTTTGTTTTGGAAGGCTAGATGTAAGACTTTTTAGTTTGTATACTTAACTCTCTCACTTTTCATATCAAAGATAACAGATACGCAATAATGTAAGACCAGATGGCAGAAATATTAGGAGGATTCGGACCATTGCTCGATACTAATTCTGTGCACACGTGTTCGATGTTTGCTTTATGCATCTAGTACTCTACATAATATCTAATGACAAAGTAAAAATAGGAGTATCACGTGATTTATTTAAGCTAAGAAGTGAATATATATATGTACTTACTTTCTTTCAAGCATACATACCTTATATTCACAGTGGTAAACCAAAATGCATCATCATTCCGGTTGCTACCTCAGCTTTCCTCTCCTCAACCATATTCACCTCTCTCTTCACAGTGGTGTAATATCGATCGTTTGGGATTGTTTGAAACAAAAGGTAGAAACTTTAGTGTGTAAATATCGTTCGGTTGGGCGACGATATTGCATTTCCTCCGGCGAATGATATTGGCGAACGATATGCACAGTGGGACAAACGATTTCCAACATCGATCGAACGATATTGGCGAACGATATTTCTTTCAATGCTACATACCTTATATTTTTTGTTTGGAAGGCAAATTTCATTAAAACCGCAAACACAGATTATCTCCAAGATGGAGATAACCGCAAAAACAAAACAATTATATCACATCAAAGTTAAACGATTGCCACCCCTTCTAATCGACGACACCACTTTTACCCCTACTTCTATACCAAAGAAAACTCAACGACTTAATATCCGAAACAATCTCAACAATCCTCCTAGACGTATTCTTGAACTCCTTTTCGTTCCTAGCCTTCCAGATCCGCCAACAAGTTAAAATAAAAATGCCGTATAGGATCTCCTTTTTCCCCATCGAGCATCCCACGTGATCAATGACCTGCTGCAAATCAGTAATGGAAAACAAAAAAATAGGAGGTATATGGCACCATCGAGCGATCCCACTCCAAACCCCTTCCGCAACTCGACACTCCGTAAACAAGTGCTCTGCTGTCTGCTCTGCGTCATTACACAATACACACAAACACTCGCCGCTTAAAATGTTCCTCCTTCTTAGAGCGACCTTAGAAGGAATCCTTTCCCGGTTCGCCCGCCACATAAAGATGTTGCACTTAGCCGGTAACCACTTGCACTACTGAAAAGACTGCAGCCCGTTTTCTGGACTACCGCTTCTGATCCAGCTTTTGGCGTCCTGAACAGTGAGAATCTGCAGCCGAGAAGAGTTCCAATCCCAAACATCTGCAGTCGACTCAAGAGTAGTACCAGAAATCATCCGAAAACAGTCAACAAGTTCATTCGTCTCCTGGATGGAACTCGGATACTTCTTCCACTCCCAAGTAATCGCTCCCTCGAACTCATTAATACCAATTCTATCCGCGACCACACACCACTTATTTTGCTCGAGCCGAAATAACGCAGGATATAAACACTTCAGAGGCAGACTATGAATCCACGGATCAATCCAGAATTTGATACCCAAACCATTCCCCACTTTCCCCCTGATAAGACTACAAAAGTTCGATCCATTGACTGTCAAACGATAACCACATTTCACAATCTTCGACCACGTGCCCGAGAACTTATAGTTAGTAGGAACCGGTTCCCATCGTCTTTTAGTCCCATGAACTGCATCCACAACTTTCCTCCACAAAGCGTTACTTTCCATTCGGTATCTCCACAACCATTTAAGCAACAGAGCGTTATTACAAACATCAAACTTACTTAATCCCAACCCGCCATTCTTCTTAGACCAAGTAACCGTGTCCCACCCAACCCAATGTACTTTATTGACATCCAAATTCCCCCCACCCCACAGAAACTTTTTAACCATCGCCTCAAGTTTGTTTATAACCGCTACCGGGGCCTTAAACAAAGAAAAATAGTACGACGGGAGACTCTCCAATATGGACTTTATTAAGACAGCCCTTCCACCAATAGATAGTACTCTAGCTTTCCACTTCGAAAGCCTTTTTACGAACACATTAATCACCGGCTCCCAATTGTTAATTCTACTCATATTAGCCCCAACTTGAATCCCGAGATACTTAAACGGCATTATCCCCGGACGATTACCCAACTCTTCCGATTTCATACTAACCTCCTCCCCACACTTCCCAATACCAAAAAGAGTCAATTTATGAATATTTATTCTAAGACCGGAGCATAAACGAAAAATCCTCAATATTCTCTTAAGCGTCTTAAAGTTGGAATCCGACCATTCACCCATAACCATGGCATCATCGGCGTATAATAGATGAGTAATAGTCGGTCCTCCATTAGGTAGACTAACACCATTAAACAAACCAACTTCACACGCCTTTTTGATTAATCCTGATAAGGCCTCCATAGTTATAATAAACAAAAATGGGGAAATTGGGTCTCCTTGGCGTATACCTTTCCTGCAATAAAACTCGAAAGTCGGAGAGCGATTAACAAGAACAGACGACCTTGCCGAGGACAACACCCCATGAATCCACTTACACCAAGTTTCAGGGAAGTTCATCTGACGCATAACCATCAAAATAAATCCCCAATTGACGTTGTCATAAGCTTTTTCGAAATCAATTTTAAACATAAAGAACTGCTTTCCACTTCTTCTGGCCCAAGATAACACTTCACTAACAACAAGCGGGCCGTCTAAAATATATCTCCCCGTAATGAAACCCGATTGAGTTTCGTTAATTAAAACTCCCATCACATTCTTCAATCTATTCGCTAAGGCTTTAGATATAGCTTTGCTGATAATTCCAATTAAATTAATCGGACGATATTCCCCAAGATCAACCGGATCACTCACTTTAGGAATCAAAGTGATAAAGGATGACCCCACCCCACGACTAATCACCCCAGTCTCGAAGAACTTCTGAAAAACGCGAAAAAAATCTTGTGAGAATAAAGCCCAGAATTTCTTCACGAAACGAAAGTTGAAACCGTCTGGCCCCGGGGCTTTATCACTACCACACCCAAACACCGCTTCCTTTATTTCAGCTTCAGAAAATGGAGCCACAAGCACATCCGCCTCATCCGCATTAAGCTGATTTATGCCGAAGCACTCAAGAAACGGACGCTCTTCCATATCCTCAACAAATTTGTTTCTAAAAAACCGCAACACCTCTTTCTTAATCATGTTCGGCTTTGTAACCCATCTACCATCGATCATAAGTCCAGGAATCGAATTCCGCACTCTCCGATTATTAATAGTACCATGAAAAAAACGAGTGTTTTCATCTCCGTCTTTCGCCCACCTAGTCCGAGCCTTCTGTCTAATGTCTTTATTTCGCAAAGCATCGATTTCCTTCAACCTTTTATTAGTCTCCTCAAATGCCCAAGTCTCCTCTTCAACAAAATCTCTACTTTCCAACAGAAGTTCAAGATCAGCGGCCTCTTGTTTCAAAACTAACTCCTCTTCCAGTTCTTTCCCCAACACCTCCTTGATCCACCCTTGAATACTACATTTAATCCTCTTGAACTTAGCCATCAGAACCTCATCAGGATTCCCTACACCTTCATACCCCATAATCGCCCTACTCACCACCTCCTCTAACCCATCTCTATACAACTAAGAGTTGAAAAAACGAAAAGGCTTAGGGCCGAAATTCCGAGACACAACTTTCAATAATAACGGACAATGGTCCGATTTGTCACGAGGCAAAGCCCGGTACTCCGCATTAGGCCAATCATTAAAGAAATTCCATGAAACAAATATTCTATCGATTCGACTTAACTTATCTCATGCGAGGAACGTAAACTTACGATTACGCAACACAAACTCGAATAAACCCGCTTCTTCTATAAACTCGTTAAACTCCATGGCTGCTGACGCATTATACATAGAGTTTCTCCTCTCTTCTCGATTTCTAACGCAATTAAAATCGCCACCCACTATCCAATAATTATCATCCGCAACTAGAAACCTACTTAATTCATTCCAAACTACACGTTTTTCAGCTAACCTTTGCGGAACATACACATTAATGAATGTCAACCCCTTCCCGCTCTCTTTAATGAAGCCTGAAACAGCCAAATTTTTTTGACTTTTGGCCACTGCCGTCTTCATAAAGATTTTTGGATCCCAAAAAGAAATTAAACCTCCTGATTGACCCGAAGGGCCTACCCAATCGAATTGAAAATCCATATTCCCCCAAAACATTCCAATCTCCAACCCCTCAATAGACTCAAATTGAGTCTCCTGCAACATTATGAACCCAACTTCATTAGAATTCCGAAGATTACGAACCCAAGTGCTTTTTCCTTCGGACCCCAACCCTCTAATATTTAACGATAACACATTCATTTATGAACAGCTTGAAATCCTTCATCCATAATCTCCTTTGCCACTGAACTCTCGAACTTATCAATATTAGTCGCACCGAGCGACTTTCCCAGCTGCATTGTTTCCAACACTTCATCCGAATGAAGACCACGTGACATACACAAACCCGCTTCTTTATTCAGATCAGGAGTAAGAAAATTATCCTGAGGATCCGCACCAGCCGTGTCTAACTGCCTTGAACTTGGGCTTCCATTAACCACAAAAATGAACCGATCCAAATCGAACGGGTCGTCTCCTTCTCTGGGCCTTTTTTTGGGCCTCTCCTGACCTACTGGAGAAGCAGTCTTATTTCTCCTATTTTTTTTCCAAGAACTCTTCCCCTTTTTCTTGTTATTATCCTTGCAATTATTCCCCTCCATTAAATGTTGATTAATGACATCCTTAATAACCGGCTCCTTTCCTTCCACATTTACACCAAAATTGGAAACTGTATCATGGTCCTCAATCGTAGTCCTTTCCATATTCACCCCATGATCGCTTCCGACATGTTCACCGGAAGTAACCTCATCGTTCTCCATGGTCCCAACTTGTTCTTCTGCCTCCAGATCAACCAAACAATCAGGAATCCAATCATCGGACACTTCCTCAACCATGACCGAGAACGTTTTCTCCTTCCATCTCAAATTAATAAGTTGATGCACCCTTTTAACCGACTTGCAAAGTACCCCCAGTAACACATAAGACAAATCTTCATCTTCATCAGAGATACATGGAGATTGAACAATCATACCGAATCTCGAACCAATCTTAGCAAACACCTGATCAGTAGCCAAACACAAGGGCACCCCATAACATTTAATCCAAGCAATACGTTCAAACTCTACAATCTGACCGTCCCACTCTTCCACCGACTCGAATACTTCATCCCAAATGTCTTTTGTATCCAGAAAATCTTGTTTCTTGTCCTTATCATCAAAAACTAGAATGACATAATATCCTCCCATATACTTTATACTCACCTTATTCTTCACAGCTCCGTCTATCCAACTCCTCAAGTTGGTCAAAGCATTGAAATCTTTAACCCTACCAATAAGTCCGTTCCCATTCCAATTCGATCGGACCCTAATGTTAGAATCCACCACAACCTCAATCGCCTCAAGATACTGATCTTTATCTAAGAGAGTGTCCCGAAACGACCTATGACCAACAACAGATGACACTGGCTTATCGGACACACCCTCAGTTTGTTTCATATTGGTACCATCCTTCTGTGCCGCCGTTTCCTTCACCGGTTTCCATTCCTTGTTCTCCTTCCTAAGGACTTTTTCACCATCCATGAATCTTGCGAGAACTATGTATAACTTATAACTACCGATCCAAACGTCTTTAAGATCCCTTTCTACCCCCCCAGGATTTCTCACATTCCGAAAAGACACGAAACCAAACCTCTTACCTAGTTTATCGTATTTTCTAGCAATATACGTACCATAAATCTCACCGAACCCTTTCAAAACCGCAACCAAATCCGCTGAGGAACATCTTTCTGGTAGATTAGATACAAAAAACTTAGTGACCTCCTCGTTAGTCCTCGATCCCTCTTCTTGTCTCGATCTCCTGCCGTTCTTCATCGGAACATCATACCATGTATCAACCCTATACTTGTCCCTGCCCGCCATTGGTAAAGTGTAATGAGAGACGATTTTTACATACCTTATATCCTTTATACCCTTTTAACATATCTTTTATACCCTTTTATCTTCATTGTTCTATCATATAATTTTTTAGGTGGCGTTTAGTTGGAAAACATTTTCTTTCATTTCCTATTTCTTGTTTTGTAGGAAAAGGGAGGGGAGTTTTATTTTCACAAAACAATGGAAAATTTAGAAAACGCGTTTAGTTTGAGAAACATGTGTTTGTGTTTTCCATTTCGCAAAACTAGAAAACATGTGTTTGTTCTATCATATACCTTATATCCTTTATACCCTTTTAAGGCTACTCAAAGTAGCATCGATCGAGAGGTTGAGGATCGATTCATGATCGATTAGGGCGATCGATTTCATTGCTGTGGAGATTCAATCGCATGAATCGATCTCTACTACTTGGTCAGGTTTGCGATCGAAATGTGAAAAAGCAAGAAACTTTATTAAAATCGTTGTTGAACGGTTCAAACTAAAAAAAAAAAAAAAAAAAAAAAAAAATCTTTCAAACCACTATAAATACATAACATAGTCAACACACTTCAAATACCAAAATCTCTTATAATTCTCTAATCAAAATCTCACACTTCAATATTTTTCACACATTCTCTATATTTTTCCACACTATGGATTCTTACGAGCTATTCTTTGTCGATTCGTCCTCGGATGATGAAAATGAAGTTAGTAGCGATTTTATGATGTTTGCGGAAGAGTGTTGGGAGGCTTTTCAAGCATCACAAAAAGTCTCACGAAACCAAATTAGTAGGGATCGTTTGGGTGCTCATAACCGTTTAGTTGCTGCTTACTTCTGCGAGACCCCAGTCTACGGCGATCAAGCATTCCATGATCGTTTTCGAATGACCCGAAGACTATTCACACGAATTATTCGAGAGGTAACCGATCATTCACCTTATTTCCAACAAACTCCTAGTTGTACGGGCTTACTTGGTATTTCTCCATTGATGAAGTGTACTTCGTTAATTCGTCAATTGGCATACGGAGTCAATCCTGATGATCTTGACGAATTTTTGCAAATGGGTGCGTCAACAATTCGTGAGTGTCTCCAAAAATTTTGTGAGGCCATCATGGAGTTGTATGGTGTAGAGTATTTGAGAAAGCCGACGGTTACTGACATTGACAAACTCTATGCTCATCACTACAAAAGTCATGGGTTTCCTCGGATGATAGGAAGCATTGATTGTACAGATTGGCCGTGGGAGAATTGACCACATGCTTTAAAAGCTCAATTTTGTAGGGGTGATCACGGGTCTACTCCTTTCATTTTATTGGAAGCGATCGCCTCCCAAGATTTATGGATTTGGCATGCGTTCTTTGGTGTCGCAGGGATGAATAATGACATAAATATTTTACGTAAATCTTCCATTTTCAATGATCTCAAAACGGGGAGAGCACCGGATGTGGAATTCTATGCTAACGGCGTGCCTTATAAATGGGGATATTATCTTGCTGATGGGATATATCCGAAATACTCTGTTATTGTGAAGTCCATTAAAAATCCAGGGACGGGTGATGAGAAACGAATAATGTATAAGACGATGCACGAAGCAGCAAGAAAAGATATTGAACGTGCTTTTGGTGTACTAAAGAAGAAGTGGCTTATGATTTAACATCCGGCTAGAGGGTTTGACAAAGAGCGTCTATCACATATTATGTACACATGCATCATATTACATAATATGATAATTCAGGACGAAGGGCGGGCGATATCTCCCACTTTCTTTCCAGCGGAGCAGCACCGTTCTTATGATCCCATAAGAACACATGTGGAATCATTGGAAATTATAAGGGAGATATGCAACAAAACAACTCATCTTAGCCTCAAAGCCGATTTGGTAGAAGACATTTGGAATCGTCATAATCAAGACTAGTTTAGTCATTTTAGTATCGTAATGTTTTAGTGTGATTTGAATTTTATTGTAATGTTTTTATTTTATTTGAATTATTATGTAACGTTTTAATTCTTAATGAAATTTGAGTTTTTGTTAAAAATGTGAAAAAAAATGATCATGGTCGCCCTTACTGGGGCACCTAATCACCTGTAGGTCGCTGGAGAGAGAAAGCTGACGTGACAGAGAAAATGGGAGGGATTGGGATCCCTTACTGTGGGCAGCCTAGCATATCTTTTATACCCTTTTACCCTTTTATCATTTTGCTGTACAAATTGTCCAATTGTCCCTTAATACTTCACGTGACCAATAAAAAATAATATTTTTACTTTACTTCTCACACAACTGAATGACCGCTCCGGTTCTCAATAAACGAGAATGGTAATCTTCATGAGCTTCGGTCCTCACGGGTACCGGGTGTCAAAGCTCTCATCATCGGGATCTATACCCCAACTCATCAACATCATCTTCACTTAGAGCTTAAATCACCACACTCATTTTTAAAGCTTCGAGCATGGGACGTTTGAGTCCTTCGGTATGCATCAGGTGGATGCTTGTCCTCCGGTTTTTTGACCCCCGACATGTGTCCTTCGGTTATTTGACCCCCGACATCTACCAATGGTTTGTTAGACAATCAATGACCCAGAAAAAAGCACTCTTTGAATAACTTCAGCTGTTATAAAATGTAGATTTGTTTGTCGACAAAAGAGAATCTATGGGGAGAAAGTGCTTTTTATTTATTCACCAAAAGCCTAAATACTTTTTCATGTAGGTAATGGTTGTGCATGGCATATCATGTCAGAAGCATAATAACTATTGCCGTATATGTCCGAGCGGAGTAATCCGAACGGACCCCCCAGTCCGGATGAACCTCATAGGTTGTTCGGGCTGGCGTTTAACTCAAACATTGTTGACATATATGTCCGAACGGTATTATCCGAACGGTATTACCCATGGTTTCCGGACGAACCTCACAGGTCGTTCGGACTAACGACTATTTCCAGATCAAGAAGTCAAACCCAACACAAGTAGTAAGCGACAAATGCACAGAGCCATGGCAGGACAGAATAAAGACCCAAACAGAGTAAGGTTCCAGTTGCCGCTCAAAAGTGTCACCATCGCATTTGGACGCATCCGATAGAGACAAAACTGGGTCTCCTATATAAGGAAGAACAGTTCTTAGTTAATGGTAACTTCTCTTTTACACACATTATTTAACTTATTACCATACCTATTATCTCGTCTACCGATACTTACTCTCACGCCGGAGTTTGGTCCTGGGGTCACACCCGGGGAGAGACTAACGCGTTCACTGTCTTAGCAGATATCCGAAGGGCTTGACGACATCAAGACCGGAGGATACTTTGAAGAACTATTCATCCCGCAGAAAAATACTTAAACATTGGCGCCATCCATGGGACCTACATTCAATCTACCAAGGCTATAAAATGTCAGGTTCCGAACGTTCGGAGTCTTCCGGAGGAGGGGGAGCCGAATCCCCTCCAGCGACTAAGGAGCAGATAGAAGGGTACATTTCTGCTCTCAAGTCCATGGTCAAAGAACACAACAGGCAAAGCACTATGCAACCGATACGTTTGGATTTCCATGATGAAGACGGCCCTGAAAAGATGGAGACGGCAGTAGGAAAGAAAGGAATTGTAACGGGAGATAAAGTGACGGACGAAGACTTGGCAAAACCTTTCAAGGAAGTCAGAAAATCACCCTTCACACGGTGACTGATTGAATTTTCAGCACCGGAACACAAGATGCCCTCACACATCAAGTTATATGATGGGTCGACAGATCCCCAAGACCACCTCAACCGTTTCACCAGGGTGGCGGGCCAGGGAGAATGGCCGATGCCTGTGTGGTGCAGGATGTTCCAGCAGACACTGGATGGGAGAGCTCGGGGATGGTTCGACCGTCTTCCTCCAGGTAGTATAGACGAATGGGCAGATCTGAGGGCACAGTTTGAAACCCGCTTTTCCTTGCACAAGACATGCACCAAGGACCCCACCGAGATAATGAAGATTGTGAGAAAGGCCAATAAAACCTTGTCGGAGTTCAAGGAGAGGTGGGCCACGAAGACAGGATTTATACAGGGAGCTCCGAAAATTATGAGAATCTCCTCATTCATGAATGGTTGCAGGTGCTCGGAGTTGGCTAAGAGGTTTGCTGAAAAAATTCCTAGGACTGTTGATGAAATGATGATCCGTGTGGATGAATTTGTGAGATCAGAGGAGGCGTTCGTCAGCACCGAACTACCTCGGGGAGAGAGTCATGACCGATACAGGAAGGTATTAACAGGGTCCTTTCGGAGGGATGACCGGGGGTACAAAGGGCCGGGGAACGATAGCAGGAACGAAGGCCGGTCCGGATACCACAATAGAGATCGACACGTTCAGTACCGGCACAGGGACCGGCCGACACCATATCTTCCGGTACGCAACGACTATCCGAATCGCAATGCTCCCCGTTTAACGCTGGATTCACTTACAAAACCACCAAAGGAAATTCTGGCCACGGAGCATCAGCTGCGATTACCTCCTCCGAGACCAATGCGAGACCCCCCAAAGAAGGAGAACCAAGATAGGTATTGTAACACCCCAACCCAGCAAGGGTAGAAGTATCACATTAATGGTTTCATATCAGATCAAAACAAAGCATACATTCATTAGTAATACAAGAGTTCTCAAATGTTACAAATGAAATACTGAAATACAAGGCTATCAAGGAAACAAAAGCTAAATACTAAGTCTGCGAATGCAATTCTTATAAGAGTCTCTACTTCAGAATAACTATCCAGGTCTTCTAAGTCCAAAAGTCTCTTCACTCATACCCAGCTTCCAACTAAAACCTGCCGCGGGAAAAGAAACGCGGCTGAGCTTAAAAAGCCCAGTGAACAGATATATAATAAACGGAAACGAAAGCAAAAGAAAACGAACATGTATAGTTTAGTGCATTGGGATATATAAGTCATAGGCAAAGAATATAAGTAAGAAAGAAATGAAAAGAAAAGGAAAGAAAAGGGGTCAGTAATCCTCCACGAGCCCGAACAAATTAAATATAGTAACCCTGTAGCAATCTAGAGGGGATGCCTCTCAAGTCACCAGATAATATGAGGGGTAACCTCATGTATCAAATTGGAGTGATCAGCTCCCGAACTTTATGAAAGACGTGTATTGCACACAACATCAATCACCGAACAACATAATATAATATCCATTAATACAAACACTAACCTAGGATTGCAACCCATACGCCCCCCGAACAATAATATAGGCCAATAATAAATATAATGTGCACGTTACGAACAATAATGGGGACGGTGTGTAACATCACTCGAACACACTGGAGTCATGCCATTGGTGCATCAATGACACGGCCATGTTACCTTCATGGCTAGGTAACGAACTTGGCTCGGGTATCAAACTGAAAGGTCAAAAGTCTAAATCAAAGCAAAGGTCCTAATAGTCTAAGTCCAAATATCAAAGGTTCATGGCAAAGGGTCCCCATCAAGATATTTCAGAAGTAATTGACAAAAGTTCAAAATCCTTTAAAACGTTTTCTTATAAAAATAATCTTACAAAATGATCTTCATAAAAATGGTCTTTCCAAAACAGTTTTTCATAGAGACAGTTTTAAAAATAGTTTTCTTAAAACGTTTTCATAAATAATCAAAAAGGTTTTCTCATCCCCTTTACCATATCCAACATATTTGGGTTCAAGTCAAAGTTCCTATCATAGTTCACAGCAGGGTTCAAGACAAGGTTCAGGACAAAAGATCAAGGCAAAGGTTCAACTCTAAGGTTCACAATACAAGGGAACATAGCAATGGCTTTGGAAAATCCTAAATGAATCAAAACAAGAGATCAAGAGAAACGAAGGCACCTTACTGAGAAGGGCAGAATGTCTGTACCTTATTAGCAGAACACAAGGATAGCATATGACAAGGATCAAATTACTCCTTCCTCGAACCTAAGGGAGTAGAAGACAGAATGACAAGTGGTTTTTAGTTATATTTCCATTTTAAGTAACTTTCTATCTTTAGTAACTTTCCTTGTTAGGTAACTTTCCTTATTAGCAGGTTTCCCGAATTAGCAAGTTTCCATAATTAGCAGATTTCCATAATTAGAAAGATTAATATATCACAAATTAGGTTAAGTCATTTATTAAGCCTTATTATAGAATTAAGGTATATTTTAGCAAGTTGCAAAAGTCTAGGGTTATTTATGACAAGTTTTCATAGTTTAGGGTTTTAATTGTAATTTCACCAAATTCAAAGGTCTAATCATGAAAATACTTTAAGTTACTGATTTAATACCCATGTTATTCAGAATGACACTTTAATCCCTTAAGTTTCACCAATTACCATTCATACCCTTCTAGTTACATTAATTACAAGATAAACCCTATATTTACATAATTTACAAATTAATCCCTACAATATTTATATTTACATACCAAGCACTTTATTTTACAAAATTACAGAACCTACTCTCAAAATTATATGTGGTACGACTCAGATCCATCAAGTTTCCTAATTTACAGATTTAGTCCCTTAACTTTATAAAACTTATAATTCAAACCATAATTTAGTAATAATTTCATATTAAGCCCACAATTACTAAAATTTACACATTACACCTCTAATATCATTATTTACATAGAATAACCATGAGTTTCCAGAATTTTCACTTTTAGTCCCTCTATTTTAAATAAATACAAATCGTACCCCATAAATACAAATTAATTCTTTTCTTGCAATATTTACACTTAGGACCCTTATGTTATATATTTTTCCTACATTCCCACAGACCTAATTTATATTACAAAAATATCCCACAAGTTTCAAAGTTGGCAAAACATACCCTTAAGTTTTATTTTCCAATCGCATAACACTTTTATTCACCAAAACTAAACCCTAGCTCATCCAATCATTACCCCATCATTACTACATCATTAAACTGCATTTAATGTTCAGATTCCATCCCCAAAACCCTAACCCTAAATCGTACCTAGGGTTTTCCTTTTCTTTCTTGTTTTACTCTAAATCCGATTACAAACAAAAATTAACCACGACTATTATAAGCCTCTATAATTTGATCCAATATTTTTCCCAGGTCATATTATTCGTATAGAGCTCAAATAAAATAAGTATGCAATCCAAAAAATTCGTACACTCATATTTGGAATTTAAGTATGTTTTAGCTCTCAAAAATTCGTATGATCATTCTAGCTTGCATGAATCGATTCTATCAATTTATATGAGTCTTATATGATCGAAATAACATTAGAAAAATATTAAACTGAATTTAGGACTTGTGGATTAGGCGTAGTAATTATGTACCTTGCGGATGAATAAATCGAACAAGAAAATGACCTACGAGCGAATCAAGCCTTCCACGACCCAACACTTATTTTTCTTGGCTAGATTAAACCTTGATGAACACCAGAAAATGCTAGCTCTTGTCCAGAAAATCGAATGGAGGCAAAGGGATTTTTGGTTTATCGACTTAGGGGTTTATTTAGGGATTCGGTATTTTTAATAAAAAGGAATAAATAAGAACCGAATATAATAGGGATAGGGGAGCCAAAATTTCGGTCCAAGAAAGCTAGATGAGATCAAAATTTGATTTGGAAGATTTCCTCATTTATTTTGTGCATATCTTTTATTTATTTGATTTATAAATAATTAATAATAATAGTAATAATATATAAATAATTAAATCGGCCCATATTAAATTGTGTGTGTGTGTTCATAACTTTTGTACTTCCAAAATGTTAAAATACAGTAGTAAAAATTACTTTGCTTCATATCTTGCTCATTCCCGAAGGTTTGGAATTTATTTGGTGATTTATATGCTTATTAATCAAAATTTTAAATTATAAGGGCAAATTGGTCTTTTTGCATGTTTTAGATTTTTGGGTATTACAACTTCTTCCCCTCTAAAAAAAAATTTCATCCTCGAAATTTGCAAAGAAACGGAAATGAAATAGAACGGAAAACAAACAAAGACGTACCGTATCAAAATACGAAATGCGGATAACTAGCTCGTATCGATTCTTCGGTTTCCCAGGTAGCCTCACGCTATGGGTGATTCCTCCAAAGAATCTTTACGAACGGAATAACTTTATTTCTCATGACTCGAATCAAAACGAAGTAGGTTCAAATTTCCTTAGAATGAGACAAATTAGATTGTGTCAACAGAAGAGAGCTTTACAAGAATCTAAGATTTATAGCCGAATTCAACAGAATGCAAAACGAGATTCCAAACTCATCCAGATATCAAATGAACGAAAGTAGAGTCTACGCATAGGTAGAATGAACCTAAAGTCTCACTAATCACGGATAATCCAACGGAGATTCAAATTCTAAACTTCTTAGGTACTCCCCAAGATATCTTATGCCCACAACAAGTGCACGTTATATAATGTAAGTATTATCACGTTGGCCAGACGTCATAATATTGGCATCATATAAATATGCCCTCATGATGGTCATACTTTACCTCAAGTCGTAATCAAAACCACCTATCCTAATCCACCTAGTACTTCTACAGTCTCAGAGGTCAACAAAATCAAATGCCATAGTCAAGAGGAAAACAAAACTATTCGTAAGAGTATCAAAATCCCAGATTGCCTAGCAGAAATGAGGTTCGACGTCAAAAGGATCACATCTTCCACAATTCGCCAAAATCTCTCGAAACAAAGCCATCACCGAACATATGAAAAATGAACACGAACAGAAATGCTTCTAGGAAACTTAAATCATTAAAGGATCTTATTACTATATAACGAATCTTAAGAGGGTCTACGGAAGTGAAAGTTAGTCGTCAAAATCTTCGGTCTTCCCAGAATCAATTCTTCCAAACATAAAGGGTCTGTTTCTAAACTCCGTCCATTCAACACCTCCAATCTCCTCAAATCCGGTTAATCTGTCTTCGTCTGTCCATCAATCGGGAAGTGAAACCAAAATTGGGAATTGTGTCTGGTTCGTCGAACCTCCTGCAGTTCTTCTTGGAATGTGATGGAGTAATGTGGATTTCTGGCACGATCTTTGAATCTCTCCATCATCCAGTCTGCTTCCGCTCTCAATTCATCTTAGTACAACCAAGATGAATAGGAAAATTAGACAGCATGTCTTCATCAGCTCCAGGGTTAAAATTTCTTCTTCTGCATCGCCAACACTTCTATCTTGTAAGGAATGTCTTCACTCTTCAGGGTAGCTGCCGTTGTTGTCAACTCCAGGTCAGGCAGGGAAATAATTCTTCTGATATGTTTCTAGTTGTCTTTGATGCATTCGAAAACTTCTTGTGCGGCAAGAGAGTATCACCGAGTCTCTTCCTGATTTATTCCAAAATTGTTCCGCCTGAAGGTATGGCAGCTAATTTCTGATTTAGCTTTTCCAAAACTCCATTCTCAACTAAGCTGTTTCTATCTGTTCACGAAATTTCTCAATGGTATCATAAGTTGCAAACATCTTCCAGAATTCTTTGGCAGAGTTTAAAGGGTTTCAGTTCTCCATTCTACTGTTGGATTTGACCACATGGTGATAGTTTTCAAAGCTCGCGGAATTTAAAGAGGTATCCTCAATTAAGAACATCGTTGTCTCAACAAATATCAATCTCTCAGTATGCACAAATGACTAACAAAGTGCAAAGATGATTTTCATGCTCTTCCTCGTCTCCGAATGTACTATTAAGTCATACAATGACCATTTGCCCAAGTACTCACGAGAAAAACATTATTTATCAAATTCACAAAACAGTCAGAGCTTTAGCTAATATAACTAACTATAGCGTCCTAACGTCATAGCAGGAAACTTCGCACTCTGAAATTAAACAAACACGTAGTCGTTTCAGGGAGGATGAATATTGGCTCCTAACAGTAATACGGTTCAACTATCTCCAGTCACCATCCTTCTTTATCGCGAACGAAACTAAAACACGCCCAGAAGATACACTTAAGTAAACTCACTTCCTGGTCTTCGGTTGCTGCTCTTCCCGGTTGCTCAAATCAACTGGTATGATCCCGGACACATCTGGGAGACACCTTCGCTTGGTGACTAGACAATCTCTCGCTATCAAGTCAAATCCTACTTCACGCTCTGATGGAAAATTTGGTGGTTCGATCAGGAATCATATTCAGAAAACTCAGGGTGCCCAATAACTCTCAAGATGAGGTTCATTCATTGGTGTTCGAAATGGGTTATAGGAAAACTTCATAACCGCGAAATTAACACATGAGTCTCCGGAGTAATAGTGATAGTGGAGAGTTTAACAATCGGTAATCATGGTAGAGAGTTCAAAATTGTTGCCAACGTTAAAGGTGAGACTTAGAAAGGGAAATTGTCAATATTTGAATGCTCAATCAACCAATTCCTTGAAGGAATAAAATCGAAGTTAACTATCCGAAGAAAGACAGATCAGCATAGAAAAATTTATCGTTTCAAAAGTGAGAGGGAAACACTCTTATACTCGTGGTTAAACACTACAAGACTTCTCGTAGGGACAGAGATGGGTGAAACAAAATCAATTAGTGTCGGAAGATTCATAGATACTTATCAAAAGCAAGAGACACTAAGAGGATACATCAAGTACGTCATCGCCATGGAGATTCTCAGAATGACCGAAAAGGCATTAAAATGATTGATGAAATGATTAGAGGTCAGAGTTAAAATCTGAAGATGAGGATTAATAGTGTCAGGCAATTATTATGAAATTCTCAATTTCTCCAAGATTTAAATAGGTTTCAAAACCTAGGTGGTGCAAAGCATAAGCTTTCGATTTTCAAAAGTGATATCAACAGGATCTAACCAAAAGCATGGCACGAATCAGAGTGATGCGGAAGCAATGATACCTAAACAAACGCCTTATAGTCTACCCATTCCTCACTGGTCAAAACTTACATTCCTATAGGGAAATCTTAAAGCAAATTTCCAAAGGTTTTCTTACGAGCGCCTACAGGGAAAACTTAGTGGTCCTAACTTACACAGGTCAAGGGTAAATGTATTACGAATCGCAGTCTGTCTCTCTGATACCATAATTGTAACACCCCAACCCAGCAAGGGTAGAAGTATCACATTAATGGTTTCATATCAGATCAAAACAAAGCATACATTCATTAGTAATACAAGAGTTCTCAAAGGTTACAAATGAAATACTGAAATACAAGGCTATCAAGGAAACAAAAGCTAAATACTAAGTCTGCGAATGCAATTCTTCTAAGAGTCTCTACTTCAGAATAACTATCCAGGTCTTCTAAGTCCAAAAGTCTCTTCACTCATACCCAGCTTCCAACTAAAACCTGCCGCGGGAAAAGAAACGTGGCTGAGCTTAAAAAGCCCAGTGAACAGTTATATAATAAACGGAAACGAAAGCAAAAGAAAACGAACATGTATAGTTTAGTGCATTGGGATATATAAGTCATAGGCAAAGAATATAAGTAAGAAAGAAATGAAAAGAAAAGGAAAGAAAAGGGGTCAGTAATCCTCCACGAGCCCGAACAAATTAAATATAGTAACCCTGTAGCAATCTAGAGGGGATGCCTCTCAAGTCACCAGATAATATGAGGGGTGACCTCATGTATCAAATTGGAGTGATCAGCTCCCGAACTTTATGAAAGACGTGTATTGCACACAACATCAATCACCGAATAACATAATATAATATCCATTAATACAAACACTAACCTAGGATTGCAACCCATACGCCCCCCGAACAATAATATAGGCCAATAATAAATATAATGTGCACGTTACGAACAATAATGGGGACGGTGTGTAACATCACTCGAACATACTGGAGTCATGCCATTGGTGCATCAATGACACGGCCATGTTACCTTCATGGCTAGGTAACGAACTTGGCTCGGGTATCAAACTGAAAGGTCAAAAGTCTAAATCAAAGCAAAGGTCCTAATAGTCTAAGTCCAAATATCAAAGGTTCATGGCAAAGGGTCCCCATCAAGATATTTCAGAAGTAAATGACAAAAGTTCAAAATCCTTTAAAACGTTTTCTTATAAAAATAATCTTACAAAATGATCTTCATAAAAATGGTCTTTCCAAAGCAGTTTTTCATAGAGACAATTTTAAAAATAGTTTTCTTAAAACGTTTTCATAAATAATCGAAAAGGTTTTCTCATCCCCTTTACCATATCCAACATATTTGGGTTCAAGTCAAAGTTCCTATCAGAGTTCACAGCAGGGTTCAAGACAAGGTTCAGGACAAAAGATCAAGGCAAAGGTTCAACTCTAAGGTTCACAATACAAGGGAACATAGCAATGGCTTTGGAAAATCCTAAACGAATCAAATCAAGAGATCAAGAGAAACGAAGGCAACTTACTGAGAAGGGCAGAATATCTGTACCTTATTAGCAGAACACAAGGATAGCAGATGACAAGGATCAAATTACTCCTTCCTCGAACCTAAGGGAGTAGAAGATAGAATGACAAGTGGTTTTTAGTTATATTTCCATTTTAAGTAACTTTCTATCTTTAGTAACTTTCCTTGTTAGGTAACTTTCCTTATTAGCAGGTTTCCCGAATTAGCAACTTTCCATAATTAGCAGATTTCCATAATTAGAAAGATTAATAATCACAAATTAGGTTAAGTCATTTATTAAGCCTTATTATAGAATTAAGGTATATTTTAGCAAGTTGCAAAAGTCTAGGGTTATTTATGACAAGTTTTCACAGTTTAGGGTTTTAATTGTAATTTCACCAAATTCAAAGGTCTAATCATGAAAATACTTTAAGTTACTGATTTAATACCCATGTTATTCAGAATGACACTTTAATCCCTTAAGTTTCACCAATTACCATTCATACCCTTCTAGTTACATTAATTACAAGATAAACCCTATATTTACATAATTTACAAATTAATCCCTACAATATTTATATTTACATACCAAGCACTTTATTTTACAAAATTACTGAACCTACCCTCAAAATTATGTGTGGTACGACTCAGATCCATCAAGTTTCCTAATTTACAGATTTAGTCCCTTAACTTTATAAAAATTATAATTCAAACCATAATTTGGTAATAATTTCATATTAAGCCCACAATTACTCAAATTTACACATTACACCTCTAATATCATTATTTACACAGAATAACCATGAGTTTCCGAATTTTCACTTTTAGTCCCTCTATTTTAAATAAATACAAATCGTACCCCATAAATACAAATTAATTCTTTTCTTGCAATATTTACACTTAGGACCCTTATGTTATATATTTTTCCTACATTACCACAGACCTAATTTATATTACAAAAATATCCCACAAGTTTCAAAGTTGGCAAAACATACCCTTAAGTTTTATTTTCCAATCGCATAACACTTTTATTCACCAAAACTAAACCCTAGCTCATCCAATCATTACCCCATCATTACTACATCATTAAACTGCATTTAATGTTCAGATTCCATCCCCAAAACCCTAACCCTAAATCGTACCTAGGGTTTTCCTTTTCTTTCTTGTTTTACTCTAAATCCGATTACAAACAAAAATTAACCACGACTATTATAAGCCTCTATAATTTGTTCCAATATTTTTCCCAGGTCATATTATTCGTATAGAGCTCAAATAAAATAAGTATGCAATCCAAAAAATTCATACACTCATATTTGGAATTTAAGTGTGTTTTAGCTCTCAAAAATTCGTATGATCATTCTATCTTGCATGAATCGATTCTATCAATTTATATGAGTCTTATATGATCGAAATAACATTAGAAAAATATTAAACTGAATTTAGGATATGTGGATTAGGTGTAGTAATTATGTACCTTGCGGATGAATAAATCGAACAAGAAAATGACCTACGAGCGAATAAAGCCTTCCACGACCCAACACTTATTTTTATTGGCTAGATTAAAACTTGATGAACACCAAAAAATGCTAGCTCTTGTCCAGAAAATCGAATGGAGGCAAAGGGATTTTTGGTTTGTCGACTTAGGGGTTTATTTAAGGATTCGGTATTTTTAATAAAAAGGAATAAATAAGAACCGAATATAATAGGGATAGGGGAGCCAAAATTTCGGTCCAAGAAAGCTAGATGAGATCAAAATTTGATTTGGAAGATTTCCTCATTTATTTTGTGCATATCTTTTATTTATTTGATTTATAAATAATTAATAATAATAGTAATAATATATAAATAATTAAATCGGCCCATATTAAATTTTGTGTGTGTGTTCATATCTTTTGTACTTCCAAAATGTTAAAATGCAGTAGTAAAAATTACTTTGCTTCATATCTTGCTCATTCACGAAGGTTTGGAATTTATTGGGTGATTTATAAGCTTATTAATCAAAATTTTAAATTATAAGGGCAAATTGGTCTTTTTGCATGTTTTAGATTTTTGGGTATTACAGGTATTGCGACTACCACGGGGAGAAAGGTCATTACACGAACGACTGTTATCAGTTGAAAAGACAGTTGGAATTGGCCCTAGAGTCAGGAAAACTGAATCACTTAGTTAAAGATGTGCGTCAGAAGGGAACGAACGTGTAGAAAAGGGACCTCCCAGCCAAAGAAAAGATAATCAACATGATCCGTACTAGGCCAGAGCAAAAGAAACGTAAGTCTCGCGAGCAGGTGGAGGGGTGGATGAATGTCCCTATTACTTTTCCCCATATGTTATATGATGATGTTTCGGATGAACCTTTCATTGTAGAGGCCATGATGGAGGGATATCTGGTGAGAAGGGTGTTCGTGGATGAAGGAGCATCTGTGGAAGTCATGTTTGAGCACTGCTTCGATAACCTAAGTTCAGAGATAAAATCCCGGTTGAAACAAACCCAAACAGACCTACCAGGATTCGCCGGTCAAGTAACTAAGCCGCTGGGAAAAATAGAACTAGATGTATCGTTCGGAGAAGGGGGATTATATAGGAGGATGACCATGAAGTTCACCGTCATACGGGCCCCATCACCATACAATGTCATTCTAGGAAGAACTGGGTTGAAGATGTTAAGAGCCATTCCTTCGACCATACATGCTATGATGAAATTTCCAACCCCCAGAGGAGTAGCTACTTTGAAGACCTGGCAGGTCATCATCTCGGAATGCCAGAGGTTAGAAGAGTCTCAAAGGGCTCCTGCGGAGTTAGAGGATAGGTCAGCAGAAGAGATGGCGGAAACAAGAGCCGTCGAAGAAGTTATGGTCAACCCAGCACATCCGGAACAACTGGTAACCATAGGAGGTAGTTTGTCTCCGGGATGTAAAACGAAGCAAAAAACGCTACTCAAGAAAAACATGGACGTCTTCGCCTGGACTCCGACAGACATGATGGGGGTTCCAAGGCGCATCATTGAACATACGTTGAATGCCAACCCTTCGATAGAACCGGCATGCCAAAAACGCAGAGTGTTAGCCCCGGATCGGAGTCTGGTCGTAACGAAGGAAGTAGAGGAATGGGTGAAGGCAGGAATTGTTTGCCCGGTTAAGTATCCGACATGGATCTCAAACCCTGTCCTTGTCAAAAAATGTGACGGAAGCTGGCGCATGTGTATTGACTTTAAAAATATCAACTCAGCCTGTCCGAAGGATTAATATCCTTTGCCGGAAATCAACCTAAAGATAGAATCAGTTATGGGATTCAAATACAAGTGTTTCCTAGATGCATACAAGGGGTATCATCAGGTCCAAATGTCGAAGGAGGATGAAGAAAAAATAGCTTTTTACACAGATCAGGGGACATACTGCTATACCAAAATGCCTTTCGGGCTGAAGAACACGGGAGCAACGTACCATCGCATGGTGGATACGGCCTTCCAATCACAGATTAGGCGAAATTTGGAAGCATATGTGGATGACATGGTCATCAAGAGCAAAGAGGAGAATGAAATGTTGGGTGATAGTGCCGAGACCTTTGATAACCTGAGAAGGATTAATATGAAATTAAATCCCAAAAAATGCTCATTCGGGATGGAAGAAGGGAAATTCTTGGGGTACATGGTAACCTCCGAAGGGATCAGAGCCAACCCGAAGAAGACAAAAGCTCTGATGGATATGCAATCCCCCCGGACTTTGAAAGAAATGCAGAGTCTCAGCGGCAAGTTGGCAGCCTTGAACCGGTTTTTGGCTCGGTCGGCCGAAAGATCGTTACCGTTCTTCAAAACTTTGAAAAACATAACCAAGGAAAATAAAGAGCAATATCGGTGGATGGAAGACGCGGAGAACGCTTTCCAAGAGATGAAGAATCTGATAGCGGACCTGCCGTCCTTGACGACCCCAGTACTTAAGGAAATACTCTATGTATATCTGGCCGCTTCTCAGGAGGCCGTGAGTGCAGTCCTTCTGACGGAAAGGAAAGGTAAACAGCATCCTGTGCATTATGTAAGTCGGACGCTCAATGAGGCCGAAAGGAACTACGCACCAATGGAAAAGCTAGCACTATCATTATTGCACATGTCAAGAAGATTGCGAAGGTACTTTGAAGCACATCCAATCAAGGTCATTACTGATCAATCGATCAAACAGATACTCAACAAGGCCGAAGCTTCCGGTAAGCTAGCTTAATATTCCGTTGAACTGGGCGCATATAACATCACATATGAGCCACAGAATGCAATAAAGGGTCAAGTGTTGGCAGATTTCCTCTCGGAGACCCCCATAGGAGAAAGCTCAGATCGATACTTTAGTCAGCGGCCATGAAAGCTGAAAAGGATAAAGTAGGTAAGTGGTTACTATTCACCGACGGAGCATTCAACAGCAAAGGTTCTGGAGTAGGTCTTGTGCTAGTAAGTCCGGACGGTGTGGAATACACTTATGCTCTTCGGCTAGATTTTGATAGTACCAATAACGAAGCGGAATATGAAGCTCTCCTAGCAGGACTCCGGATGGCTGAGAGGATGCATGTACAATGTATCGAAGTACGAGTAGACTCTAAGCTGGTGTCAAATCAAATAAATAGGGATTACGTGGCGAGCAACGAGAGCATGGTCCGGTATTTGGCTAAAGCAAAGGAATGCATTGCTAAGTTCCAACATTTCTCCATTCGGAACATCCCCAGAAGTCAAAACCAGAAGGCCGATATACTGAGTAAATTGGCTACGATGGCCTTTGATCATTTGACAAAGGAGGTACTGGTGGAGATATTGAGGGAAAGGTCCACCGAAGGGAAGGAAATCAATGATATAGTTGCAGAAGAAGGGGAGAACTGGATTACACCCATCATCCGATGTTTAGAGGAAGGGATATGGCCGGAAGACCAGAATGAAGCTCGTGCTTTGAGAATGAAGATAAGTCAATATGTGATGGAAGAAGGAGTGCTCTATAAGAAGTCTTACTTAGTTCCCATGCTACGGTGTGTCGGACTGTAGAGAACTGCAAAAATCTATATAATTAACAACGTTTAATTATCTACTGATCTCTGTCATTATTTTTAATCACCATTTTTACGGGAAAATTTGAAATTTTTCTTATTATATTATTTAGTTGTGATTACGATATCACATAATTCACCAAATAACGGAACGAGTTCAACGCATATTACAAATTTAATTATTTCACAAATTTAATTATTTCATTAATAATAATACTAATCGGACCAAGAAAATCTCAAGCCCAACCCAATCCCTCGTTCACTGTTCATCGGCCCAGTGCAAAGCCCAACTTCATTTTCTTTATAAAAACGTGTATAATACTCGATCAAATCCTCCCAAAAACGCTTCCATTTCTTTCGATTCCTAAATACGCATATTTATGTTTTTACATCATCTTGTTCATCTCCCACCCTAATATTAGAATGTCGAATATTAGCTCATGGGATCAATGTTTGATATGTTTTCAAAAGGCAAACCATTCGGTTGAAAACAACCCAACTCGACATAATTATAAATTCAAAACTTAACCATTTTGACTCCGGCTTGTTTCTACGCAATCCTAATAATATTTCTAGCTTATTGTCATGATGTTGGATCAGTTTTAACATCAATATCTAAGTCTTACACTTTAAATCGATTTGTGCAATTAATAAATATGTTAATCGACACATATATATTCACAAAGCAAAGTCCAACTTTTCCTACTTAGACCATCTCCAACGGATGGAGTTTTGGTGGTTCAAACCAAGAGGCTTGGTTTGTAACCATTGGAGGCCCTTGTTCAAACCAAGATGGTTTGAAAAACTAAACCAACAAAAACCAAATAAAGTGGGCCCCACAAGATTTCACTCTCACACAAATATATATATACCTATATTTATATATATATATATAAATATATTAAAATAATGGGGTTTGAGAAGGGATATTGTTGGAGTGTAAAATATGAGGTTTTTAAGAAATCTGATGTGGCAGTGACGTGGCTGGTTTTTGGTGGTTTTTGTTGTTTTCCGTTGGAGATGCTCTTACTCTTATTCATTCTCAAAGTCTTGGAATGTCAGAGATACATCTTCAGAGCCATTCATTTCACTAACAAGGGCTATTAGAACTAGTAGGGATTGTCTTTTGAATTATTGAGTCATACGTATATTTAAAACGTCTTATATATCTACCCTAAGCATACCATCTTCTATCACTCACTAAATATCACCTTTCTAACTCTCTTTCACCCATAAAGACTCCACTGAAAGACCAGGAGAGTTTCTTAATTCATTTGGAATATGTTCGAAGAGGACGAGTTATTACATAGAAACGTTTAGTGATAATAAGCGTACGTGAGATTTATCTTTGTGTTCCATTCATATCATTCGACTCTCTACCCACCCTAGAGGTGTAGTAAGTCGTCATCAACCTCTCTTGAATTCATTTCATACGTTAATGTTTAACCATGCATCGTGTTTTCAATTTTACTCGAACGTATATACATAATATATTTATCTAGTATACATGAACATGTAGCACCTCAAACGCGAAAAGCCTCCATCTTGGAAGGCATAAGAGTCACGTATCACACTCCTGTCACCTTTATTTCTTCGTTACATGCATCATTCGAATTTGTTTTGTTTCTAGTTCATATCGCTAAAATGGAAAACACTTATAATAAATTCCAAGTGTTTTACCCAGAAAATATACGTCCCATGTCGCTTAAAAATGACCTTGTATCGTGAAATCTGTCTTAACGACCATACTATATTTTTACATAACCTAATAGACCTTGCAACGAGCTACAAGTTTCATAAATATAGTGTGTCAAGATAAGCTCGTTTATAAATCTTAAATTGGCCAAAGTGGATCGAGCAACTCAGATATAACACAAACATTTAAATTTTTCTAAGTCTTTTGTCTAAAAACCATCTCGACATGCCTACTTTTTACCATATTATCTTCGAGTTTGCACATATAACGTGTAATTATTTTTGCTCATCTCAATTGAACACCTAGCAAACTACATTTTTCGTGTTTTAACTTCAACTTCATGAGCTCACGAACACACTCAAATTAAGTCCTTTTGATCGACACATGCTAGTAGCTATTTTACAAATTCCAGAAACTTTATTTATATTTTTCGGTTTGGGCTTAGATAAAGCCCAACAAGAGCATGTGTTAGAAAAGCCCACCAGGCCCATATGAAACATTTTTAGAATCATAAAAATAGCCCAAGTCCAGGCCCAAAATTATTTTCATGCCCTCGCCTCTAGAATTCTTAACGGGCCTTTATTTTGATTAGTTAAAAGCCCAATGATGAATAAATAAGCTACTAACCCTATAAGCAGTTAAAATAAGCTGTAATAAGCTTGAATATATCCCAGAAATACTCGCCAACTTTTTCCCATAATTTTTGTACGAAAAGGACTAAAAATGTAACGCGACAACACCTAGAGGGACTGAAACTGTCAATTGAGTAAAACATGGATTGAAACTGTAAAAACAGAATCATTAGGGTATAAAATGACATATTATTAATTTCCAAGCTCAGAACGCTATATTGGACAAGTGGTGGACTATAAATGTAAATTATATAAAATAAAGGACTAATGGTGCAACGCTAACGCCGTTAGGGTAAAAAGTGTAAAAACTGGAAAAGGACAAGGACCAACATATTATATTTGACATTCTTATTTTATTTTCCATTTTACGATATCCCTTCACATCATTTGCATTTTTATGTATTTCATTAATTTATTTATAAACTTTACGTTAATTATATATAACGAGATTTTTTAAACGATTTAACTATACGATTCGAGGAAGTGATACTTTGGAATATATAACATAAAAGCAAGATAATATTTTAAGAATAAACTCCAAAATACATCCCTGTGGTTTACCAAATTTCGCACCATACATCCTTTTTTTTTTTTTTTTTTTTTTTTTTTATTTTTTTTGTGCAACATATACATCCCTCCGTTAGTAAAAATCAAACACAATACATCCACGAGGACGAACGGTGCAAATATTGTGTCGTTAACTTGGACACGTGGCAGTTATATCTTTTTAAATAAGGGTAATTCTGTCATTTTTTCATACCTACTCACTCTTTTTCTTCTTTAATCTTCTTTAATCAAACAACAAACACAAAGTCACCACCACAAATCAAAACCCAGATTTCACTCAAACTCAATATTCATAAACCCATATTCAAAAACACAAACACATATAAAAAACACAAACACAAATCAAACACAATCTAAATAAAAAATGGGTCGAATCAAGAAATCAAGATCAAACACAACAATTCTTCAGTCTCGAAAAAGAAAAACAACCACAACAATTCTTCATTTTATATGCACAATTGACACATAACTACTATACTTTCACACAACAATTCTTCATTTTATATGCACAATTGACACACAACTACCATACTTTCACAGTCTCCTTTCAATCCCTAGCCAACACTTTTAATCCCTAACTATAAATTTGATTCAAGAACAATAATCATCCCTAACTATAGATCGAGATTTGTATGGGGTGGATTTGAGAGATGATTTTTTGAAGTTATTTGGTTTTAGGTCGATTAATTGGATCTGGGTATTTCATTTGTAGATCGTGAGATGTGGGTGAGTTGAGTGTTGTGTTTGATCTTTGTGTAGATCCGGATTTGTTTTTGAGTCGATTAGATGGAAGAAGATGGTCAACAAGCTACAAAAGTCAAGAAGGGTTGGAGCTCGTTGCTATAAATGGTGAAATATATGGTGGTTCTCCTTCATCTCTTGATAATATTAATTGTTACAGTTATAAATTAAAGCCAATGTTCTTTGAAGATATAGTTGGTCAAAATGTAGTTGTCCAGTCCCTTGTGAATTCCATAATTAAGGGACGAATTGCTCCACTAGTGTTTGTGTTTTTTATTTGTGTTTATGATTAAATTGGATTTGTGTTTGTGTTTTTTGTTTGTTTTTTATTTGTGTTTTTAATTTGTGTTCTAGATAAAAAGACTAAAATACCCTTGCTTAAAAAGAGATAACTGCCACGTGTCCAATTTAACGACACAATCTTTGCACCGTTCATCCTCGTGGATGTATTATGTTTGACTTTTACTAACGGAGGGATGTGTATGTTGCAACTTTTTCGGGAGGGATGTATCGTGCGAAATTGGCCAAACCACAGGGATGTATTTTGGAGTTTACTCGTATTTTAAATAATATTATTTTTGAACTTAAGGCATTTTAAGCATATCATATTCTCACTCTAACGATCAGATCGTTATTCGTTCTCATTATCATTTTCATCATTCGTATTAAGTCAGAATCTCAGACCTTCCTTATATTTAGGTCCTGTGTTGAAGACGTTTCCGTAATCATTTCCATAATCTTACTTGATATCGTAATTCAATCTTGTCAGATACGCTCGAGGTGAGTCGTAGCACCTACTCTTTAATACTCGTTTTATACTTTTGGGAGAGATACATGCTCAAATATATTTCATTACTTTTATAAGTAAGTATATTGATAACTTACATGATTCAAATCAAAATCCTAATTAATACTTACCTGATGTGGTTTATTCCTTACGATGTGATATATATCTTGCTTGCTAATTGATTAGCTTGAATACTGAATTCAAATGATGATATCTCCAAATTGTTTATTGTAACATGATACTCGTTTCATTATAGCATCTTGAATGTTCCCCTTATCTTTATATGTTATTTCCATGTTTCAATGGAAATACTTGCTAGGAAAAGCATAAGTACTTAAGGTTCATCGTTACCTTGATATTGCCTAAGTTACCCTTACCGTCATAAAGTCCCTTATCATGAGCCATTAATCACTTGTGGTGAACGCGAATATAGAGGACAGCTTCGAAACATGTTGAGGCTTGACATCCTATCCCACTAAGTACTTGACGGAATGCCTCTGTGGCTAGTCGTATTAGTCATGATACACTATATTTGAGTACTAATAGGAATTGGCAAATCACCTATTACTCGAGGGCATTATCTTCCGTCATTGATTTGATATTGATCACCTCCGTTTTACGGTATTTTGTTAATGTTTGCGTGTCATGAGGCTTGGGGCAATATCCATAAGAAAATATATGTATTCAAAATACATTTAGATACAACTGTATAGGTATTTCACTTCATTACATTAACATCATGAGTTTCCACCTCATGCTAGGATTATGATCCAGTACTTGAATTTGACTGAACACTTATATGATTTATTTGTGGTTATACTCAAATACCATTCATTACTTGTTTCATCGCTGTTAACATTTATTACGGTTACTACTTCATTCTTGAAAACATTGAAATGAACTGTTCATCAGTACTTGGAACTTATTTCGGATAATTATTTTATCTCTGAACTTATTAAAAACTGAATGTTTAATCATACTTGAATTTATTTCAAATAATACTAAATACTCTTAAATTCATTGAAATAAATGGTTTTCCATTAAACTCTATGAACTCACCAACCTTTATGTTGACACTTTTAAGCATGTGTATCTCAGGTAATTAACGGAGCAAGACAAGACACGAAGCGTGCATTTATTACTCTGATAAATTAAAATGGTGTAAAAATCAAATATGTCATTCTTTCAAGCCTTCATACTTTTTATGAGATTTTTAAATCAAATGTTTCATCTTTGTATCAAAAGTATTACTTGAATGACAAATAACTTTTAAAATGCCTCTTTTGAGCCGTTTTTTGTGATTATGACTTCGATCCTCCCCGTAACACCCTAATTACTTTTCTGCTGCTATATCATAAATTAGGGGGTGTTACACGGACCGTTGCAAGCAAATTACGTTATCCGGGAAATACACATGGGAGCCTGCGGCATGCACTCGGGCCCAAGGTCGGTGGTGGCGAAGGCCATGCGGCAAGGGTATTATTGGCCTACCATGCACCGGGATGCCCGCAACGAGATTCAGAAGTGTGATTCATGCCAAATACACGTGATGAACTCACACCAGTTCCGAAGCTCCCAAAGACAACCCTAACACCAATCATGGCCCCTTGGCCGTTCTATCAATGGGGGATGGATATTTTGGGTCCGTTGCCACAGGACGCGGGAAAAATAAAGTTCGTTATAGTGGCCATCGACTACTTCACAAAATGGATCGAGGCAAAGCCATTAGCTAGAGTCACAGGGAAGGATGTGAAAAAATTTGTCTGGGATAACATAGTCTGCCGGTTCGGTTTGACAAGCGTCATTGTCACGGACAACTGGAAGCAACTCGTTGACAATCCCTTCAAAAGCTGGTGTGAAAAGTTAAAGATCTGACAGATCAACACAGCCGTGGCTCACCCACAAGCAAACGGCTTGGTAGAAAGAGCAAATAAAAGCCTACTAGCAGGAATCAAGGCAAGATTGGGCCGAACCAGAGAAGGCTGGGTGGATGAACTGCCGAATGTTTTATGGGCCCATCGGACATCTCTCAAGCAGAGTAACGGGGAAACGCCTTTCAGCTTAACTTATGGAAGTGAGGCGGTCATACCAGCGGAGATTGGCATGCCAACGCATCGGACGATGGTGATTCGAGAAGGGCAATCAAAAAGAGCGTGCGGGACTTCGAAGGGTCGAAGAGGAGGATACTCGACAAATAGAAGAACTGAACGAACGGGAAATGCGTCTAAACCTGGATTTGCTACAGGAAAGAAGGGAAGAGGCGGCAATAAGAGAAGCTCGGCATAAAACCCAAATGGAGAAGTACTACAACCAAAGGGTTCGACCAGTATCATTCAAACCGGGAGATTTTGTGTATCGAAAGAACGAAGCAAACCGGGAGATTTTGGGTCCGAAATGGGAAGGCCCATATCGGATAGTTGAAGCATATCAGTGTGGATCATACAAGCTAGAGACTATGGATGAAGAAGAGGTGCCACGGAAATGGCACGCAATTAACTTAGGAAAGTGTTTTCTCTAGAGACAAACGTGTAAGGCTATAAGCCGTTATGAACAAGTTACAATTATGAAATATTATATATATTCTCCTCCAGATTAGAGAGGAGAAAATTTTCCCACATGTTGTTACGAACAAAGACAAGGCATTCACATGGCTCCAGCAGAGATTAGCTACCTCTGTTCGGCCCATATAGGCAAAGTTTAGCCATAACGGCATGGTATCCCGAAAAGTGCCATGTCACTAGGGAATTAATCCTAAAAATGTTAAGGGAAAAAGCCGAGGCGTATTCGCCCCTAACGGCAACATTTAACACTAAAAATGTTAAGGGAAAAAGCCGAAGCGTATTCGCCCCTAACGGCAACATTTAACACTAAAAATGTTAAGGGAAAAAGTCAAGGCGTATTCGCCCTAACGGCAACATTTAAAGCTAAAATATGAACAATGGAAAGACCGAGGCATGTTCGCCCTAACAACAATATAAAGAAGATGCCGAGGCGTATCCGCCATAATAGTAAAGTAAATAACGAGGTGGTCACGCAACACAATCTACGAGGTACATATATATAACCAAAAAAAAACACAAACATATATACAAAGTAGATATAACAAAGGCCGAACGAATCATCATTAACAAAAGGATCGGAGTTACAGTCATCCGATCAAGGTGAATTACAGTCATCCGATCAAAGTGAGTCACACGTCTATTACAATAGTCCAAAGCAGCCACATGAGGCGCACAAAAAAATAAACATTATTTTCAGATAATAAAGGGATTAAAACAAGCTTCACAGGGCATCCGGAACAGTCTGTACCCATAGTCAAAATGGAGACAGACCGGACCCCACAACAAGTTAATTCAAGATGCAACATTTTCCTCTGCAACGTTCTCTCCCACTACATTCCCCTCAACCGTACCACTCCCGCCATCAACATCCACATTGACCGCTTCGGATATGACATTCGGGCCTGCGGAATCATCAACTGTTAAAGGTTCGGTAGGCTTAGCAGGAGCAGGATCCGGAAAGAGCTCCATGATCTCAGTCAAGGGTTTGTAACAAGCATTGCTGACCTTTTGCACATACGGATACTCAGTCACGAAGAGTTGATCGAACAAAGACTTGTATTTTTTCTCAGCATCCATATCCAAATTTTCAAAGTCGGGCAGAACCTCGGCCACCTGCTCCGGAGTCCGATCAAGAGCAACCCCATCTAGAAACCCCGACATAGACGAGAGATTGAAAGGAAAAGCCAAAGACTGTTTACATTCGTGACTACTGAGAAGGCGTCAAACCATTTTAGGCACAAACTCCTTAATCACCTTGAAACGCTCCATCTCAGTAGTCCCCATTCGAATTTCCAGATCTTGATTTTTCTTCCAGAGATCCTTATTGTCATTCTCTTCTTCAGATAACAAAGCCTTGGTTTTACTCAAGTCAACTTCCAATGACTTGATCCTCTCGGCTTGTTCATCCCTCTCTTTTTCCAACCCAGACACACGATCATTTAGACTCAGCATCTTACCATCACAACCTGCATGCTCAGCTCGCAACCTTTTCAGCTCATCCGGTTCACGCCTGGCACACTCTCGGTGCGCCGCACTAAGATTGTTGTATTGATCGAGAAGAGTTTCAAACCGGATGAGGATGTCGGATTGAGCTATCGAACCTTTCCCTAGAAACATCCAGGCACGGTTGCAGGCGTCTTCATCATTTAAACTTTCCAAATATTGCTCCTCGCAGGGAGTCGGCATATGAGCCATCATATCACGACAGACGGAAGAACCGTTCAGACGAGCGTCTATTGTCACTGACCATCTGGGCACAAAGATCTCACCAAAAGTAAACGCATCCCTACCCATTTCATCTAAACCCTCCCTGTGCCTCTTATCCTTCCCTCGTCCGTAAGAAACCAGAGGACTCCTTGACAAGCAGATAATAACCGGCACGTATAAGTAAGAAATATACGTAGTTAAACAAATCGAAAAAAAAGATACACAACTCACCATCATCACCACCTACAAACTGGCTGCTCGCCCCTTCTTCCCCCTCAGGTTGTCTCACCGACCCGTCCGGATGAAAAGAACGGAGGGGCAAAGGAGCTGAGATATGGCCGGAGGAATCTAACTCTATGATGGGGGGATCAGCATCAGATTTGGTTTTCTTGGCTGGTCGGGAGGCAGCACCTTCTCCGGCAGGACGTTTGCCCGAGCCTTTAGCTCCCTTACTCCCCTCAGCGCCTCCTTCTTTAGACTTGAAACCTAAACCGGCAGCCGTTTGCTCTTGTTTCTTCCTTTTAGCTTCTAAGACTTTCTCACTAGCTACTTCAACTTTTTCAGTTCAGCTGACTTGTTCGGAATGTCCACATTGGATCTGGAAGGTTCTGTTACATGGAACAGACGGGTCTTACCTTCGCGGAAGGGATCTCCTTTGACCATGGATGCTCCTTTTCGGCGCTCAGGCTTGATTAGATACTCAGACATCGTCAAAGCTACTAATCAATAAGTCAAGAATACATATCATTCAGAAGTCAAATACATGTACACATTCAATATAAAGAAAAATAATATATGAAAACAGGGGCTATACCCTATCCCTCGGCGTCCTTAAGCGCCGCTCGGAAACCCGGATGATCCCAATGGGACGTCAACCCAACAGCATAAAGGAATCCCCGCGGAATCTGAATAAGGTCGATCACATGTTTAGACAGTCTATCGGCATCTTCGACACTAAACTCGCCCTTCGGAAAGGGATCAGAAATGTATGAATCATGATGCCTCCAAGGCATCGCGAAAGGGATAACCCGCCTATCTATAAAAAAGAACTAGTGTTTCCATCCTTTTAGACAAGTCAAGATTTCATTAAAACAAACTCTCCTCTCTCTACCGCCCCTCTTCTCAAATGAAAACCAGTGACCCTGCTTGCTTAATTTATAAAACACCCAAAAAAGAGGGGTGGTGGGAGTAATATGCAGGCTCCTACTATACACTTCGAAAAGGGTTGCACGGTGCAAACCCAATGGAACCATTTGGGAGATGTGAACCTTGTAATACTTAATAACATCTAGCAAGAAAGCTGAGTGTTGGGAATTATCACAAGGTACAAGTGAAGACAGACTTAAGTCTGGTTGTTACGATATTAAGTCTGGTTAGAGTTAAGTCTTGTAATGTAAATATTAAGTCTGGTTGTAATATTAAGTCTTGTTGACTTAATAGTTAAGTCTGGTCAGTAAAGATAGGAAAGTTTGTTAGATATAAGTAGGAAAAGATATGTACGAGTTAGGTATCTTTATAGAAGATACGTAATATCTTTTCACATGGTTTGTAAATTAGGGTTTCCTTCAAGTATAAAAGGAACCTTAAGGTATTAGCTAGATACGAGTCTTTTAAGAGTTTTGTGAGTTTGTGTTAGTCGTATTCAAAGTTCAATATACGAAGTTAGTTAAACTCTGTGTTCTTCATTGTTCTTGTTAATTTTTCGCGTTAGCATTAACAATTGTGTAAGAGTTTCTCACTTAGATTGGTTTGGAATTATCCAAGTCATCTACTAAGTAATCAAGGCTACTTAGAGATCCATACAAAACGTGGACCAACAAGTGGTATCAGAGCCTTTAGAGAGACTCTGAGTTTGAAGAACACTTAAACACAAACCGTTTTTCACTCAACTTACCCTACACAATGATTGAGGTAGATGAACCCCCAAAGAATGATGGTTTCTCAAATCATGGAAGTGATGATGATAAGTCAATTCATGATGAAGAAAAACCTGAATCTAGCAACTCTCAACCACAACAACCTATCCCCTCAACAACCACAATATCAAACATAAAGCTTCCAATTTTGAAAAGAGAAGAGTACGACATATGGGCCGTGGAGATGGAACACTACTTGGAGTACATTGACAGTGAAGTTTGGAAGGTCATTCAAAAGGGAAATTCAAAGAAAAGGGTTTCACAAGGTACAGATGGGCAGATTAGAATATTACCACCATTGTCTGCTAAGGAGATACGGGCTGTGGAAAAAGAGAAGAAGGCCAGAACCTTGCTGCTTATGGCTATTCCAAAGGAGCATCTACAAAGGTTTCATGGTATGATAGATGCCAAGGAGATTTGGGAGGCCATTAAGAAACGTTTTGGAGGGAATGCAAACTCTAAAAAGATGCAGAAAGCTGTCCTCAAACAGCAATTTGAAACATTCAGTGTATCAAAGGCTGAAGGATTGGAAAAGGGTTATGACAGATTTCAACATCTTCTGTCACAACTAGAGGTACATGGTGTTGCTGTATCTAATGAGGATGCCAATCACAAGTTTCTTAGGTCTCTACCATCAGAATGGGTAAATGTGTCAATGACTATGAGGATGAAGGATGAAGTTGACTCAATGACCCCAGATGACCTGTACAACAATCTTAGGGTTTTTGAATGGGACATCAATGAAAACACTCAGGCATCTTCCAGTTATTCAAATGTTGCTTTTGTGTCTCAAAGCAAAGGCAGTACTCACAGGATTAAGTCTGGCAATGTTAAGTCTGGTGTTTATGAAGCTTCTACAAGGGAAAGATTTGCTTCTGCAGGCTTTACAGATGAGGTGATTCACTCATTCTTCACCAATCAACAAGAATATGAGGGCTTTATCAGTGAAGATTTAGAGCAGATAAATGATGCTGAGGTAGAAGAGATAGACATCAAATGGCACATTGCCATGATTGCTCTGAGGATGAAGAAGTTTCAAAAGCAGTATGGGAGGTCCATTAAGTTCAACAACAAGTCACTAGTTGGTTACACTAGGAGGACAGTTGAATGCTTCAATTGTCATAAGCATGGACACTTTGCTAGAGACTGCCCTGAGATGAAGTCTACTGATGGGTATAGGAAGAGAGATGCAGAGGATAACAAGATGGAAAGGAACCAGATGAGTATGGTGACAGTGGAAGCTGGAGCTATCAACTGGGATGAGCACTCAAAGGAGAATGAGGAGTCAGATCATGCACTCATGGCCATTGGTTCTAGTAATGAGGTATCATTATGTTCCAAATTATGCACTGATTCCTATAATCATGTTAAGACTTTGTGTGATGAACAGTTGAGACTGATAGGTGACCAGAAAGCATAAATTTTAGCTTATAAAAATGCTTTACAAACATTAGAAGCACAAAAAGTCACCCTTCAGAAACAACATGCTGATCTAAATGAACAACTATACTTTAAGGCTAATAAAATATATGAGCAGGATGAAAAACTTAAAAGATATAGACAACTTGGCCTAAGAATACAAAAAGAGAGGGATGAGTTGAGAAAACAGGTTGATAGGTGGAATAATTCTAATAACAATCTATTTAAATGCTGGGATTCTCAAGTGAGGACAAATAAAAAATGTGGCTTAGGGTATGAGGAGGATGAGAAAAAGGCTATTTTTAAGTATAGAGAGGATGACTATGAAGGTAAACCTACATATAATAGGTTTGTTAAGGCTGATGACTTCAAGGGAGTTCCACCACCACTAAGTGGAGACTATACTCCTCTTGAAAAAGAAGATATAGATGACTCTCTATATGTGTATAGAAAAAGTGGTCCTCAAGTGCCTGAATCAACCACCTCAGAGGACAAAACTAGTGAGTATTCTACTTGTCAATCTAATGATACTGAAGGATCCATTGGTAATGTCTCTGATCACTCTAAGTCTGAGTCAAAAAGTGAAATAAGAGAGAATCCTGAACCTAAGGTTGTTAAGGAAAGTGAACCTGTTGTGACTAAATCAGAACCCCAAACAGTTAAACCTAGTTGTGTCAACCACATAAAATCTCCTAGGGAATCTGTTAATATGAATGAGTCACTCAAAAGTAATAGTGTTCACAGAGAAGTTAGGAGTAGCTACACTTACACTCCTAAGAGATGTTTTGTTTGTGGGAGTCTAAGTCACTTGATTAGAGACTGTGACTTTCATGAGAAGAGAATGAAAAGAGAGGCTGAGCTTAAAAGAATGAATGTGAATACTGGTCATGTCAATAGTAAACCAGTGTGGAATAATGTTAACAGAATCAATCATGCCAACCAATTTGCCCCCAGACCAGCCCAACATATTAACTCTACCCGAACAAACATTAATTCTGGTAGACCACAATTTAATTCTGCTAGACCAAACTTTAATGTTAATTCTGGTAGACCAAATATTAAATCTGGTTTGAGGAACTTTAATTCTGGTAGGCAACATTATAATTCTGTGAGGCCTAAAGTAAATACTGGTTATGCTAATCAAATGAGACCCAGTCAGCCATTCCACAGACCACAGGTGAATATGTATAATCAAAGAAATCATTTTTATAAACCTCATTCACCTGTGAGGAGACCAATTGCTAAAAATGCAGTACAACCTTCAAAGTCTAATGCTGCAAAGGGTAACGGGGGTTCTGCTGTTAAGACCTCAGCATGTTGGTCTTGGGATCCATTCAAGATTGAATATACCTATAAATCCCAAAGCATCAGTGGATCAGTCTCATATAAGACTTTCAAATATGTTGATCCACTAGGAGGACCCAAGCCTACTCAGGTCTGGGTTCCTAAGAGAAACTAACTTCTCTTTCTTTTATGTATAGTTTGTATTTTAACCAGCACTTAGTTTATTTTTTTTAAAGTCTTGTAGCTTTATTTTTAATTCTGGTAGTTCTCTTTTAGTAGTCTATGGTTTTCAACTTTTCTAGTACGATTGTTTCTTTGTGTATTGTGCTTAACTTTGTTTTGCAGTTGTCAACTCTTTATTGTTGTTAATGAGTCTCATTTGGCACAATAAAACAAAAGGACCTTGGAGTTTTTATTCATAATCAACAAGTTACATTCAAGGATGCAGCCTACAACGCAAAACAAGATAAAAGCCTAAACATAAACAAGCCAAACACCAACACCTACATCTTCCTTTTTCCCTTGTCCTTCAAGTCAGGCATGGTCTTCTTGGTCCCTCTCTCCCCCATCAGATTCCACACTTTTGGGCTTGGGAGTCCTAGAACCTGCATGTTTAGTTTTGGACGAGGCAACTCTATGGTATTCTTGGATGACACAGCCTTTGAAGTCACAAATAAATCATCATCAGAAGAGTCCTCATCGTCTGAACTGGTGTCATCCACATAGGGTGGAGGAGTAGGAAGATCATCTGTTGAAACGTCTTCAGAAGAGGTTGTCTCAACCTTTTTCCTTGAGGATTTGTTCCTTGAACTTGAAGTGTAGGATGGTGGAAAATAGTCTGCCCATCCTCCTGAGAATGAATCCGAAGATGAATCGGATGAAATCTCCACAATCTCTGATGGGGAAGGATTCATTGTGCTAAAAGGTTTTCTCTTTGCTTTGTGATGGTTTTGTGTTAAACCTATGGGCTTTTTATAGAAGAAATAAAGGTTTAAGGCTATTCAATGATCGGTTGGTGAAAGAATTAACTCCTTGTAGGCATAGAGTTAATTTTGGTACTTTTGAAAAGTTGACCAAAGTTTATATTTTCTTAATTATCATTGTCAGTTTTCTAGCTTAGTTAAAAAGTAAAAAAAAAAAAAAAGAAAAAAAAGGGATACACTTAAGGAGAGGTAATGTACATTTAAGGGGAGGTTAAATATACAGTTTACTTTACTAGGATTTTTCTTTAAAGTCGGGTAGTCTTAAGTGTTAAATCTGGTAGTTTCTTGATTGTAAACTTGCTTGTTTTGTCTCTTTTTCTTGCTGTTGGGACTAACATTTGCAGAAAATCATGGATTGGGGATGGATCGAAGCCTCATTGTTACTTAAAAATGTGTGTAAGTCAACATCTTTGGTAAAGTCTGGTAAGGTAATAGTTAATTCGGGTTGACCAATTTTAAGTCTGGTAGTGAAACAGGGTAATAAAATATTACCGTTAGGTCTGGTCTGTCAGACTAACGATTTTTATCTAAAATATTACCGTTAAGTAATTTTTCAAAACAGGAGAGGAATTTGGAAGAAGAAGTCATTTTTCAAAACATTTTTGAAACACCAGTTCAAGAACAAGGTACCAAAATCAGTCCAGATGCTTTGGAAGCTGCAAAGACATTGGCTCAATCCTTAGGCAAGAATAAACAAGAAAAAAAGAGAAGAAAATTGATTATGAATGAAGAAGATTCTGCTGAGGAAGAGGTTGATAAGTCTGGTGGAGTTGCAAAGTCTGGTGCTGCAAAGTCAGGTACAGTTGGGTCTGGTAATGAAATTAGTTCTGGTCATGTTAGTTCTGGTTGGGATAAGTCTGGTAATGATGTTGAGTCTAGTCAAGGGGTTGCTGGTACTAAAAGAAAAGGGAAGGATATTGTTCTTGAAATTCCTGAACCTAAGAAGAAGAAGAAACAGACAAGAGAAGATCTAGCAACGTTGGCTAAGATTGAAAGAATTAAGGCTAAAGATCTGGAAGAAAAGGAAAGAGAAGAAGCATAGATAAGACAAGATGCTTTGATGGCTAGAGAAATAGCACTACAATCTGCAGATGATGTGATGAGCTTAATTGAAAATGATGCTGAAATAAAAGCAAAGTATGAAGAGCTCAAAACCATTCCAGGATTGTCTATTAAAGAAAGAGCTAGGCAGCTAGCAGAGTTCATAAATTCTAGAGGGGATCAAGAAATTTTAGGGGACTTCATAGCAAAAGTGAGATCAAAGAAGCAACTTCCCAAGAAGCTTGGAAAGAATGAGATCAGACACAGTATGAAAATATACCTGAAGAACATGATGCATCTTCCACTTGACAAAATGAAAGGAATGTCATTTGAAGATATTCAGGAGAGGTATATAGGAGCTTTTGAAAGAGATCATGGATACAGACCCTTGGATTATGAAGATGCACAGAGATGGTGTTTTAAGGAAAGGCATATTCCAAAGGAACAGGGTGAACAACCAAGAATCAGGGATATTAGTCATGAGACAGTATCTGAACCTGTGAAAGAAGCTGAGAAGGAAATTGAAAAGGAGTCAGAGGTTGAGAAGGCTTCAACTGAACCTGTGAATAAGCCTATTATTGTGTGTGAAAGAAGGAAGAGTTTGGTAAGAAAAAGGAAACCCAAGAAGGTGGGTGAAGATGATGAATCAGAAGAAGAACCTTCATCTGAAGGAGCTACTATGGGAACAATTGAAAGTTCAAAGGAACCAGCTAAAGTAGTTGCATATCAGATAATTAAGAATGGGAAAAAGGCTGCATATCAAATAATAAGGGAGGATCATTCTAACATTGTGTATATTAATTTCCCAGGAATATTACATGATGTGAATAGAGAGGATCTCCATGAACTTTATAAGTTGGTGAACATCAAACATGGAGATAATCTTCCTGAAGATGAATTTGAGAGAGTGTTCTGGGGTGATTTAAAAATAATGTTTGAGCCACCAACTGAATCTGATGTGATATGGAAGCTTCCTGAGCAGAAAAGGATTATTAGTTGGAGATAGTTTCATAACTGCAGGGTACATTGCTTGTCTTTACAAGGAGCTGAAGTGTATATGCTTGCAGAAGTGGAATATCCACTCTCACCCTCAATCTGCAAGGAAATGTTGAAAAAGAAGTTGTATGCAGATAAGAAAGATGAGGTATATGAACAAATTTTGGATTTGATCAAGGCACAGTCATTGAAGGAGACATTGCTGGATTGAGTGTTTGAAAGAATTTTCATTAAGTTGTCAAGTGAGATTATTGGAACTTCTCACTTAGTGGAGGTGCATAGCACTAACACAATAAAAGGTTATCAGTCCACCTTGTCTAACCCACACAAGGACTGGCTAATCCTGAGCAAACGGCTACAGGTAAAGATAGCTCAAATCCGTTTATGGCTGACAATTTGCCAAAAATTGTATGGTATTCAACTCACCATATCTTAGTTAGTGAAGAGTTGGCTAGCCCACAAGGTTATGGCTTGTGGTAAAGGCTGTGGAAAACCATAAATGGTAATCAATTCACCAAGGTGAGGTGTAATTCCACCAAAGAATTAGCTAGTCCAAAAGCAAACGACTTTTGGTAAAGACAAAACAAATCCGTTGATAGTTGATGATTTACTAAAAATCATATGGTTATCAATGTACCATGGTCTTACACACTAAAACATTTGGCTACTCCAGTAGTGATGGCTATTGGTAAAGAGACATCAAATCCATTAATTTTCAATGATTCACCTCTCACAGGAGTTTACACACCTGGAAGTGATGAGAATAGATATGAAACTTAACAGAAATTGATGTACAAAATGTCATGGTTGCTGGAAAAGTCAAGTGAAATGCATATCAGATGCTGAAAAGATCAACTTGCTGCATTAATATTCAAATTTGCAGATTTAAAGTGTTTTGAAGATCAAGATAATTCCAAGTGTTCAAAGTTCAATCCTCAGAAGCTTACTCAGAAGGAACTTGAAGTTCATGAAACATGAAGATCAAGTTAAGGGAGGATTGTTGGGGATTATCACAAGGTACAAGTGAAGACAGACTTAAGTCTGGTTGTTACGATATTAAGTCTGGTTAGAGTTAAGTCTTGTAATGTAAATATTAAGTCTGGTTGTAATATTAAGTCTTGTTGACTTAATAGTTAAGTCTGGTCAGTAAAGATAGGAAAGTTTGTTAGATATAAGTTAGGAAAAGATATGTACGAGTTAGGTATCTTTATAGAAGATACGTAATATCTTTTCACACGGTTTGTAACTTAGGGTTTCCTTCATGCATAAAAGGAACCTTAAGGTATTAGCTAGATACGAGTCTTTTAAGAGTTTTGTGAGCTTGTGTTAGTCGTATTCAAAGTTCAATATACGAAGTTAGTTAAACTCTGTGTTCTTCATTGTTCTTGTTAATTTTCGGCGTTAGCATTAACAATTGTGTAAGAGTTTCTCACTTAGATTGGTTTGGATTTATCCAAGTCATCTACTAAGTAATCAAGGTTACTTAGAGATCCATACAAAACGTGGACCAACACTGAGAAAGGCACGGTAATACCACCTTCAATAAAGTACTCCAGGTACAAACCTATGGCCTCGGATGGCAATTGATCCATAGTCATATCGGCAGGGGGGAGTCTAGGATTAAAATCCTCTGAAACACCGTACTCCATCATCAGCAATGTGATATCTGCCTCGTCCATACGGCTGGTATACTTTTGAATATCAAATTTAGGTAAAAACCCCTCAGATTTCGGAGGGTTCTCTTCACGAGATGAAGCGGATCGACGAGACATGGCTTGACCGGAGGAAAATAGGGTATAGCAGAACAACAAAGATAACAAGATAATGATAAGATGAAACCTACCTCTTGGACCGGATGAAATACATAGTAGGCAATCGAGAAAGACGTTCGGAAAGGACGGGCGGAGGATGTGTCAGAGAAAGGTGGGAAATTTCAGTGGTAAAAACAAAGCGAATGAGACTATTTATAGGCAAAGAAAAAAGGGCACGGAACGTCGCATCGTGTCAAATGCTGACGTGTTCGCTTTCAGTCCACACGATTAGACACGTTTCCACGTGTCACAATCTTGACAACACGGTAAAAACGACAGCGCCTCTCTAGACGCGCGCAATTATGACTTTTGGCATGTTGTGCATAAATACTGACACGCAAAGCCCCATAAACCAAACACATCGGATAAGCCGGAGTGAAATTTTTTACTAAGTATCACACCATCGATAAAAAATACTATGATACTGGGGGGACATGTTGGCTTATATGTCCGAGCGGAGTAATCCGAACGGACCCCCCAGTCCGGACGAACCTCATAGGTTGTTCGGGCTGGCGTTTAACTCGAACATTGTTGACATATATGTCCGAACGGTATTATCCGAACGGACCCATGGTTTCCGGACGAACCTCACAGGTCGTTCGGACTAACGGCTAGTTCCAGATCAAGAAGTCAAACCCAACACAAGTAGTAAGTGACAAATGCACTGAGCCATGGCAGGACAGAATAAAGACCCAAACAGAGTAAGGTTCTAGTTGCCGCTCAAAAGTGTCACCATCGCATCCGATAGAGACAAAACTGGGTCTCCTATATAAGGAAGAACAATTCTCAGTTAATGGTAACTTCTCTTTTACACACAGTATTTAACTTATTACCATACTTATTATCTCGTCTACCGATACTTACTCTCACGTCGGAGTTTGGTCCTAGGGTCACACCCGGGGCAAGACTAACGCGTTCACTGTCTTAGCAGATATTCGAATGGCTTGTCGACATCAAGACCGGAGGATACTTTGAAGAACTATTCATCCCGCAGAAAAATACTTAAACAATAAATGTATACGATTAATTAATGCTACGATTTGAACTCATATAATTCGGGTTTCCAAAAAAATATTCAGCTACACAAAATATATATACTCCTAGAAAACTTGAAATCTGAATTTTTCGGTTGACCTTCGGTTGTGACTTCCGGTAGTAACCTTCGGCATCTGCACCTCCTTCCCTCGAACTTTCGGTTGTGATGGTCATACCTTTCGGTGGTGACCTTCGGCATATGTGCCTCCTTCGGTTGTTCATTCAATCTCCATTAATTGATATGTTTGTGATTTGGGGTAATTATATTTGCCTTGATATGATGAAATGTGTCAGTGTATTATCTATGGTGGGGGAAATTGGATTGAAATTGGACTAGATATGCTTCAAGGCCCTACCCGTCAAGATTCGTTGTATTTAATTTGATATATTTACCCCTTTGACTATTACGTACCATATCTAAACAAAAAATATTTGTATAGCATCTGGTCCCACCTCATTAAGTGGGGGGAATATGATAGTATGGCACTTTCATCGGTTATGTTACGGTTTGGTCACGACCTGAATGTTGTATTGATACATGAAAATATTTTGTTTGTCATATCTAACTGAAGAAAGCAGAAAGCTTTCACGTTTCATTCTACAGAACTAGCAAACATAAGGTGATGATCCCGTGAGGATCAAAGTGTGGTCAATGAGGGCGAAAAACATCACATGTTGGATATTTAACACCCATGGGTAACAATTGTTATTAATCGTCCTTTATGTTATCTAATACTTCATTTTATTTAAGTTCAACAATACTAATAAGAATTAGCACCGTTGAACTGGGGGGATAATAGTGGTATGATACCCCCATTGGTTATCTTACGGTTTGGTTTTAATCCAAAATTTTTGGTTGATACATGAGAATATTTGTTTGCCATGTTTAACAGGAAAAGGCAAAAGACCTTTCATGTCTTATTGTGCAGGAATAGCTGTATGAGGTTCCACATACGTATCAATTACTAAATGGATGGTGGAAAACACTCCATCTCTAAGGAGCGGATTGTGGAAAACACTCCGTCGACATCAACTAAACGGATAGTGGAAAACACTTCGTCTCTAAGGAGCGGATCGTGGAAAACACTTCGTCGACATCAACTAAATGGATAGTGGAAAACACTCCGTCTCTAAGTAGTGGATCGTGGAAAACACTCCGTCGAAATCAACTAAACGGATTGTGGAAAACACTCCGTCTCTAAGGAGCGGATCGTGGAAAACACTCCATCGACATCAACTAAACGGATGGTGGAAAACACTCCGGCTCTAAGGAGCGGGTCGTGGAAAACACTCCGTCGGCAAATTGAAACGGATAGTGGAAAACACTGTAACACCCCCGTTTTTTATATACGCAGCGGAATATAAGTTTGGGGTGTTACTTAAAGTATCACAGTCATGAGAATAAAAAACGACTCGAAAAGAGACGTTTTAACTAAAATTGTTATCATTCATTTATTAAATCAGAGTTACATAATTTAGGTCCCAGCGGGAAGTTTGGAAATGCGTTATAAAAGTTACATTATTCATTTGAATGATAACAAAATGGACACTCTTTTTATATGAAGAAAGTCCACAGCCACTCCGTGCCAAGTTCAGTCTTTTAATTACCTAAGATAAAACATGCTAAAAAGTCAACACAAAGGTTGAGTGAATCCATAGAGTTTAAAGTTTAATCAGTTTGAATACAAGCTAAGTAAAAAGAAATCAGTTATATCACTGTTCGGTATATTGCACTAAGCCTCATGACACGCAATGCGTTAACAGTTTCCAGGTTTTACCAACAAAATTAAATGAAAGTAATCTTGCCCCTGTGTAGGAGTTTGCCAAAAACTCTTTATAGATTACAAATATAACGCATTTGTCTATCCGGCTACCACAAAGATATCCATCCGACTAGTACAAATGGGTCATCAGGCCAATAGATCTATTCAAATATTCGCGCTCACCCAACAGGTGACTAATGTCGCATGATATGAGGGACTTTTTAAATATAAATAGGCAACAGTTAACTTAGGCAATAACAATCAGAAAATACTTGTGTTCGGTTTAGTAGCATGTATCTCCCCACAAGTTTGAAAAACGTATAAAGAAAAGTGGGACTACAAACTCACCTTGACAGTCTGGATGGAAAACAAAGTTAAATAGAGTTGATAAACGTCTCCGGCACACAACCTGGGTTGGTATGTCAAGTTTCAGTAATCGTTTTTAATTATATATAAGTTTTACTGTTTTAGTATTCGTTTCGTGACGGTTTGGTTGTTGATTAAATGTTAAAATTGAGACAACATGAAGTCTCTTCAAAAGTTATATAAGATTTATCTTATTTTGTATTTTATGTTTTTGTTTCATTGGTTCGTTAATTATTTCCCGTTCGTTTGTTATCGAGATAAACGTATTTTAGTTTTTATTAGTTTTTATTATAAATATATTTAGAATATATTAATAATAATAATAATTATATAAAGTTACGCTTTTTACCCTATAGTTTCACATATTGACAGTTTATACCCTTGAACTTTCATAAAATGACAATTTTTACCCTTAACTTTCATAAAATTACAATTTTTACCCTTAAACTATGGTGAAATGACAGTTTGTACCCTATAGTTTCAAAATTGACACTTTTTACCCCTAAACTGCAGATCGACATGTATTTTAGACTACGTTATAAAACTAATTAGAGTCTTGGTAGAAAATACCCTTGAGACATTTATGTTGTTACACCCGACGTCCTTAATTCAATAAAACGCGTTATAAGTTACGGGAAAAGGCACGAATTTCTATGACTCCTTTGTACTTGTTATTATCAGTTTATAAACATCATTCTTACAACTTTTTAGCTCATGATTCGAGCTTATGAGCTCGCAGAAATAAAAAGGAGTGCGTTAAAAACAGTTTGCGACTAGACCAAAAAGGACTTGAATAACTTTGAGATAAAGCGATCTTTTTACGACGTTCTTTTTCCTATAATCAGTTAGCTAGGTGGTCTTTAACTTGGCCAAAATTCAGAATTTTTGAAGGTCTTTTAAGGGTCGAAATAAATGTGCAAAGTTGGTCGATTGGAACACTTGTTTGACAAAAACTGAAAAGAATAAAAAGACTTGGTTTTCAGCTAGCGACAGGGCAGAAAAAGGGCACAATTTAGGACGGGGCGAAACAAGATTTTTACAACGCTTTTATTTCTTTAATAACTATGCTGGGAGGTCGTTAAAGTGGCAAAGTTATAGATTTTATTGGAGCTGTTTGGATGTCGAATTAAATGTCCGAAGTTGGGTGTTTGGGGATTGCTTAGCGATAAGACCAGAAACACAAAATAGGTTTAATTTTTGATTCGTAAGTGTACAAACTAGTTTTTAACGTATGTTAACATGATTATAAATATATCTAATCTATCTCCTAAACATTTTAAGGTTCCTTGATTTAGTATTGTGTGAAAATAAAATAAATGGGGTGTGTTTGGTTCACTCGACAAAAGAGAAAGAAAAAGAAAAATATAGTAAGCATAATTTTTGACGTAGTTTGTTATTAGAGATTGTTTTAGTAATGTTTTTAGGAGTATTTAAGAATTATAAAAGGATTGAAATAAGGCTAGAAACACTTACTTAGATTTTTAGTCGATTAAGGATATATGTGTCGAATTAGCTTCTAAATGGAATACCAAAGTTTCTCTTCCCCCTTAGGCTTGCTCAAGATTTTTCCTAGCTTCTATGAGGGCTGTGTGATTAGTGGTTTAGTGAGGATAGGCTGTGTTTGGTTGTGGTCGAAATATGGTAAGAAAAATAAATTTATGGTTGTCGATTATATATAGGAAAGGAAAGGTTTGGGTTTTTATGAGGCTAAGTCACCATGTCTTAGGGAGGAGAGGACATGGTGATGTGGTTTAGGGTTTTTGAGGATAAGTGGATGTAGGGGGAGGGAAGTCGTGGGATGTTAATTGGTGGTGTTAATGTGTTTTTTTAAAACCAAATGTTTTACCTACTTATGTGATGATCTTAGGACACATGTTCATGTGGATGGTTTTGGGACATAGAAGAGGTTTTGTGGTGTACGTTTGGCTTAAGAGTTAGTGAGAAAATTTGTTTAGTTCAAGTAATATTAGAATCGAGCTAGGGTAGGATTATATGGTTCGAATGGTTGTGATAAGTGATACATTGGCTATGACATGTTGTACTTAGGGTTTATATGGAGTACTAGTTAAGTTTTAGAGTTTTGTGTTATGCCTTTATTGAATGAAAATTAATCTAGGATTTGTATATTTATTTTCTTGTGTCGAATTGTAAGAAAAAGAAAAGGACATGGTTTGTGCTTAAAAGAGTTGTACTATGGGCTCATTAGGGTTATACTAGGGTTTTTGAAATAGGAAAAATATATTTTTAATGCTTGGTTAACTTATATTAATTATATGTAAATTTTATTAAGTTTTAAAATATATAAATGGGATTTTAGGGTTTTATGCATTGAATGCTTGTACACTGGGTTTAAGGGATTGTACTATGGTTTAGGTAATATAGAAAATATATTTTTTGAGTTTTCTTAAGTTACTATAATTATGTGTTAATTTTACAAGATTAAAAAGTATAAAAATGAAATTTTAGAATTTGGTGCATTAAACACTTGTACATTAGCTTAGATGAGTTGTACTTATATTTAGTGAGTTTAAAAAATTTATTTTTAAAATTAATGCATGAAATACTTGAACAATGTGCTTTAAAATGGGTACACTGGGGTTTATAACGGTATTTTTATTAAAAGTATGTTTTTGTGCTTAAATGACTTGTACCTTGTCCTGAAGGACTTGTACAATCATATTTTATAAAAATCAAATATATATTATTTAGGGTTTGTGATTTTATTACATAAAATCATGATTTTGTGAAATTAGGGTTTATATCGGGAGTTTAAGTGGAATTAGGGTTTTTGTGCTTTGGTAACTTGTACATTAGTATTTTAGGGTTTAGTTGTTTCATAAGTGTTGTTTTAATAGTTTTAGGGTTTTATAGAAACTCTATTGGATAGGAAACGTTTAGTTTAAACGTACGTTAACGAATACACGTAAAATGGCAAATGGAATATCATAAGGTTTTTATACTTGACATATGAAAATATTTATATGAATAAACATTAAGTACGTTGAGGCTGGGTTGCGTGCGAGCACGTTTATCGAGGATGTGAGTTACGTCACATAAGATAGTAGTTATGATCAGAAAATAATAATAAAAAAAATTATACGTAGAAAAAGGATAAGTATTCTATGAGATAGTTTATTACACTGTGGGATTTTACGAATGGTTACAGTATCCCCCCATTGAAGGGAATCTCATCTTGAGATTCAGTCTATGTTGGTCGAGATGTGAGGGAAAAGGTTTGGGTATCTTGTCCGTCTTTAATTTTCTTATTTTCCTGGGCTAATTCTGGTCCTTTCTTAGGGTTCTACCTAACCTTAATGATGGGAATATGGCTGCTACACATGACCTAAATAGATAGGGAAATTTTGAGATTCCAATTTATTTAGATAGGGAGTGTGAGATTGGGAAATCGTATAACGATTTGATTGGTAATATGAGTTTGATATGCTTAAAATGCCTAAAGTTTAAGAATAATATTATATATAATATTATCTTGTGGTTATGTCCTTTAAATCCAATAATACCGTTTCGCTATCAATTCTTGGTTATATTCTTAGTCTAAAAGGGTTGTCTAGGAATTTCCATTCGGTACTCAAGGAATTGTAATTTCGCTAGTTTTATTCCTATTGGATGAAATAAATTTGAATGTTTTGCCACCTAATAAATCCAATGACCGTGAATAGTAACTTATAACAGCTATGAACAGTAACATACAACGGCCGTGAACAGTGATCGTGAATAGTGTTTTCTAACAGTCAGGAATAGTATTTTAACGGCTAGTTTTTGTCCTATAAATACCCTATTTTTAATCATCATTCTTCCATCACCAAATTCTCTCATTAAAATCTCAAAATGCCGCACTTTCTTACAATCTTAGCGATCGCTTATGTTATTCTTGGGGTTATCTATGTAGCGTACGTCCCTAATGAAGATTACGAATTCATGGTTTGAGTTCTTGCGGTACTTATGCCATTCGTAACCCTAGCTATCGGTGTGGACAAGTTATGGAGGTAATAGTCTTGCGCTAGAGTTGTTAAAATAAGTCCTTATTGTATTTCTATGTAACCCTTGATGAAATAAATCTCGGTTTTTTCTATGTCAAAGTTTTAGTCTTGGTATTGTGGCTAATGTTTTGTTCGTATGTATCGCACAAGATAATCAAGGTGATTCATCCAGTTGTTGCTCTTGCTATCGTGGTATTGCTGGGGGTCTTTGTTGCTATGGCGGATCAACCTATTAGTGATTATATTCCTTTCCTTATAATCATTGTAACACTAGTACTCCCGATGCTAATTATCTCGCTATATATTAATTTTCATGGATTCTAATAAAATTTGTACTATTTGTGTTTTCCTTAAATCTTGTGAATTCTTAGGGTTCTAATATTTGTACTTTTATTGGTTTCCTATCTTAGAGAATATGGGTCTTAGGTGTAAACATCTACTGTGGTTGGTCAAAAGGAATAATTATGAACATTTTGTTTTGTTTCAAAGTTTTGCTTTTGAATGAAAATTGTTATTAGAAAATCTGAAAAGATAACTGTCCCATTTATGACATGATTCTTCCTGAATTAGACATAGTTGATCAGGCTATGTATAATTGAGGATCAAATAATGTGATGTTTGGCTCAGTTACATTGATACTTATGTTTATTCAAAAGGTTTTAGATGGTGTTCAACGTTTTGCTTTTGTAAAATTACAACATAAATAATTTTCAAAAGATTAAGAAAATTTTTGTTCATACTACTGTGATGAGTCAGGAATTTCTAGGGTGACAATAGGGTATCCTCGAAATAAATCTTAAGGTTCGTGGAGAAATCTTACAGTGTGGTAATTCTCTATTGTTCAGTCCGAAATAATATTAACCTAATTTCTAAATGTATTACAGTGTATTGCTACGTAATAGCTAGAGTGAATGGTGTAAAGACTGAGATTAGACGTAAATTGTGTTTATTATAGTAATATTACAAGGTAGAGGTTCATATAGTAGAAGGGTAATTGTTATACTTAGGTTACATCCATCGTAACTAAGGTAAAGTACAAAAGGAAATATCACTTAGAGAGTTCTAAACTAAAATTTATTTATCTACTACAGACATTTATCTTTGGCTTAAATACTAATGTCATCTTTGGATATCGTTGGGATCTTAAAGAGTTCTCTTTCTTTTGCACTAATTTTGGCTTTCCTATTGGTATTGTGGTTTTCCTATCATCGAGCTTTCGCTTTTGGTTATTTTTCTTAAATGTAATACTTTGTTTAATTCCTAGGGCATGGGTAATGGTAGGTTTAATTATCCTTTTTGGGCCATTAGGGTGAGTTGGTCTATAACCCGTGAAACTTTCATGGGTATACTTACAAGACACAGCTGTCTTCTTTTCTCCTATTTCCATATTGTTGTTATTCAGATGGGCTACTGCAGTCACTTAGAGTTCTGCTGCCATTGATGTTGATTACTAACATTTGGTTAACCTCAGGAGTTATTGGTGGGGTTGGCTTTCTTCTACCAATACAAGAAATATGAATTTTAGAATTCCCGTATTGATCATGTTAGAATAATTACATATCAATACTCAAAATGCGAGTTATATCATATCCTATTTGAGAATCATAATATTACGATGTGTCTGGTTAAGATCGTAGATAAATGATTAACTCTTGGTATGAAACTGCTAAGGAACAAACTAATCCATCTACAAAAGCTGAAATTCAGCAACTTTCTCTTCATTCATCAAGTTTTCTTTCAAAATTTGTCTTATGGGTTCTATGGTTATAGCCTAATTATGGAAGGTATATGAAATCATAATAATCTTAAGTAAGGTCCTGGTAAGTCTGGTTATAATAACTGAAAAATAACATGATATTAATAAATTGATTACTTGTTTTTATAAAACAGTTAATACAAGGTCTTTTATTAATGCTCCATGTGGTAGGTTAAGGATTCTCTGTCTCTAGTATAAGTTGTTTGGCCCTTTATTGAAAATAGTGGTCCTAGTTTCTGTTACTAAGTTTAAATGGAATAGTTGGGGGATAGAAACTTATAGATAATGGTGGAGGTTGTGGTGGAGGTGTTGGGATTGATGGCACTTAAGTAGGTATCATATAAGGAGATGATGTAGGCACTAGCGTGATGTCTGGTACTGTTGTAATATTTTTCAATATCCGAGTCCGACATAAGAGGGATAGAATGGGTAGCGGAAGTCATGTTTCTGTAACCACCCGGTAATTATGAATATTTCACTAAGTAACTAAATAATCAACAATAAACATATATAAGTAGCATTTTAGTGGCGTTGTGGCATGGAGGACTTTGGTTAAGTTTGTGAAAAGTGGTTATAGTTTAGGTTTTATCCTTGTTCTCTATAACCATAGGCTCTGATACCAATCTGTAACACCCCCGTTTTTGATATATGCAGCGGAATATAAGTTTGGGGTATTACTTCAAGTATCACAGTCATGAGAATAGAAAACGACTCGAAAAGAGACGTTTTAACTAAAATTGTTATCATTCATTTATTAAATCCAATTACATAATTTAGGTCCTAGCGGGAAGTTTGGAAATGCGTTATAAACGTTACATTGTTCATTTGAATGATAACAAAATGGACACTCTTTTTATAAGAAGAAAGTCCACAGCCACTCCATGCCAAGTTTAGTCTTTAAATTACCTGAGATAAAACATGCTAAAAAGTCAACACAAAGGTTGAGTGAATCCATAGCATTTAAAGTTTAATCAGTTTGAACACAAGCTAAGAAAAAAGAAATCAGTTATATCACAGTTCGGTATATTGCAGTAAGCCTCATGACACGCAATGTGTTAACAGTTTACAGGTTTTACCAACATAATTAAATGAAAGTAATCTTGCCCCCGAGTAGGAGTTTACCAAAAACTCTTTATAGATTTCAAATATAATGCATTTGTATATCCGGCTACCACAAAGATATCCATCCGACTAGTACAAATGGGTCGTCAGGCCAATAGATCTATTCACTATATTCGCGCTCACCCAGCAGGTGACTAATGGCGCATGATATGATGGAATTTTTAAATATAAATAGGAAACAGTTAACTTAGGCAATAACAATCAGAAAATACTTGTGTTCGGTTTAGTAGCATGTATCTCCCCACAAGTTTGGAAAACGTATAAAGAAAAGTGGGACTACGAACTCACCTTGACAGTCTGGATGGAAAACAAAGTTAAATAGAGTTGATAAATGTCTCCGGCACGCAACCTGGGTTGGTATGTCAAGTTTAAGTAATCATTTTCTATTATATATATAAGTTTTAGTATTCGTTTCGTGACGGTTTGGTTGTTGATTAAATGTTAAAATTGAGACAATATGAAGTCTCCTCAAAAGTTATATAAGATTTATCTTATTTTGTATTTTATGTTTTTGTTTCTTTGGTTCGTTAATTATTTCCCGTTCGTTCGTTATCGAGATAAACGTATTTTAGTTTTTATTAGTTTTTATTATAAATATATTTAGAATATATTAATAATAATAATTATATAAAGTTACGCTTTTTACCCTATAGTTTCACATATTGACAGTTTATACCCTTGAACTTTCATAAAATGACAATTTTTACCCCTCAACTTTCATAAAATTACAATTTATACCCTTCAACTATGGTAAAATGATAGTTTGTACCCTATAGTTTCAAAATTGACACTTTTTACCCCAAAACTGCAGATCAACATGTATTTTAGTCCAAGTTATAAAACTAATTAGAGTCTTGGCAGAAAATACCCTTGAGACATTTATGCTGTTACACCCGACGTCGTTATTTCAATAAAACGCGTTATAAGTTACGGGAAAAGGCACGAATTTTTACGACTCCTTTGTACTTGTTATTATCAGTTTATAAAAATCATTCTTACAACTTTTTAGCTCATGATTCGAGCTTATGAGCTCGCAGAAATAAAAAGGAGTGCATTAAAAACAGTTTGCGACTAGACTAAAAAGGACTTGAATAACTTTGAGATAAAGCGATCTTTTTACGACGTTCTTTTTCCTATAATCAGTTAGCTGGGTGGTCTTTAACTTGGCCAAAATTCAGAATTATTGAAGGTTGTTTGAGGGTCGAAATAAATGTACAAAGTTGGTCAATTGGAACACTTGTTTGACAAAAATTGAAAAGAATAAAAAGACTTGGTTTTCAGCTAGCGACAGGGCAGAAAAAGGGCACAATTTAGAATGGGGCAAAACAAGATTTTTAAAACGCTTTTATTTCTTTAATAACTATGCTGGGAGGTCGTTAAAGTGGCAAAGTTACAGATTTTATTGGGGCTTTTTGGATGTCGAATTAAATGTCCAAAGTTGGGTGTTTGGGGACTACTTAGCGATAAGACCAGAAACGCAAAATAGGTTTAATTTTTGATTCGTAAGTGTACAAACTAGTTTTTAACGTATGTTAACATGATTATAAATATATCTAATCTATCTCCTAAACATTTTAAGGTTCCTTGATTTAGTATTGTGTGAAAAATAAAATAAATGGGGTGTGTTTGGTTCTCTCAACAAAAGAGAAAGAAAAAGAAAAATATAGTAATGTTTTTAGCATAATTTTTGACGTAGTTTGTTATTAGAGATTGTTTTAGTAATGTTTTTAGGAGTATTTAAGATTTATAAAAGGGTTGAAATAAGGCTAGAAACACTTACTTGGATTTTTAGTCGATTAAGGATATATGTGTCGAATTAGCTTCTAAATGGAATACCAAAGTTTCTCTTCCCCCTTAGGCTTTCTCAAGATTTTTCCTAGCTTCTATGAGGGCTGTGTGATTAGTGGTTTAGTGAGGATAGGTTGTGTTTGGTTGTGGTCGAATTATGGTTTGAAAAATAAATTTATGGTTGTCGATTATATATAGGAAAGGAAAGGTTTGGGTTTTTATGAGGCTAAGTCACCAAGTCATAGGGAGAAGGGGATATGGTGATGTGGTTTGGGATTTTTGAGGACAAGTGGATGGAGGGGGAGGGAAGTCGTGGGATGTTAATTGGTGGTGATGATGTGTTTGTTTTAAAACCAAATGTTTTACCTACTTATGTGATGATCTTAGGGGTCATGTTCATGTGGATGGTTTTGGGACATAGAAGAGGTATTGTGGTGTACGTTTGGCTTAAGAGTTAGTGAGAAAATTTGTTTAGTTCAAGTAATATTAGAATCGAGCTAGGGTAGGATTATATGGTTCGAATGGTTGTGATAAGTGATACATTGGCTATGACATGTTGTACTTAGGGTTTATATGGAGTACTAGTTAAGTTTTAGAGTTTTGTGTTATGCCTTTATTGAATGAAAATTAATCTAGGATTTGTATATTTATTTTCTTGTGTCGAATTGTAAGAAAAAGAAAAGGACATGGTTTGTGCTTAAAAGAGTTGTACTATGGGCTCATTAGGGTTATACTAGGGTTTATGAAATAGGAAAAATATATTTTTAATGCTTGGTTAACTTATATTAATTATAGAGTTAAGTACATTTTTGGTCCTTGTGGTTTACCGGGTATTTCATTTTCAGTCCAATTTTTTGAAATGTATCGGATCCACTCCAAAATCGTCGACCCGTTGCGGGTTTGGTCCAAATTTTCGTTACAGGTTTGCACCATTAGTCCCTGAGCTAACGGCCGTCAGTTCTGTTAGTTATCATGTGACAACGTTAGTCCATTTAGTTAGCGATTATTAGCAACGTTAGTCCTTTAGACATTTTTGTCCGTTTTTCTTATGTTTTCATACGGTTTTGTCCGTTTTTATACGTTTTCGTCCGTTTTTAGTCGTTTTCATCCGTTTTTCTTACGTTTTAATACGGTTTTGTCCGTTTTTTTCGTTTTTGTCCGTTTTTCTTACGGTTTTGTCCGTTTTTATCCGTTTTTGTTCGTTTTTTTCATTTTTGTCCGTTTTTCTTACGGTTTTGTCCGTTTTTATACGTTTTCGTACGTTTTCGTTCGTTTTTTTTTTTTTTGTCCGTTTTTCTTACGGTTTTGTTCGTTTTTATACGTTTTCGACCGTTTTTTTCCGTTTTCGTTCGTTTTTTTTCGTTTTTGTCCTTTTCTTACTTTTGTCGTTTTATACGTTTTCGTCCCGTTTTTTCCGTTTTCGTTCGTTCTTTTTTCGTTTTTGTCCGTTTTTCTTACGGTTTTGTCCGTTTTTATACGTTTTTGTCCGTTTTTATCCGTTTTCGTTCGTTTTTGTCCGTTTTTCTTACGGTTTTGTCCGTTTTTATACATTTTCGTCCATTTTTTTCCGTTTTCGTTCGTTTTTTTCGTTTTTGTCCGTTTTACTTACGGTTTTGTCCGTTTTTATTCGTTTTCGCCCGTTTTTCTTAACTACGAAAAAAAATTAAAAAATTAAAAAAAAAAAAAAAAAAAAAAAAATTTAAAAACAAATTTAAAAAATACCTTTTTTATCAAAAAAAATTTTTTCCGATTTTTTTTATAAAATTTTTTTTTTTTCCGAAAATTATTTTTGAAAATATTAAAAAATTGAAAAAAAAATTTCAAATTTTTTTTTTATAACTTTTTTTTTCGCAAAATATTTTTTTTTAATTTTTTAATATTTTCAAAAATAACTTTTTTTTAAAAAAATTTGCGAAAATAATTTTTTAATTTTTTTATAATATTTTCAAAAAAATTTCGAAAAAAAAGTTATAAAAAAAATTTTGATTTTTTTTTTTTCAATTTTTTTAATATTTTCAAAAATAATTTTTAAAAAAAAAATATATTCGGAAAATTTTTTTTTTTTTTTAAAATCGGAAATTTTTTTTTTGAAAAAAAACTATTTTTTTAATTTGTTTTTAAATTTTTTCAAACAAATTAAAAAAATATTTTTTTTTCAAAAATTAAAAAATGAATAAAAACGAAAAAAAGAACGAAAACGGAAAAAAACGGACGAAAACGTATAAAAACGGACAAAACCGTAAGAAAAACGGATAAAAACGAAAAAAAACGAACGAAAACGGACGAAAACGTATAAAAACGGACAAAACCGTAAGAAAAACGGACAAAAACGACAAAAACGAACGAAAACGGAAAAAAACGGACGAAAACGTATAAAAACGGACAAAACCGTAAGAAAAACGAAAAAAAACGAACGAAAACGGATAAAAAACGGACGAAAATGTATAAAAACGGACAAAACCGTAAGAAAAACGGATAAAAACAAAAAAACAAACTAAAACGGAAAAAAATGGACGAAAACGTATAAAAACGGAAAAAACTGTAAGAAAAACGGACAAAAACGAAAAAAAACGAACGAAAACGAATAAAAACGGACGAAAACGTATAAAAACGGACAAAACCGTAAGAAAAACGGACATAAACGAAAAAAACGAACGAAAACGGATAAAAACGGACAAAACCGTAAGAAAAACGGACAAAACCGTATTAAAACGTAAGAAAAACGGATGAAAACGACTAAAAACGGACGAAAACGTATAAAAACGGACAAAACCGTATGAAAACATAAGAAAAACGGACAAAAATGTCTAAAGGACTAACGTTGCTAATAATCGCTAACTAAATGGACTAACGTTGTCACATGATAACTAACAGAACTGACGGCCGTTAGCTCAGGGACTAATGGTGCAAACCTGTAACGAAAATTTGGACCAAACCCGCAACGGGTCGACGATTTTGGATTGGATCCGATACATTTCAAAAAATTGGACTAAAAATGAAATACCCGGTAAACCACAAGGACCAAAAATGTACTTAACTCTTAATTATATGTAAATTTTATTAAGTTTTAAAATATATAAATGGGATTTTAGGGTTTTATGCATTGAATGCTTGTACACTGGGTTTAAGGGATTGTACTATGGTTTAGGTAATATAGAAAATATATTTTTTGAGTTTTCTTAAGTTACTATAATTATGTGTTAATTTTACAAGATTAAAAAGTATAAAAATGAAATTTTAGACTTTGGTGCATTAAACACTTGTACATTAGCTTAGATGAGTTGTACTTTTGAGGGAAAGGATATGTCTCGCTTCGAATCCAACAATGTTTAAGTATAGTATCATTGACCATAGATCAACAATACTATACGGGGGGGGGGGAGGGGGGAATGATGACGTATGTGGTCTAATAAGACCCAACTCGCCCTATGAAGCACCGGCTTATGGGCCGCTTGGTAAACTACTCTAAGATGGTCACTGGACGGAAGGCATGTCCGACTGATAAAGGCTGAAATGCCATAAGGTACTCTTTAAGTATTAAATCATCAGTCTTTTACTAATAATGCAATACTGGGGGGACATATTGACGTATGTGTCCGGACGACACATACCGAACCGAAGAATCTCCATCAGTCCGAAAAGTGTTGATATAAATAATGCCTAAAAACATTATTAATACTTATTGATATCTCTATGTTTTGATAATCACAAAATGTAAAATCATTAAACATAAACTTATTAAATAAACAAGTATTTAGTTGTAAATATTCATTTCTACAACTTACTCAGTTAAGGTATGTATAAACAAAATGCCTAATGCATATGATCAAAGGAACATTTTCTTAACCACTAGAATTTTTATAAAATGACACAAACATTTTATATCTTTTACAAAATCATTTTTGGTAATTAAAGGAAAATGTTTAATCCGTAATAAATATATGAATTCAAATTTTCAACCAAAAATGGGAAAAATGTTCCAGGAAAACCTTCCCCACAAAAAGACAAAGCTGGGCAACGGATATAATGGGCGGCCTCCTTAATTAAGCAGGCGGCCCCCTTAATATTTAAGGGGACCGGCCACGCTCCTCCAGTCCCCAGCTTTGCCTATAAATACTGGACTATTCCTGGACTTTTTCCTCACCTTTTGCACTAAAACTTTCTGTCCAAATCTTTCCTATTCTTTATAATTAATCCTTTGAACATATAATTATAAGCTTTTGTTTCAAGTGATCCAAAGCTTCAACCTCTCAAGTGCAAGAGAAGAATACTTCTATCCCTCAAGACAAGAAGTATTACAACTTGGTGTATCTCTTCCATCCAAGTTGTTGGTGTATCATAATTGTAAATCATTTTTTCATTTGTATAAGTTGTGTATATTTGTTAGATAGGTGTGAACATAATTGTTTAGGCTAGTTTAATGTGTAAGTAGTGAAGTTGTGAAGAAGTTAAGGTGTGTAAGTAGTGAATGTGTGAAGAAGTAGAAGAGTATATAAGTAGTGATAGGTCGTGAAGTAATTGTGAAGCCGTTGTGAAGAAGCTGTGAAGCCGTAGTGAAGAAGTTGTGAAGAAGTCGTGAAGAAGTTGTGAGATTGGTTCTAGCTACGATTTAAACTCGACATTTAGCTTTGTGTCGTAAAATTGGTGTAAGCGAAAGTTGTGTAAGGTTTTCTCCGCCATAAGGGAGCTTGTTGACATAGTGAAGAAAACTCTCGAGTTAGGTGCTCGAGGAGTGGAGTAGGGCAAGGAATGTGTCCTTGTAGCCGAACCACTATAAATCCTTTGTCTCGCGGTTCGATCTTTCCATCTCTATCTTTCATTTCATTTCATTACTTTACTTGCATTGTTAATTTAGATTTACTTATATTTGTTCATATTGTTCAAGAGTTGAGTTCACATAAATTCGAATCTAAGTAAACAAAGTTTTTATAATAAATTAAAAAGACGTAAAACTATTCAACCCCCCTTCTAGTTTTCCACAATTGGTATCAGAGCCAGGTTAAACAAGATTTTTAAAATAAATTGTATTTTAAAACTTGAAACGATCTATGGAATCCGAAAAATATTTAGAAGGGCAATCTATGCAAAGACCACCACTATTCGAGAGTGATGGTTTTCTTTATTGGAAAAATAGATTCGAAACTTATGTGAAATCAAAAGATCTTGATCTTTGGCATGTTATTACCTATGGTGACTTTCCCCCTATTCAAAATAATCTTTTAACTAAAATAGATGAAATTGTACCTTTTGAAAAACAAAATGATGATTTGAAAAAGAAACTAGCAAAAAATAATGAGGCTAAAATGGTAATTTATAATGCATTACCACGCAAAGAATATGAACGAATTTTTATGTGTCAAACCGCAAAAGAAATTTTGGATTCTTTATTAATCACTCACCAAGGTAATAGTCAAGTCAAAGACAACAAAATAGATCTTCTTGTTCAACAATATGAACAATTTACAATTCCTGAAGAGGAATCTATTGATAATGCATTTGCTAAATTTAACACTATTATCACAAGTTTAAAGGCACATGATGAGACTTTTTCTAGCAAAAATTGTGTAAGGAAATTTATTAGAGCATAGCGAAGGTCACGGCTATTGAAGAATCGAAGAACTTGATGACGTTATCGCTTGATGAACTTATCGGCAACTTGAAGGTCCATGAAGAAATTATAAAGAGAGACTCGGAAATGGTCAAGAGCAAGAAAGATCAAATCAAATCTCTTGCGCTAAAAGCCAAAAAGGAACTTAGTGATGATGAAGATTCAAGTGACTATAGTGAAGACGAAGAATATGCAATGGCCGTAAGAGAGTTCAAGAAATTTTTCAAGAGACGAGGAAGATTCACAAGACAACCACGAGATGAAAGAAGATCGCTTCAAAGAAATAGGAATGATAACTACGGGAAAAGAAAGTGTTTTAGATGTGGTAGCCCAAACCATCTCATTGGTGAATGTCTAAAGCCACCGGGTTATGATTACCAAAGCGTCTTTGTTAGTGGAGCATGGAGTGATAGCGACAAAGACGAAGCGGACAAAGCAAACGACGAAAAATGTCTTGTAGCTCAAGCTACCGATGAAATATGTCTAGGAATAAATTTGGAGCCCGACGAATGGATTAAGGATAGTGGATGCTCGAAGCACATGATGGGGAATCGCAAGCTATTTTCCTCCTACAAGGCATACAACGGAGGTAATGTTATTTTCGGTAGTGACTTGCGTGAAAAAATCATTAGAAAAGGTACGGTTTCTCAAGACTCCCTAACTATTGAAAATGTTGAGCATATAGATAATTTAACATACAACTTGCTTAGTATAGGACAAATATGCAATAATAAATGTAGGGTTACCTTTACCGATAAAGATAGCGAAATAGTTAAGGACGGAAAGGTCATAGGTAGAGGAATTAGGAAAGGTGGCGTATATGTCATGAAACTAGGAAATAAACCGGAAGATAAAATATATCTAGCAACCTTAGATGAAAACTCTACATTGTGGCATAGGAGATTAGGTCACGCAAATATGCAACAAATACAATCCCTAGCCTCTAAGGAATTAGTTAGAAATTTGCCAAACCTAAGATATGATCAACATTTTTGCGATGCTTGTAAAATTGGAAAACAAGCACATGCTAGTCACAAAGCTAAGAATATAGTCTCCACTACTAGATGCCTAGAATTATTACACATGGACCTTTTTGGTCCATCCGCTGTGCGGAGTTACGGAGGTAACCGTTATACCTTAGTAATTGTAGATGACTATTCACGATACACGTGGACTAGATTTTTAAGTGATAAAACCGAAGCCTTTAATAAGTTTGAAATATTTAGTAAAATGATTCAAAACAAATTAGGATGTTCTATAGTATCTATTAGGATGGACCATGGTTGGGAATTTGATAACGAAGTGCAGTTCGGAAAATATTGTGATTTAAATGGAATATCTCACAATTTCTCCGCTCCCCGCACTCCACAATCAAATGGGGTAGTAGAAAGAAAGAACCGTTCCTTACAAGAAATGAGTAGAACAATGCTAAATAAACAATCTATCCCACAAAAATTTTGGTGTCACGCCGTAGATACATCAACATATATAATAAATAGAGTCTCAATTAGGCGAATTTTAGGAAAAACCCCATATGAGTTATTAAGAGGTAGAAAACCTAATCTAAATTACTTTAGGGTATTCAGGAGCAAATGTTTTGTTCTCAATACAAAGGATTACCTTACTAAGTTTGACCCTAAGTCGTACGAAGGAATTTTTCCTAGGGTATTCGCAAAATAGTAAAGCTTATATAATACTTAATAAACACACTATGAAAGTAGAAGAGTCATTGAATATAACATTTGATGAAACTCCACCACCACCTAAAACATTGCCTCTAGAAGATGATGACCTAGTTGAAGAAGAAGCTATTGAGGTTAGTAAAACTAAACCCTTAGGTGATGATAATAAAAATATAACACTAGGAGAAAACGAAATAGTAAATGTTAAGGAATCTAAATCACACCCATTAGATAATATAATAGGAAGTATAGGAAGCCTAAATCAAAGAACTCTTAGATCACAAGCTCAAGATAAAAATAACTTCTTTTGTTTCCTCTCAACAATGGAACCTAAAAATATAAATGAGGCTTTAAAAGATGAAAGTTAGGTTATTGCTATGCAAGAAGAACTAAATCAATTTAAGACAAATGACGTTTGGGAACTAGTCCCAAATCCCATGAACATGACCATCATAGAAACTAAATGGGTATCTAGAAATAAGTTGGATGAAAATGGAATTGTTACTAGGAACAAAGCTAGGTTAGTTGCCCAAGGTTATAATCAACAAGAAGGAATTGATTATGACGAAACTTATGCCCCCGTAGCTAGATTAGAATCTATAAGAATACTCCTTGCCTATGCATGCGCCCTAGACTTTAAGTTATTTCAAATGGATGTGAAAAGTGCATTCCTTAACGGTTTTATCAATGAGGAAGGATACGTGGCACAACTTCCAGGATTCATTGACTTCGCAAAACCTGATTATGTTTATAAACACAAGAAAGCTTTATATAGACTCAAACAAGCTCCTAAGGCTTGGTATGATCGATTAAAAGATTTTCTTATTAAACATGATTATTCCATGAGAATGGTAGATAACACTCTTTTCACAAAAAAGAAAAGCCCAAATCTCATCATTGTCTAAATATATGTCGACGACATTATATTTAGATCGACTTGTTAGGATATGTGTGATGAATTCTCCAAAATCATGCATGATGAGTTTGAGATGAGTATGATGGGTGAACTAAATTTCTTTCTAGGATTACAGATAAAACAATTAGAAGATGAAATATTTTTTAATCAATCTAAGTACATTAAGGAGATGCTTAAGAAATTTGGATTAGAAGACTCTAAGCCTATGAAAACACCGATGTCTACAGAAGTAAAACTCACAAGAGATGAAGAAGGTGAGTCCGTAGAAAACACTAAGTATAGAGGGATGATAGGTAGTTTACTATACCTAACGGCAAGTAGACCGGATATCATGTTTAGTGTCTGCCTTTGTGCTCGCTTTCAAGAGGATCCCAAAACCTCTCGCCTAGAAGCGGTTAAGCATATCTTTCGATACATTAAAGGCACTATACACTTAAGATTATGGTATCCTAAGGGATCCGGCATAGAAACCATCGTCTATGCGGATTCGAATCATGCGGGAGACTACGTGGATAGAATGAGCACTAGCGGTATTTGCACGTTCATGGGATGTTGCCTAACATCTTGGTTTTCGAAGAAGCAAACCGCTCTTGCTATTTCTACTACAGAAGCCGAATACGTAAGCGCTGGAAAGGCATGTCAGCAAGCACTATGTATGAAACAAGCTCTCGTAGATTATGGCATTAGGTTAGATAATGTCCAAATTATGTGTGATAACAAAGGTGCTATAGATTTAAGTAAGAATCTCGTTCAATACTCTAGGACTAAACATATAGAAATACGTCACCACTTCCTTCGCGATAACGTTCAAAAAGGAAACATATCTATAGAAAAGGTTGCATCGGAAGATAACATAGCGGACATATTCACTAAACCCCTTAAGCGCGAACTCTTTAACCACTTATGTTTAGGCCTAGGAATGATGGAACAAATTGACTAAATTTTCTGCATTTTTGGTACATTTTTAATCGTCAGATGGGCGGACCCCTTAATGTTATATAGGCGGCCCCCTTATTTATTAAGGGGACCGGCCTCTCATTAAGGGGACCGGCCATCTGTCTGACAAAAATTCTTCTTCTTCCTTTCTTCTTTCCTCTCATCTGCGTCTAGGAAACTATTTTGCACAAAATTAAAGATTGAGAAACATTTTTCTTTTGCATGAACATATTTATATACAAGACCCAATCTATTTTATTCAAATCATTCTCACATCTAGGAAGACACATGAAAACCATTTTTCTTGCATTGTTGAATAATGCTAAAAATATTTTTCTTTCATGCATAAAATCTCACATGAATTGTCAAAATATATAACCTAATATATATATCTTTGATATTCATAAATTGAGCAAAATCAAATCAAGGAGACTTTGGATTGTTTCTTAAGAAATTTTTGCATTTAGGAGTCGAAACAATCACATCTCCACATTTGTTGCATATAGGCACACACTAGAACAAAATTGCTAATCACATCTCCACATATGTTCTGATGCGTGGTTTTGCAACCTTACAACAGGTTTTACCTCTCGAGGGATCTCAAGAGGCTTACAACCCCACCAGGCAGTGTACCTGACCGATGTAGTATAGTGTAGTGGTAAGTACGGGGGATTGATCGTTCTCCACAGGGAATAGTGTTCGTTAGGTATGAAAAACTACTCTAATAGGTCTAAGGGTGAGGGAAGATTCTTTTTTTGTATTTTTTATATTTTTTTATGAAAGCAAGTAAAATCTCGGGTTTGAAAGAGTGGGCGAAATTAGTTGCTAGTCAACTAACCCAAGTTACTACGAATGCAAATAAAATAAAATAACAGAAAATGAAAATGTGGTGAAACTTATATGGAGAGAAATGTGTTTACTTAGATTTCCTTACTCCCTAACTATCTTTTACCGGTTGATTAGTGTGTATTAATTGCGTGGATGACGGGTGTATTCCTTAATACCATTCGTGGGGTGGCGTACGTACTTCCCCAACTCTATGAACTCCTACTTCACTCCTATGTCGAGCCGGCTAGGAAGCTCCTAACATGGGATCACTAGAATTCGCTCATGCATTAAATACAACCATAAAAACCTTAGTACGCATTGGTTCATGCTTCTTAAGACGTTCAAGCAAGTTACCGAATAGGAAGTTAGCCAGTTTTCTTAAGCCTAACATAGATGAACAATCATCCAATACAACTAATAACACACTAATAACCAATAATCAATAGCTAGGTTTCATTAGATCTAAGCAAACACAAAGAAAACCTAGCCTAGCATGTTAAACAAAAGACAAGAACAAGATAGAATCAAACAACACATAGACATATTGAATGATTAATTGATAACTTATCTTCAATGTAACATGGAAGATCTCAAGGCAAAAAGCCTTGAAAAAGCTGCTAAAATCGTCTTAGGGTTTTTCACACACAAAGTTCCACACTAATGACAAAAAATTGCAAAACTATATATAGAGATTAAGGGCTGACGGCGTCACGTTATGGATCCTGACGCCGTCACCTCGCCGCTTTTAGGGTTCCCGGATGGCCTTCCTGACGTCGTCCCTCTTTAGTGCTCCAAAATCCGTTCTGGCCTATCAGGGGGTGACGCCGTCAGAATTGAGCTTGACGCCGTCCCTCTTTAAATTAAGTCGTGACGACCTTGATCAGATTAAAGGGTGACGCCGTCAGATTTTTCATGCAAAATTCTCTGGCTTATCATGAGTAATTTTCATATCCACCTTTTTCTTGCCAAGCCATGACGCCGTCTGGGGAAATTCCTGACGCCGTCAAAGGTACTTTTTAGCCGATTTTGAGACTTTGTCGTTTTCTTCACTTTTATGCTCCAAAAACGCCCAAAATGCTTCCTTTTCCAGATTTCTTCTCCAAAGTACCTAAAATGACAAAAGGAACAATTTAGGGCAATATTTGATCAAATAAATACGATTTAGGGATTAAATGACCCCCTAAAAGCGGTACACTTTTCGCTTCATCAAATACCCTTACACTTGAGATTTGCTTGTCCTCAAGCAAATGCGCTTTTATTCTAATCAAAATACAAGTTAGGGGTCATTTAATGCTAACATAAAAGTAATTACAACAAATATTCGTTCCACTTTAATCATAATAAGCACGGAGATTACAAACTAGCACCTCACAAGTAGTGTTTAGATACTCACATCTCTCAAGTGTCATCAAAATAAATCTTATAAATGAAAACGGATAATATCTCTCACTACCTGTCATAGCAAATAGATTACCATAGGCTTGGGAAAGGATCAAAAACCTCCTCCACTAGGCGTAAGCACCTAAGATAAACTATCAAAGAGGGCTTTTAAACGGGTTATAACGTTAGGTGTAGGGATATGATAAACACGGTTTTGTTGGATAAGAGATATTTTACTGGTGGCGAGTTAAAGATCTTGATTAATTACATGTACTATACAATGTTGCTAAGCCAAGACTCGACTCGATCTTAAGCTAAAAACAAAATAACAAAAACATAAAATAAACATAAAATAAAACGGGATGGTAGTCCGTATGTTTTTTCTACTTTTCCTTTTTCTCATTTTTTTGTATTTTTCTTGATTTTTTATTTATTTATTTATTTATTTATTTATTTATTTTTTTTTGCATACACTTTTGCCCTACCATCCAAAATAATACATCATAGGGGCGTTGCATTCCCCTTACACTTGAACTTTTACATAACTTTACAAATAACTATTCTAATGACTCGAATTAAGATAATTGAAAAACTTGGAGTACTTTTAAAATATTTAGCACATATGGGGGTAATAAATGATGTTCTTCCCCATTACTCCATTACACTAGTACTTTACCCATGAGTCCCAATCGTCCCAAAACAATATGTACAAGGATATGACTCGACTTAGCAACCATGTAATCAATTAGATAATTAACTTGGGTTTTAAACAAATGTTGTCACAATAATGCACTAAAAATGAGTGCATACAAGGTAGGCTAAGGCGATTTGGGTGTACATTTAAGTGGGGTGTAACAAATTCTTCCTTTAAGTAAAATGCTTAAAGGTCGAAACGAAAAGATAGGCTCTGAGGGGTGTACTAGGGGTATCGTGTACTAAAAATGAGTACAACGCAAAGGGTGTGGGAGAATTACTTGACCAATGTAGCCAACGTAATTATAACAAAAACACAGGTGTAAAACAATGGGTTAATCCTAATGCCTCTTATCATGTAGTAAATCTAACTACACGAATGTAGTCTCACTTGTGGCCTCGGAATGGTCCTAACGCAAGTTCTAGAATCTAAGTGCTACCGGTACACACATCATAGCATAAATGCTTTTCCTACCAATTCTAGGGGCGAACCTCACATATTTGGGGGTGGAAAATTTTTTAGTGGTACGGTTTTGTGCTAGTCATATAACTCCTATCCGTGAGACGCTCATTAAGATCAAAGTTTCAATCCTATATGTTGTAAAAAAATTTAAATTTGGCACTAAAATTGCCCTAACAGGTATTTATCTCAGTTTTATTACACATCTACTATTAAACAAACAAAAATCAAGTGCAATTGCATTCTCTAATCGTACTTTACCCCCCTTACACTTAAGATGAACATTGTCCCCAATGTTCAAATAACAAGATGTAAAAGTAAAAAGGTAAAAGAATGAAATCAAATACTCCCCTGATTCGCTCGGTGGATAATGTGGTAACACGGTTAGATCTTCTTCCAAAGTAATGTTGAAGCTCCATGACTAATGCATCGCCATAAGCTTGATCCAACAAACATTTCCTTGTCCAAAATAACCTGTTAAACCTGAGAAAACAAACACGAAAACCTTGCATAACATCGGCGGGATAAACTCTATATATAAGGATATAATGCTTGTGGAATGATAATTTTGCAGATTCCTGGAGATTATAAGTTAGAGATTTAATAAAAACTTTTTATGAAAACAAAACTTTCAAAAATTTTCAGAAAATTAAACCTGACGCCGTCAGGTTGTAAATCCTGACGCCGTCAGAAATGATCTGACAGAATTCTCATGTTAAGTTTCCGGAAAATTTTTGGAAAAACCTATACCTTACTTCCTGGAATTCCTGCAAAACATCATTATGACTCGATACAAGCATTTGACTCAAACAAATACTAATATGTATGTTCATTTAATATTATTACGATTCATGTTCATTTGTTCTAATAAACCGATTTGGATTTCCCTTACACTTATCTTTTGCAAAATACCTTTATATGTAGTTAAGACGAAGTTAAAAACAAAATAAAGCATTTTCACAAATTAGTTTTTGAACATGAATCAATAGTGATAAAAATTAAACACACATACGGAAACAAATAAAATCAAACAAACAAATAAATAAACACACAAAGCAAATAAAGCTTGGGTTGCCTCCCAAGAAGCGCTTTTCTTTATTAACGAGTCTTGTAGCTAGACTCAAAGTCCGGGGCTCTACGTTTTTCCGTTTTGCTTCTCAATTGCCCCTCTGATCATTCTAACAACCTCCATATCAATTTTGTATTTAGTTCCAAGGTTCAAGCAATCTTTATAATAAAGGCTTCTCTTATTCCAAACATAGTCCATGCCTTTCTCTTTATCCTCATCATTGATGTCCTCCATCGCACCAATGTTGTCCTTGTCAAATCGAGGCACAAAACGAAATTCATTTACCCGATAAGGCATCCTATATGTGATCCTATCTATGTGATTAGAAAATTGAACCGTGCCTCTCAAACGATCATACATTAAATTGGATGCTTCAATAAATTGCTTACCTAACACCACGCGAGATAGGCGGCAGTCAACAAAACTTGCCAAATCTTCTAAGATCATGAAGTTGGTGACAAAGGTAAAATTCCCAACAAGGATATGCATATCCTTAATCCTTCCAACGAAGTTGCAAATTCCGCCTAGGCACTTGGGGTCCATCCTAGGCTCAAGTGGTGTGTTCATGATCTGGCTATAAAGGCCTGAGGACATCACGTTGATTGGGGATTCACAGTCAATGTAAGCATGCTCAACGTATTGGTACCCAATCATACATGGTATCTTCACATTCCCGGGATCACCCCTCTTAATCCTTGGGTCAATTCTAACAAAAGGTGGTCGAGGGTTATCAACTAGGTTGTTATAGTAAGCAATCTCCTCCTTAGTGGGGTATTCATTGAAATAATCATCAAACCTAGGATCTACCTTCACTTCATCAATTTTCTCAATCAACTTCTCAACCGTAAGATTATTACGTTCTAAGTAATTATCTGAGTATGTGGCGGTCTCTAAGTTGTTCAAGGCATAATCAAGCTCTATATCAATCATTCTATTGAGCTCTCTGAGCTCACTAATCTCATTCTCAAGTTGGCTACGCAACAAAGCTACTTCGCCAGGTGTAAGGGGCGGATTCGCGTTTTCCATAATGGCAAACTGAATAATCAATGAAAATCTTATACGAACAAAAGCACGAAGAAAATAGATAGACTAAAGAAAACCTAGAAAAATAAAATAAAAATCTCACTAGAAAGGAATCTAGTGAGTAGACCTATAAAATAAAAATTCAACCTAAATAATAACTATTCCCCGGCAGCGGCGCCAAAAACTTGATGCGTGGTTTTGCAACCTTACAATAGGTTTTACCTCTCGAGGGATCTCAAGAGGCTTACAACCCCACCAGGCAGTGTACCTGACCGATGTAGTATAGTGTAGTGGTAAGTACGGGGGATTGATCATTCTCCACAGGAAATAGTGTTCGTTAGGTATGAAAAACTACTCTAATAGGTCTAAGGGTGAGGGAAGATTCTTTTTTTGTATTTTTTATATTTTTTTTATGAAAGCAAGTAAAATCTCGGGTTTGAAAGAGTGGGCGGAATTAGTTGCTAGTCAACTAACCCAAGTTACTACGAATGCAAATAAAATAAAATAACAGAAAATGAAAATGTGGTGAAACTTATATGGAGAGAAATGTGTTTACTTAGATTTCCTTACTCCCTAACTATCTTTTACCGGTTGATTAGTGTGTATTAATTGCGTGGATGACGGGTGTATTCCTTAATACCAATCGTGGGGTGGCGTACGTACTTCCCCAACTCTATAAGCTCCTACTTCACTCCTATGTCGAGCCGGCTAAGAAGCTCCTAACATGGGATCACTAGAATTCGCTCATGCATTAAATACAACCATAAAAACCTTAGTACGCATTGGTTCATGTTTCTTAAGACGTTCAAGCAAGTTACCGAATAGGAAGTTAGCCAGTTTTCTTAAGCCTAACATAGATGAACAATCATCCAATACAACTAATAACACACTAATAACCAATAATCAATAGCTAGGTTTCATTAGATCTAAGCAAACACAAAGAAAATCTAGCCTAGCATGTTAAACAAAAGACAAGAACAAGATAGAATCAAACAACACATAGACATATTGAATGATTAATTGATAACTTATCTTCAATGTAACATGGAAGATCTCAAGGCAAAAAGCCTTGAAAAAGCTGCTAAAATCGTCTTAGGGTTTTTCACACACAAAGTTCCACACTAATGACAAAAAATTGCAAAACTATATATAGAGATTAAGGGCTGACGGCGTCACGTTATGGATCCTGACGCCGTCACCTCGCCGCTTTTAGGGTTCCCGGATGGCCTTCCTGACGCCGTCCCTCTTTAGTGCTCCAAAATCCGTTCTGGCCTATCAGGGGGTGACACCGTCAGAATTGAGCTTGACGCCGTCCCTCTTTAAATTAAGTCGTGACGACCTTGATCAGATTAAAGGGTGACGCCGTCAGATTTTTCATGCAAAATTCTCTGGCTTATCATGAGTAATTTTCATATCCACCTTTTTCTTGCCAAGCCATGACGCCGTCTGGGGAAATTCCTGACGCCGTCAAAGGTACTTTTTAGCCGATTTTGAGACTTTGTCGTTTTCTTCACTTTTATGCTCCAAAAACGTCCAAAATGCTTCCTTTTCCAGATTTCTTCTCCAAAGTACCTAAAATGACAAAAGGAACGATTTAGGGTAATATTTGATCAAATAAATACGATTTAGGGCTTAAATGACCCCCTAAAAGCGGTACACTTTTCGCTTCATCTCCACATATGTTCCATCACCAATTCCTTGTTAGTTTCTAGTGCCTTTGTTCTATTATCCTTGCCTTATATGATTACTCGTTTTAATATTCTTGATTGCTAGATAGAATTTCTTGCTTGCTTATTTGTTTAATTAATATGTCTTGCATGCATAATTATTAATATATTACATACATTCTTGCCTAAAACCAAAAACTCAAAACATAGCCCTCCTTAATTCATGAGGTGGCCCCTTTAATAATTAAGGGGACCGGCCCATAACTAAGGGGACCGGCCATCTAAAGGTAGAGTTCACAGAATCTTTTTCTGCTTTTTAGCCCATTTCATCCTACTCTTCCCTAAATTCACAAACATATTTTGTCCTAATCACCCCAACAATTTTATCCATCCTTAATCACATCAATCCTCCACTATAAATAACCCCATTCCTCACCATCTTCACTCATCTCATCATGTCTTCTCCCATCAAACCAAAACCAAAAACCTCAAGGTTAGCAAGGATGACCGAAAAACCCGTGTGGAAAAGAAAAACTAACCCTCACAACAAGTCCATCTCAACAAATGGTGTGACTAGATAACCAACACCTCCATCCTCATTTGTTCCCAACTACTCTCCAAGATCTCAAGCTCATTCCATTGAACCATTTTACAAACCCTATCATGTTGGCCAAACATCCACATTCATTCCAAACTACACTTCTAAACCTCAAACCAACTTCAATGAAACCTTCGAAAATCCTCATCATATTGGTCAAACATCAAACTTTACCTCAAACCACACACCCCAATTTCATCCATTCTCACCAAATGATCAAATCCACATTCCCACGGAAAAGCAAAAGTTTCAAGAAGAGATTAACCAAATCCACAACCTTAGTGATCTCCTTGCTATGCACCTTGAACAACGCAACAAGGGACAACCTCCAACCTCACCCTACTCAAATTGGTTACCCCACTCTCTCAACTTGGATCAAGTTACAAACTACACCCACTATTGTCCTTGTTGCATCTTCCTTCAAAAACAAATTCTCCACTTGAGTGAAGATATTTCTTGGATTGAATATCTACTCACTCGTCCTCATCCTATTCCTCCCCTAACCCAATATAACATCGTTAGATCCACTCCATCCGCTCCATTTCCCTTACCATAAAATAGCTAAGTTCTATTCACATGCTTTCCGCCCCAAAATAAAATCCCTCACCCTTTTGTGTCATAAGCAAGTCCAATCGCTCTCTTTGGCAATATTAGGACCATTAGTATCTTTTACTTATGTTGTAATCCTTATGTTTTAAGCATATTGTGTGATGTAATGATGATTCATGTGTTATACATGATCATCTTGAATGCATGAATAGATTAGTTGTTTGTTCTAAATATTTTTGCTATGCATATATATGTCTTGTGTTCTTAACTTGTTTTTACAGCCAAGATTTCCATAGCTCGTCTCCTTGATGCCCTCGAACGAGGGGGAGTATACATCAAGGGGGAGCTCTAGTTTCCGTCAAAATTCTTAATTGAATCTAGTCGGCATAACCTTTTTGATTCTACAAAAAGGGGGAGAAGTGAATATAAACTCACTAAATACTTGTCCAAAAATAAATTTTTGGGTTTAATGAGTTTAAGTTTTGTAGTCATCAAAAAGGGGGAGATTGTTGATATAAATAATGCCTAAAAACATTATTAATACTTCTTGATATCTCTATGTTTTGATAATCACAAAATGTAAAATCATTAAACATAAACTTATTGAATAAACAAGAATTTAGTTGTAAATATTCATTTCTACAACTTATTCACTTAAGGTATGTATAAACAAAATGCCTAACGCATATGATCAAAGGAACATTTTCTTAACCACTAGAATTTTTATAAAATGACACAAACATTTTATATCTTTTACAAAATCATTTTTGGTAATTAAAGGAAAATGTTTAATCCATAATAAATATATGAATTCAAATTTTCAACCAAAAATGGCAAAAATGTTCCAGGAAAACCTTCCCCACAAAAAGATAAAGCTGGGCAACGGATATAATGAGCGGCCCCCTTAATAATTAAGGGGACCTGCCCCTAATTAATGGGACCGGCCACGCTCCTCCAGTCCCCAGCTTTGCCTAAAAATACTGGACTATTCCTGGACTTTTTCCTCACCTTTTGTAGTGAAACTTTCTGTCCAAATCTTTCCTATTCTTTATAATTAATCCTTTGATCATATAATTATAAGCTTTTGTTTCAAGTGATCCAAAGCTTCAACCTCTCAAGTGCAAGAGAAGAATACTTCTATCCCTCAAGACAAGAAGTATTACAACTTGGTGTATCTCTTCCATCTAAGTTGTTGGTGTATCATAATTGTAAATCACTTTTTCATTTGTATAACTTGTGTATATTTGTTAGATAGGTGTGAACATAATTATTTAGGCTAGTTTAGTGTGTAAGTAGTGAAGTTGTGAAGAAGTTAAGGTGTGTAAGTAGTGAATGTGTGAAGAAGTAGAAGAGTATATAAGTAGTGCTAGGTCATGAAGTAATTGTGAAGCCGTTGTGAAGAAGCTGTGAAGCCGTAGTGAAGAAGTTGTGAAGAAGTTGTGAAGAAGTTGTGATTGAAGTTGTGAGATTGGTTCTAGCTACGATTAGAACTCGAAATTTAGCTTTGTGTCGTAAAATTGGTGTAAGCGAAAGTTGTGTAAGGTTTTCTCAGCCATAAGGGAGCTTGTTGACATAGTGAAGAAAACTCTCGAGTTAGGTGCTCGAGTAGTGGAGTAGGGCAAGGAAGGTGTCCTTGTAGCCAAACCACTATAAATCTTTTGTATCGCGGTTCGATCTTTCCATCTCTATCTTTCATTTCATTTCATTACTTTACTTGCATTGTTAATTTAGATTTACTTATATTTGTTCATATTGTTCAAGAGTTGAGTTCACATAAATTCGAATCTAAGTAAACAGAGTTTTTATAATAAATTAAAAAGACGTAAAACTATTCAACCCCCCCCCTTCTAGTTTTCCACAAAAAGCATTAAGATATTCTTTTAAGTATTGCACCATCGGTCTTCAACCGATCCTACAATACTGGGGGGACATGTTGGCGTATGTGTCCGGACGTCATACTTTGTCCGGACCAACCCCACGTGACCAGACGACACGTACCGTCCGGACTATACACTCACTTTTGGATAGTTACCGACAGGACCGCCGCCAACGCCGCCATGTCAGATTGACAGGGATTGTGTCCCCCACCTGACCTGACACCTAACACCTAGACTAGATGTAGGTCGGCATGCTCTTTTCCAAGACAGAACAGATATCGAGGTCACATTTGGTACCTACCCCTTTTCTCTTTCTATATATACTACTCTCTCATCTCTCATGTAGGTCCACTGGTTATGGATCTAAGTAGCCTGTGTTTCTTAATAGACAACTTGAATAAATCCAAATTGATCTATGTGTGAAACTCTTAACCGTGTATTGTTTGTTAATGCGGAATCTTAACAAGCAACAAGTATGAAGAACACAATAATAACTAACTTCGTAATTTCTATTAATCTTTCAATTTTCACAATGTCATACTAAACATATTGCCGTAGGGTTCCTTTTATACTCTAAGAAAACCCTAATGTTACAAAACGTGTGAAAGGATAAACATATCTTCTAATAAGATAACTAATTCATCCATATCCTTTCCTAACATATAGCTAACTAACTCTGCTATTAAACATAAATAGACTTAACTAATACTGACGAACCGTACTAACTATGTAACTATGTCTGCCAAACTTAACTTTGTATTGGCAGACTTAACTAAGACTAACAGACTTAACCATGTCTTCAACAGACTTAAGTCTGTTCTTCAATAATTCCCAACAATCCTCCCCTAACTTGATCTTGATGCTCCTTGAACTTCATTTTTCTTTCTTGATAAGCTTCCTGAGGATGTTGGACTCTAACTCTTGGAATTATTTTGAACTTTAACTCTTCAAATCATCATATCTGAACTTGTGCAACATCCTTTATCAGCAATCTTCAAACCATCTAATCTTTGCAGCAACATTGACTATTTGTACATCAATTCTTAAAGTTTCATACTATTCTCATCACTTCCAGGTGTGTTAACTCCTGTGAGAGGTGAATCATTGAAAATTTAATGGATTTGATGTCTCTTTACCAGTTAGCCATTAACTCTGGAGTAGCTAATGTTTAGTGTAAAAACCATGGTACATTGATAACCATTTCAACTCTTTGTACATGAAACATGGTGAGTTGAAATACCATATGATTTTTAGCAAATCATCAGCTATCAACGGATTTGATTTGTCTTTACCAAAAGCCGTTTGCTTTTGGACTAGCCAATTCTTTGGTGGAATGCAGACCTCACCTTGGTGAATTGATAACCAGTTATGGATTTCCACAGCCTTTACCACAAGCCATACTCTTGTGGGCTAGTCAACTCTTCACTATTACAGATATGGTGAGTTGATTACCTTACAATTTTTGGCAAATTTTCAGCCATAAACGGATTTGAAGTATCTTTACCAGAGTCGTTTGCTCCAGATTAGCCAGTCCTTATGTGGATTAGACATGGTAGACTGATAACCATTTGTTGTGTTAGTGCAAAGCACCTTCACCAAGTGGGAAGCTCCATTAATCCCACTTATCAACTTGGAAAATTCTTTCAAACACCCCAAACTGCTTCCTTTTGGGATTGCACTTTAATTAGCTCCAACAGTTGATAATATGCTTCATCCTTTTTATCTGCTAGCAGCTTCTTCTGAATCATTTCCTTGCATACCCTAGGATGTAGAGGATATTCAAACTCTGCCAGCATATATATATGTGCCCTCTGCAAAGTCAAACAATGAACCTGGCAACTATCAAAATACCTCCATCTTACTATCTCTTGTTGATAGGGCAGCTTCCAAATCTTGTCAGTTCTGGATGGTGGATCAAACATGGTCTTCGAATCTCCCCAAAGAACTCTCTCAAACTCTTCTTCTAGTCTGTTGTCCCCATGCTTGATTATTATCAGCTTATATAGCTCCTTGAGATCATCTCTGCTTAAATCATTGAGCAACCCTAGAAAATTCACATAGACAACATCTGTGTTATCTTCCCTGATTATCTAAGAAACCACCTTCTTACCAGTTTTGATGATGTTCCATCTGACAAGCTTGGCAGGTTGTGCTAAGCTTTTAGGAATTCAACCCATGGTGAATTCCTCATAAGAGGGTTCTTCTTCCTCTTGCACATCCTCCTTAGCAACATATTTGCCCTTCTTAGCTGCTCTCTTTCTTCTAGTCCATCTCACAATAGGCTTCTTAACTTCAACTTCTTCTTTCACAAGTTCACCTTTTGAACTTTCAGGCACCTTTTCAACCTCAGATACCTTTTCAACCTCAGATATATTCTGCCTTTTGAAGCTTCTTCTGATTGAGTCCTCATAGTCAACAGGCTTGTAGTTTTGATCTCTTTCATAAGCCTTGAGGTACATATCTTCAATCTCTTCATACGACTTTCCTCTCATCTTCTCAAAGGTGGAATGCATCTGATTCTTAAGTATATCTTCATATCAGACATCTTTTGCTGCTTTGTGAGTTTCTTGGTAGAACTGGTAGTACTCTTCTTCTTTTGTGTCTGTTTGAGCTTCTCCATTATATCTCCAAGAGTTTCTGTTTCCCTCCTGGCATTAGTGAAGTCTGCAAGCTATTTTGCCCTTTCCTCAGTTGTCAGACTTTCATTGGCCTTGAGCTCTTCCAATTTTTCCCTTAGCTCAACATCACCCTCAATCATAGATATGAGTGGGTCATCATTAGACTCCTCTTGCAGCTTCTTTGCAAGTAATTCATCTTGTCTTTTCAGCTCTTCTCTTTTTGCTCTTCAGCTGCTTCTTCAGCTTGAATTCTTTCAATCTCAGCTAAGCTTGCTTCCTCCTCTCTTTGTTGCCTCTTTGTTTTCTTTGGCTGAGAAGTTTCTTCAAGTATCTGCTTGCCTTCTCTTTTAGTTGTAGCAGACTTGTCTTCTCTACCAGTATTAACTTGATCAGCAGACTTATCCTCAACAGACTTATCACCAGAACTAACCTTCTCAGCAGACTTAACTGCATCACCATACTTATTTTCATCAATCACCAAACTTCCTTTTTAGCCTTCTCTTCTTCTTCTGTTGAAATTGACTAAGGGTTTTGGCTAAAGTTTCTGCTGCTTCCAATCCCTCTGGACTAATGTCAGAATCTCCAGATGGTTTTCCTTGAGCTGGAGGCAGAAAAACTTGTTCTTCACCCAAATTCCTCCCCTGTTTAGAAGAATTTTCATCTGCAGCCCCCTCCTCATCACTAAAGTGAACTCCTTTGTCTTTCATAACCTTCTCCATCTTCTTGACTTTTCTGACCAAAGTGACAATAGCATTGCCCATGGTTTTATTTGCCTACTCCAATACAGATATCCTTTGAACTAATTGGGGAACCAGTTGTAAGAGAGCATCCACATACATTTGAGCTGATTCCTCCTCATGAATTTGAGTTGGAATCTGGGTTTGCTGCTGAGGTGAAGGTGTTGTGGGTGTAGGTGATGGTGGTTGTGGTGTAGGTAATTTAGGTTGTGGTGTAGGTGATCTAGGGACATCTGCAGGCTCCTCAGTTGTAGGTGATGGGGAGTGTGCTTCTCTTCCAGGTGAGGACAATGATGTACCTGCAATGTTAGTACTAACAGGCAATGTAGCAGGTAATAATGGCTTATGTGCCCCTTCAAAACCTCTTTTCATGTTACTAAAAATTTTATCCTTAAAGGGGACACACACATAAGTCTGCATTTTGTTTTAAGGTTCAATGTCCAATTCCATTTGAAGAAAATGAGGGTACATTATAAACTTGTGTTTACTTTTTACATTTGCTACCATGCCATCAAAGATTAGTTTTGAAAAATTAAAACTCATTCCAAGTGAAAGACAGAACAAAGCAGAAGCAATATTGCTACTAAATTGATCCCATCCTCCACTCTTGGGACTGAGACAGTGCAGCAAATGATGTATTAAAAACCTCCACGGAGGTGAAAAATGGCTTTTCCAAAATGTTAAACCACCATCAGTGGGGTACCCAATATTATTCATACCCTCTAAAATCATATTATTTGACAACATAGTTTCCCCTGAAGCATCATCTAATTTAAGACTCGGATGCTTCAGAGACTGAAACTTCATTGTTATCAATGGTTGCCCTTAAATGTAGAGTCCCATCAACAAGAGTTTTGGAAGTAGCAGTCTCCCAAAACAGTTTGACTAGGGAATCATAGATAGTTGGATTATGACTTAAGGCATACCTTAGATGAGAGCCTTTTAAGAAGTCCACTATCTGTTCAAAGCCGTCACTTTTGATTGGTTTCTTCAAGAAACACAATTGGTTATGTCTGTCACAGTATTTGAGTTGAGCCATTGAAAGATGGTTTGTAAGTACTGGTTGATAGACGTGTTAGGGTTTGAATACTGGTTGTTAAAAACAGAGTGTTCTAGGCCGAAAATACGAAATTTTGAAAATGGAAGTAAATAATAGATAAAGATGAAAAATTAATCAAATATTATCCATATATACCCTTTTCCCCCGAAAAAATAGTAACGGTATTATTTTAACAGAAAAAATCATTAATCGTATGATCAGACCTAACGGTAATAAAATTAATTACATTTTACATTACTAGACTTAACGATGGTCAACCAGTATTAACTCTGACTCACCAGACTTAACACAAATACCAGACAAACATAAGCAAAAAGCATTAGCAAAGCTTCAAAGTACCATCAATCCATGCTTTTCCTGGAAAAATTATTCCAAAAACCAAGAAAATATACAAACATATGTTGTTGCAACCAAAACTAAAAACTACTAACTACCTGAATTAACTCTAAGTCTACCAGAATTAAATCTACTAAGTACTAGTTCTATCATACAAACTATACGTTTAACCTCCCCTTAAATGTAGCTATGGGTTTATCATGCCAATATTAACCACTAAGAAATTGAACCTAGGTCCATCAAAAGCTTTGGTTAATAGGTCAGCTACATTAAAGTTTGTGTGTATCTTTTCCACCCTAATCAATTTCTTTTCAAAGCAACCCCTTATAATATGATGCCTTATTTCTAGGTGTTTGGTCTTAGAGTGATACACTGGGTTCTTTACTATGCAGATAGTACTTTCATTATCAATGTGAATTATAGTATTCATGAAATTCAAACTATAATCCAGCATCTGATTCTGAATCCACAAGACTTGTCCACAGCAATGTACAGCGGCCACATATTCAGCTTCTGTTGTAGATGTAGCCACAATGGTTTGCTTCTTGCATTGCCATGAAATCAATCTTCTGCCAAGAAATTGACAACCTCCAGTTGTGGATTTCCTGTCAAGACTTGCTCCAACATAGTCACTATCTGAATAGGCTTCCAGGTCAAATGATGACTCTCTAGGATACCAAAGACCCAAATTGGGTTTGCCCTTTAGATACCTAAAGATCCTCTTCACAGCATGAAGATGTGAAGTCTTGGGAGTAACCTTAAAACGAGAACAAGCACAAACTGCATACATAATATCAGGCCTAGAGGCAGTTAGATACATAAGAGAACCTATCATGGATCTGTATGGGTGCACATCCACATCATCAGCATCCTCATCTTTTGTTAATGGCACATTGGTCACCATTGGAGTGACTGCTGTCTTTACACTTGCAAGATCAAACTTCTTCAGCATCTCAGCAACATACTTGTCTTGAGAAATGTAATTATAGCCTTCGCTTGAACCGAAGAGAGTGATGCGAACAGTTCAGGAGGCCGTAGATCAAAAGTCCATCTTCCTTTTGTTTCACTTGCAGTCGAAGAAAGAATGTGAGCTCACCCATTGAACTCATCTGAAATCTTCCTTTCATCAGTGCCTCAAATTCTTCACACCAAGACCTTTTAGTGGATCCAAAGATGATATCATCTACATACACTTGCACTAGAATGATATTCTTCTTGTTCCTTTTAATGAACAATGTCTTGTTAATAACACCCCTCTTGTATCCATGCTCCTAAGGGAATTTGGAGAGTGTAGCATACCAAGCTATGGGAGCTTGATGTAATCCATAAAAAGCTTTGATGACTTTGTACACCTTCTTGGGATGAGCAGGATCAACAAAACCATGACGCTGACGAACATACACCTCTTCTTCTATAGTGCCATACAGCAAAGCACTCTTAACATCCATTTGATAAACTATGAACCCCATGTAGGATGCAAAGGCCAAAAATAGCCTGATAGCTTCAATTCTAACTACAGGAGCAAAAACCTCATCATAGTCTATCCCTTCCTCTTGTCTGTATCCTTGGGCCACCAATCTTGCCTTATTTCTGACCACTACCCCCTTTCATCCTTTTTGTTTCTGAAGACCCACTTTATGCCAATGACTTTTGCTCCATGAGGTAGATCTACAAGAACCCATACCTGTTGCAACTTAAACTGCAACAGCTCTTCCTGCATTGCTTCGACCCAACTGTCATCTTCCAAGGCCTCAGAAACCTTGGTAGGTTCCTTTTGAGAAAGGAAACAAGCAAACAGACAGTGTTGTTGATCTTTGTGATTGTTCCTTTGCTGCTTCTTAACAAAACTTAAAAGTGCATGAGCTTCTGACTATTTCTGAACTTTGCTTCTTGTTTGCACTGCTGACTTAGGATCCCCAAGTATTTGACTTTTAGGATGAATATTGTGAATCCTAAGTGTACGAGTTGGACTTACATCCACTTTTTTTTGGGTTAGTTATTGAAGTCAGTAACCACTACTTCGTCATCATAAGAAGCTTCCTCAAAGATCCCTTCACTTGGCTTGTCAAAGATTTCAAGTTCTGGCATCTCAGAATCATTTGGAGTAGTATCAGGTTCAACATAATTAACAAAGTCACTACCAGACTCAAATGTGGAAGTACTGGTAGCCTTCTTTCCAAGATGCTTATCAGCCAATGCATTTAATTCATCTCTGAAAGATGGAATATCTTCTGAAACTTTTGTAGGAGAAGCCTCTTTTCCTTGTGCTTGAGGCTTGATAACAATCTCCTTCTTCTTTGAAGTTGTAGAAGATTTCTTTGTGCCTCCATGAGCTGCATCAGTCTTGACTACTGTTGTAGGAACAACAATGAGTTCCTCAGTCTCGTCTTCTTGGTCAGAAGCATTTGCATCAGAAGTAACTTGAGTACCTGCATTGTTAGTTACTTCTATGGAACCTGCATCAGGGTTAGCTTGATGAAGCAAAAAGTCTCCTTAGAGACATGAATATAATTCATAGAATCAGTTAGATAATCAATATCAAACATCCATCTATAACCTATTCCTTTCACATTAGGTTTCTCCTCATGGAGATTCTCTTCTACTCTTTTTGTCACTAAGTTGTAGACCCTAAAGGCTTTACTGTTTAGTGAGTATCCTACTAAAAATCCCTCATCAGATTTTTCTTCAAACTTGCCAAGCACACTAAGGGTGCGTTTGGTATGCTGCGAGGAATGACAATGGGTATGAGTTTGATAGTAGTGGTGGGTCCCTCAACTATGAAAGTTTGATTCCCCTCTAGTTTGAGGTATATGGAGTATGGATAATATTGAACTTTCATAGTCATAGTTGTGGGCCCTCTCAACTAAAACAAACACCATTAATCACTATGATAGTCATAGTTCCATTCCCTTAGTACCATACCAAACGCACCCTAAGAGTATCTAGAATGGTAACATGGCACCCAAAATGTCTTATGTAACTAATAACTGGTTTATGGCCAAATAAAAGCTCATAAGGAGTCTTGTTTTGAGGTTTAGTCACTCACACCCTATTAAAAATGTAGCAATCCGTATTGACTACTTCAGCCCAAAAAGTGGTTGGTAAGAATGAGTCTGCTAGCATAGTCCTAGCTCCCTCAATGAGGGTCCTGTTCATTCTTTCAGCAACTCCATTTTGTTGTGGAGTTCTAGCATTACTATACTCTTGTTTTATTCCCTTGTTACCACAAAATTCAAGCATGCTTCTGTTCTTAAACTCTATGCCATTGTCTGATCTAATAATCTTAACCTTATGATTAAGCTGGTTTTCTATCTGCCTAATGAAAGTTTGAAGTAAGCCAGTGGTTTCATCCTTCTTAGACATAAATAATACCCAACAAAACCTAGCGCAATCATCAGTAATGACAAGGCAATAACTAGCATGATTTATGCTCTGCACAGAAGTAGGGCGAAAAAGATCCATATGCAAGGTGTGTAAAGGCTTAGTGATAGTCCTTTCTAATTTAGCCTTACATGAAGCTCTATGCTGTTTACCCTTATGACATGCAACACATGTATGGTCATTTTTGAAAACCTTGGAAGGCAAACCTCTTACAAGATTATTCTTCACAAGCTTGTTTAGATTCTTAAAGTTTATATGACCAAGCCTTCTATGCCACAATTTAGATTCATCAATAGTGGCTTATGCAATCAAACAGGCAAAACCTTTTGCAGGTTCAGGTGTCTTCATATCAAAGCTGTACATATTGTGTTGTCTAGGGACTTTTAAGAGTATCTGACTTTCATCAGACTTCTTAAAGTCAGAAGTCAACACAAAACATTCAGTTTCAGTAAAAAGCACCTTGTGCTGCTTATCACAAATTTTTGATATTGAGAAAAGATTAAATTGCCCAAGTTCTTTCACAAAAGACACATTATCAAATTCTAAATTGCCAACTACTATTCTCCCTTTACCATTAATGTAGCCTTTGCTACCTCCAAAAGTAACAGAACCTCATTTGAATTCTTCAAAATATTTTAGGTGATCATTGTTACCAGACATGTGCCCTGAGCATCCACTATCAAATATGCCTCTATCTCCCATGTTCTTGAGTGGATGATCCTGCACATAAAAAAGAGAAATTAGTTTCTCTTAAGGACCCAGGCCTGTGCAGGCTTGGGTCTGCCTTGTGGATCAACATATTTGTATGTTGTGTAGGAATATGATCCATTATTGCTTTGGGATTTATAGGTAAGTTCTTTCTGAAATGGATCCCAAGACCAACATGCTGAGGCCTTAACAGCAGATCCCCCATGTCCCTTTACAGCATTAGAGTTTGGCATTTTTGCTGTATTCTTAGCAATGGGTCTCCTCACAGGTAAATGTGGTTTAGCAAAATTATTTATTTGATTAGATTTGTTCACCTGTGGTCTGTGTGCAACTGGTTGTTTGGGTCTAACATACCCAGAATTAATTTTGGGCTGAACAGAATTAACCTTTTCCCCAACAGATTTAACATTTTGCCTACCAGTATTAATATATGTCCTAACAGAATTAACATGTGATCTACCAGCATTCATTTGTACTGATCTAGGAACAAATTGATTTGCATGATTAACTCTATTTACATTATTCCATGCTGGTTTGGCCATCACATTACCAGTATTAACACGTGTTCGTTTCTTAAGCTCAACTCTCTCATCATTCTCTTTTCATGAAAATCACAATCTTTGATTAAATGACTAAGGCTACCACAAAAAAAAAATCTTTTCTGAGTAAAAGAGTAACCTTTTCCTATCTCTCTTTTCATTCTATCAACCTTGGGTGACTCTTGACTTTTAACAGATTGGCTAGGGGTTTTTATGTGTGAGACACAACTAGGTTCAACTGTTTTAGGTTTTGGTGAAGACACAACTAGCCCACTATTCTTAACAGGTTTAGACTTAGACACCTCTTTTGGTTCATTTTCTGGTTCTGATTCAGAGGGCTCAGAGACATTTCCAATGGATCCTCCACTGTCATTAGATTGACAGGTAGAATACTCACTTGATTTGTCATCTGAGTTACTTGTTTCAGGCTTTTGAGGTCCCTTCTTACCATAAACATACAAAGACTCATCAAACTCTTTCTCTGGTTGAGGAGTGTAGTCTCTATTTAATGGAGGTGGAATTCCTTTAAAATCATTAGTTTTTGAGAATCTGTTGTATACAGGTTTATCAGCAAATTCATCCTCTGTACTAATGAATATTTCTTCCTCATAACTTAGAATCTCACTATCTGATTTTATTTCATATCCTAAGCCAATTTTGCAAGTTGAGCTCATACCAGAATCTACCAATCTAAACAGATTTTTAGAAGAATTATTCCATGAGTCTATTCTTTTCTGCAATTCTTCCTTATCTTTTATAGCTTTCATTCCAATTCTCCTATATTTTTTAAGCTTTTCATCTTTTTCATAGATTTCATTAGCTTGAAAAGTAAGTTTTTCATTTAAGGTATGTTGCTGTTTTTGATAAGTGACAATTTGAGCTTCTAAGATTTTAGCAGCATTAGTGTAAGCAAGTATTTTAGCTTCCTGATCACCTATTTGTTGCAATTGCTCATCACACAATGTTTTAAGACTATTATATGTTTTGATGCATGTTTTAGAACACAAGGATACCTCAGTACTGGAACCAATAGCCATGAATGCATGATTTTGCTCTGTTTCTTCCTCTGTGTGATCTTCCCAGTTACAGCACCAGCTTCCAAAGTCAGCATACCCATTTGACTCTTCTCTTGCTTGTCCACTTCTTGAAAGACTGAATCTTTCTTCTTCTTTCCATCAGTAGTCACTTTTGCTGTGCACTCCCTAGCAAAGTGACCAGTGTTGTGACACCTATAGCATTCAGCATTCTTCTTATTAAACCCAACCGGTGTCTTCCCATCAAATCTGATATTTCTTCCAGTTTTCTTGTAGAACTTCTTCACCCCAAGAGCAATCATTGCTATCTGCCATTTTATATCCATCTCTTCAATGTCTACATCATTGATCTGTTCAAGGTCCTCATTAATGAGGTCCTTGTCTTCTGATCTCTTTGCAAAGAGTGAGTGGATAACTTCATCAGTAAAACCAGCAGGAACCTCTTTCTCTTTCATATTACTTGAAGAAGTATCATAGCCACCAGAATTATAGCTACCAGAATTAACCTTGCTAGTACTGCTCTTGCTTTGGGAGACAAAAGCAACATTAGCAGCACTTGATGATGCCTTTGAAACTCCTTGAATTTCATGTTCAAAGACCCGAAGATTATTGTACAAGTCATCAATTGACAAAGTGTCAATATCTTCTTTCATTCTCATGCTCATTGCCAGATGTGACCATTCTTTTGGAAAAGATCTGAGAAATTTATGATTTGCATCTTCAGTAGACATAGCAGCACCATGAGCTTCCAACTGTGAGAGAAGATGTTGGAATCTGTCATACCCTTTCTCCAATCCTTCAGAACTGGTCACAATGAATGCTTCAAACTGTCGTTTGAGAACAACTTTATGCATCTTCTTTGAATTTGCATTTCCTCCAAACCTAGTTCTGTTTGATTCCCAAATCTCCTTAGCATCATCCATTCCATGAAATCTTCTTAAGTGTTCCTTGGGAAGGGCCATTAGCAAGATTGTTCTAGCCTTTCTCTCCTTCTCCACAACATGAATCTCTGCAGCAGAGACTGGTGGAAGCACACGAACAACACCATCCTTACCAACAGAGACCCTCTTCTTTGAGTTTCCATTCTGAATCACCTTCCATACATCATTATCAATGTACTCAAGGTAATGCTCCATCTCCATAGCCTAGATATCATACTCCTCCTTTTTCAGAATTGGGAGTTTGATGTTTGAAATAGTAGTTGTTGCAGGAATGTTTTGTTGTTGTTGTTTAGGTGCATTGGTTTCTGATGCATCATCATCATGATTTGAAACATCTTCATCACTGAGATGAGTTGAGTACTCATCACCACCCTTTTGAGACATTATGCAGGATTTTAAGTGTTTGTGGTTTGTGTTTCTTCTTACTCAGAGTCCCTCTATAGGTTCTGATACCATTTGTAGGTCCACTGGTTATGGATCTAAGTAGCCTGTGTTACTTAATAGACAACATGAATAAATCCAAATTGATCTATGTGAGAAACTCTTAACCGTGTATTGTTTGTTAATTCGGAATCTTAACAAGCAACAAGTATGAAGAACACAATAATAACTAACTTCGTAATTTCTATTGATCTTTCAATTTTCACAATGTCACACTAAACATATTGCTGTAGGGTTCCTTTTATACTCTAAGGAAACCCTAATGTTACAAAATGTGTGAAAGGATAAACATATCTTCTAATAAGATAACTAATTCATCCATATCCTTTCCTAACATATAGCTAACTAACTCTGCTATTAAACATAAACAGACATAACTAATACTGACGAACAATACTAACTATCTAACTATGTCTGCCAGACTTAACTTTGTACTGGCAGACTTAACTAAGACTAACAGACTTAACCATGTCTTCAGCAGACTTAAGTATATTCTTCAATAATTCCCAAACTTCTCATTTGCATTATCTTATGTTATCTCACACACACACAAAATACACCATGACACATTATAATAAATCCTCTACATACGAGGTACTGACTTGACTATCGGTCCCGGGGCTTCGCCTCGGGACCCCTTTTAACGGGTTCTTTCTTATTTGTAGCACACTTCAAGGCTCGTGAGTAAGGATGGACGGTGTGCAGAAGTCGTCCGGACTTGCCTATCGAAAATATGCTTCAACAAATTGTGTCCGGACGACACATGCTGGACCGAAGAATCTCCATTAGTCCGAAAAGCATTAAGATATTCTTTAAGTATTGCACCATCGGTCTTCAAATGATACTACAATACTGGGAGGACATGTTGACGTATGTGTCCGGACGTCATACTTTGTCCGGACCAACCCTACGTGACCGGTCGACACGTACCATCCGGACTATACACTCACTTTCGGATAGCTTCCGACAGGACCGCCGCCAACGCCGCCATGTCAGATTGACAGGGGTTGTGTCCCCCACGTGACCTGACACCTAGCACCTAGACTAGGTGTAGGACGGCATGCTCTTTCTCAAGACAAAACAGATATCGAGGTCACATTTGGTACCTACCCCTTTTCTCTCTCTATATATACTACTCTCTCATCTCTCATTTGCATTATCTTATGTTATCTCACACACACACAATACACCACGACACATTATAATAAATCCTCTACATAAGAGGTACTGACTTGACCGTCGGAGGGTGGTTCCCGAGGCTTCGGCCTCGGGATCCCTTCTAACGGGTTCTTTCTTGTTTGTAGCACACTTCAAGGCTTGGGAGTAAGAATGGATGGCGCTCAGAAGTCGTCCGGACTTGCCTAGCGGAAATATGCTTCAACATATTACCTTCCATGAGCAAATGTGACACTAATTACCTTTCATGAGCATACAATAATGTGTAACAATGGGTCAAGTCAAGTAAACCCACCGACATTTTTTGTTCCATTTTGATAAGAAACGAAAACATGATAGAAAAGTGAGGTCGGGTCGGCTCATTTGAGAGGCGTGAACTATTATTGTCTTCCTTGTATAAATAAGTTCACATATTCATGAGGATGAACATGCATATTAGTACTAATCTTGAATAATAATCATAGAAAATCAAGACCAGAAAAGTTTTTAAACAATAATAATCATAGAAAGCCATTTTGAATAATTTCTGTAAATGGGGTGTGTTTTGCAGGTTTAATCCAACCACTAAAAGTGGAATATGATATTAAATTTTATAAAATTGAACCTGTAATATCTTAGATCGCCATTGTTTTCTTCTTTTTGCAGATGATATGATGGTATTGTTGGTAATGGTAGGAGAGAGTGTTTTTGGTTTACTAATATAAAGAGTAATAGATTTTTTTTTTCAATCACCGTGAATGGTAATAACATGTCAAACATCAAGATCTTTAGATTTTACATAAGTTTTAATCTAGTTTTCCAAAAAAAGAAGCTATCAGCTTCGAAAAGTAGTGATCTTTGCATATATTGCCCTTCTTGATATTTTTTTAAAATCCATTGATCGATTCAAGTTTTAAAATACCCTATACTTTAAAAAACCTTGAGTAACCTGGCTCTGATACCAATTGTAGAAACTAGAAGGGGGGGGGGGGTTGAATAGTTTCACCGTTTTTAATTTGTTTTAAGAAAATCTTCTTCAACTTTGTGTTGAAAATTTTTAGATTCGAACTTTATGTGATATCGCTACAACAATATATGATCACAATAATAAAGAAGTAAGTAAAGATAAGGGAAAGAAACAATCAAACCGAGACACAGAGATTTATAATGGTTCGGCTAAGAAGCTCACTCTTCGCCCTACTCCACTCCTCGAGTATCATACTCGAGAGTTTCACAAACACTATATCAACACGCTCTCTTATGGCGGAACAAACCTTACACCAACACTTACACCAATTAACGACACAAAGCGGAATGTCGAGTCCTAATCCTAGCTAGAACCAATCTACACGATATCACATGCGATATCACATATGGTCTAAACCTCAACATAATTTGAACCTATCACCAAGTCTGAATCAACACAATACACAATCCCGAGCTTACACACAAGTCGGATCTAACACAAGAAATGAGATACAAAGAATGGAGGTCAAGAAGAGAAACATAACAAGGTTACGTAGTGGATGATTATTCTTCAACACATTGTTCTTGATGAATACGAGCGTTCTTCTCTTTGCACTTTAGAGGAAGGATGGATGTGATCACTTGTAAACAACATAGAACTTGTTAATGTGATCAAAGAATGGAGTTTGAGGTGATTTTGGATGACAAAAAGTTTTAGTGCTAAAGAGGTGATTTTTCTGCAAGGAATAGTGCAGTATTTATAGGCACCAGGAGGAGCGGGGGACGGTCCCTTAAAGTTGGACGGTCTCGTATATATAAGGGACCGTCGCCATGTTTATGGGACCATCCGGACAAACGCTCCTATTTTTGTCCTGATGTGGTGAAAATTTATCTGGTGAAAAACTTATCTGGTTTTGGCAGGAAATATAGCTGTTGGAATATTTGAATTTCAAATTTATTTTCTTTACTAAAACATTTATTTTTAATAAGAAAAATACTTTTGTAAAAATGTTTTGTCACATAAAAATATGAAGTTTTGAGGAAAATAAATTATTTGATCACTTAACTAAGTTGGTAGATTGTTTGTTCATACCTGATGTGACGTTGTTGTCGAAACGAGTTTTCTTGATCAAAAACTTATTAAACGTAGTTTTACGTAACGTGTGTTTATATTTTGTGATTATCAAAACATATAGAGACCGAATAATGCAAACGACGTTTTTGACATTATTTCTATTAACAGTATGTTTTTCATTATTTGTAACATCTTGGAGAGACCACTTGGAGGGACGAATTTGACGACTATTGTAAGGGTTTTTAGCCCCAAGACTCCCATGTTTTATTGAAGTTAAGTTATTCAATCCATTAATCATTACAATATGTCTATGTGTTGTGTGATTATTGTTTATCTTTTCTTCCAATTAACATGCTAGGCTAAATTACTTAGTGTTTACTTAGGATTGCATGAAACCTAGTTATTGATTATTGATTGTCGTCTCTTGTTTAATTAGTTGATATCGCGTTAGGAGTTGAAAAACCACGCATGGCTAGATCTTAGGATGACTGCTTGAACGTCCGACTAAATGCTCCACTATAGTGCAATAGAAGGTTTGATCGTTGTATTTAATGTATGAATTGCAATCGCTGACATTAAGAGTCTTAACGAGTCTTATAATTTCCAAACGTTGAGGAACTACGGTCGCTGACATTAAGATTCTTAACTAGTTCTATACATTCATTGAGTTAGGGAATTTGGCACCACCCTACAACTGATATTAAGGAATACAACGCAGTAATTAAAACAAAGACGTGACAATTCGACTAATCAATATGATATAACTAGGGAGTAGTAAGATTCTAAGTAAACACCTTTATCTATCATACGAGTTCCTACCAACTTACTTTCCGCATATTTAGTTTAATTTAGTTTTAATTAGTTTAATTAGAATTTAAAAAAAAAAAACTCTTCAAACCCCGATATTTTTACTTGCTTTCTTAAAAATATAAAAATACAAAAATAATCACCCCTCTACCTTTAGACTTAATTCGTCATATACTTCGATCCCTTCACAACACTATTCCCTTAGAGAACGATCAATCCCCCGTGTCTTGCCTATACTACATTACAACAGTTAGGTACACTGCCGAGGAGGATTGTAAAACTTCTTGTGTTTTCAAAATCCGCATCACATTTCGACCATTTTCCATTTGTTATGGTCCTGCAAAATTCTCCAGCATTCAGTCAGTGTGAAGGGCGAACGGTATATTGTTGTCTCATTCGCGCCACTCTTGTGCCTCCCTTTCAAAGTATCGTAAACCTCACAAAATTGAGTAACTTTAAGATGAAGCCTAGTTTTCCATTTACTCAAATTGAATTGTATCCTCTTTTACACTCCTTCATTTCCTTCTCAAAGTATGCCAGTACTTTCATCCAAAACCCGGCAAATTTTTTAGCATTTCCTTTATTGCTATTCTCGGACACGTGTATCCAAGCTCAACACAAGGCTACCTCTTCCGCCGGGGTCCATAGTTCAGCTAAGTCATTCACCGTCTTCTTGGCTTGTTGACGTCTATTTGTAGTCTTCCTTTTTACGAGAGCCACTTCTTTTAACCAGAGAAAGTCGTTGAGAACTTTGAACTTGGTCCATTGGTGGTGGCATTTCCGGATGATTTTATTGAGATTGTTGTTGTGGGTAAATCGGAGGAGAAAACAAATAAGTTTGTTGTTGTTGGTTATATGTAGGAGAAAACAAATCATTTACAAAAATAGGTTGGTGAGTTATGATTGGTATGCGAAACTAGCGGGTCAAAAATTAATAAGTGGTGAGTGCCCGTTAATTGAAAATTGGGGTCGATTGTTGTTGGAACATTTTGTTGTCGGCGGGTTTTTGTTGTTTTGGTTTTAGGAGTTTTGTGAGACATATTTTTTGAGTTGGAGAATAGTTGAAGAAGAGAAGGTGTGACAAAAAAAATTGAAAGAAAATGTGGTATTTATAAATGAAAAGTGATTTTTTTTAAAGAATCCTTCCCAATGGTCAAAAGACCCATTGGAGTATGTATCTTGTATGCCTATTGAATCACACAAAACAAGGGAGGGACGCGTCTTCTTGGTCATCTCGTCGGGGGAGGAACGCGCCACCAAGGGTAGACCGACCCTTGGTTCAGTCACCCATAACGACCAGTCTAACAATAACAATTTATGGTCATTTGCTACATGATTTCGGTATGATTTGTCTGCCATAACACTCCAACACGTTTATGTACATATACCGAGGCAAGACAATTGATTTTGATCTACAAAAAAGTTAGTTTGTTTGATTTTTGTATTGTAATCTACAAATACAAAAGCATGGTGCAAATAAAAAGATATTTTTCTTGGTCACATTATTCTTTTTCATCTCTGATAAGTTACTCTTCATATCTGTCTAGCTTTCCATATGTCTTGAAAATTATTGAGCACTAGGCACGTTAACTCGTGCGATGCACTTCACTTTATATATATATATATATATATATATATATATATATATATATATATATATATATATATATATATATATATATATATATATATATATATATATATATTATTGTTAATAGTTTTGGTGGCTCGATACGTTGCCAGGATTTTCGATTAAGTATACAATGTAAGTTTCCTTATTAAACTTGTAAAAGAGTTTCAACACTTGACAATCGTCTTTTAAACATATTAATAATAGTTTAAGTGAACTTTATGTCTTTAATGCTTACTCTTGTATGAACTCAACCTTTTAGGTTAAAAGAAAGTTTTAAATATTTAATATTCCATTTGTTCATTGAAACTTTAATTTTTAACGTATAAACTAATAGTCTGTAAAGATTTAAAATTTTGAATATTAAAATATCATATTTATCAAATGCATTTATCACATTCATATATTACGTTATATTATAGTGAATGGTTATTTTGAGGAAAAAAGAAAGGCGAGAACTGCGATAACCAATCTTAATCTTTGATCAAAATGATTTATGGTTGAACATAAAATGACATTATTGTAAATGCATTCTAATTAAAGTAATATAATTTATTAGACCGAAGGGTAATTATGGAACTTCCCTTCATAATTATCACCGACAAGTAAGGGCCAGTTTTAATTTGGAGAGAAAAGAAGACAAGTGGAGAGCAAATTTTAAAAAAAGTTGCATTTATGAGTTTTTTCTAGAGAAAAGAGAAGAGGGGAGAAAATTATGCCAAAATTTTCTCTTAATCTTATTCCCAAATTAGGATGATTTGGAGAGAATGCGATTTTAAAGCCTCTTTTTCCTTACATCCCTCTTCTTTTCTTTCCAACTCGGAAACACAAGATTAAAAATCAAATTTTTTTCCTCTCATCTTATTTTCTCTCTTTTTCCCCCTCTTCATTTCTCTTCTTTCTGTTTTATACTAAGGAACATGTGTTCTCTTGGGTCTTTCTTCTCTGTCATGATTAGGGCTGAGCATCGCAGACCCAAAACCGACCGAGACTGAGAGGACCGACCGAACCGACCGAAAACCTACCGAACTGAAGGACCAGCGGTCCGGTCTCGGTCCGGATTATTTTCCATATTTTGGTCTCGGTCCAGTCTGGACCGGTCTTACGTAAAACCCGAATATTATGCCTTCTTGGACCGGTACGACCGAAGGACCGGACCAGAACAACCCGGACCGGACCGAACACATTCGGTCCGGTCCTCGGTCTAAGGTTTTGGGCTAGTTCGGTCCGGTCCGTTTTTGGACCGTTGATCACCCCTAGTCATGGTAACTAAGAAAATTACAGCCGACCCTAATTGCAAAAGGACAATCATTGGCATATCACTGTTTGAAGGTTCGAATTCTACATCTATATTGCAAATTACTTAAGGGCCCGTTTGGTATCATACTTTTGGGTGGTTTAGCTTTTGAAGTGATAGTTACTTATTGTTTAGTTGCAATTCAAAAAGTAAAAAATGTGGGTTGAACCCCACATTCAAGGGGCTAGAGAAATACCAATATGTAAGCCTCATTTAGCCTGACACAACCATTGACATTATTTTTTTATTATTTTTATTTTGTATATTTCTTTTACATATATTTATATCCGCATCTTAACATAGTGGTGGGCCTTTTTTCTTTAAAATATTCAAACAACATATTATTATATATAAAAAATTATATCTATCGAATACTTTCTATCTCTTACATCAAATCCAAATTCAAATCCTAATCTTTAACTTTATATCCTAATCCTAATCATAATCCTAAACCTAAACCCGTCTACAAACCAAATGGGCCCTAAGTTTTGTATCTTGGGTTTTCGATTTTTCTTGTTTTGATTATATGTGTAAATCCTTTTCATTTCTGTTCTTGTTAGTCAAAATAGTTTCAAGATTTTACGTAATTCGACGAATAAATTAAAAAGGAAACCTTCGATTTTAATTGTGGATTGTGGATCCACGATTATGATTTAAGAATCAGTTTTGTAGTTGTGCTACGTAGGGGGTGGCTTTAATTTTTATATTATAGTCATCTGTCTTGCAAATGATCCTTATTTTCTTTTCATTAAGCTTAATAATTTGTCCAATAGAGTTAATAATAGGTGGCAACTTAAGTCTATGAATTGTTAGTAGCATGTTATGGTGTTTACAGAAAAGATATTGAAGCAACTAGCTTGTTTGGAAACGTGGCAACTTATGTCTATGAATTGTTAGTACCATGTTATGGTGTTTACAGAAAAGATATTGAAGCAACTAGCTTGTTTGGAAACATGATACTCGTTTTTCATTGTAGCTTTCGCAATTTTTTTTTTTAATTAATTAATTTATTTTTTTAATAAATTTCATCTTTAACTATCTAGATCTCTATATATTATCTTATAATGGATTAACGGATAACTTTTGATAAAAAAAATTCAACTCATTTATTGGAAATAGCTGATCGAAATGAAACTTATGTGTGTCTTCTGTAAATGATTAAGGTCGTGTGACATTAAAGACAATGCACACATGCATAACTCAATCCCGTAGGTGATCGAAATGGATATATGTGTGTCTGCTGTAAATGAGTAACGTATTGCAATGTTAAAAACCATGCACACATGCATAACTCAATCTTGAAACTATATCCAAGACCCGACTGATGTACACACATGTGACATGTAGACTTCTAAAAAATGCTAGATGCAAGGTGTCATATATTTTAATATATTATGCACGAACAACAAGAACAATACTCAATATTGTCGTAGTGGGGTATGAGGAGGTATGATGTGGATAATCTCATTCCAACCTGAAAGTAAACGGACTGTGCATTAATACTTGTATTGTTGAAAATTAAGTTTTTTAAGGTAATTAATGTCAGAAAAGTGTGTTTAAATTAGTTGTGCATTTAGCTTATATAGTTGTATTGCTGAATTTTAACGCATTAAATGCCCTAAAAAGGCTAAATGTTTTATAAGATAGTAAGATGTTAAAAAATAAAATACTATGCTCTCCTAGAAAACTCAACTTTTATCAACATATGCATTAAATGCAAATTTGATTTTATTTAGCATTTATGAGAATATCATAACCATAATAATAATTGTAACCATTTATTACATGATTTTGGGTATGATTTGTTTGTCATAACACTCCAAAACGTTTATGTATATATACCGAGGCAGCACAATTGGTATTGATCCATAAAAATTTTACATAGCTTCTTTGGTTTTGCATTGTAATCTACCAAATCATGGTTCAAATAAAGATATTTTTCTTGCTCACATTGTTGTTTTTCACCTATGGTAATTTACTCTACATATATGTCTACTTTTCCATATGTCTTGAAAATTATTGCTAATGAAATTTGTTTTACAGGTTGGAATGTTTTGTGCCGACCAGTTGACAACGAATCGGTAGTAAATCACCCAACATTATCTAAAAATGATGAAAAAGTTATGAACATACTTCAGGAAAGTCAGCATTGTGACCCTAACCGTGATGTTTGCGTAAAATTTTGTGCCGCTGGATGGCCAATATGTTGTAACAATGTTTGCACTTGTTCTTGTAGTGCTGTGCCTGATTGCAAAAGTTGTGATTAGTGTTGGCTACTTTCTGATTTATATGTGAGGTTATCACTAATAAAATGTTTGTTTGTTAAAATGCATGAATTGTTAAAAAGGTTAATCCACTAAACTACTTTTTAGGAGTTGGTGTATTTAAAATTTAAAATATGATGATATCATCATCATCATCAATTTTTTTTGGCATGCCTTAAGGCTAGTAGCAGTGGATCTGAAATAATCGGTCACGAGCTTAGGTCGACCGACTTTGAAGTCGGTCACATCCACTGTGGGATCCTGGTCAAATATCGGTCGAGCATTTAAAAAAAACGGTCTAGAATTCGACCGATTGTGAGACACACTAATTTCAAAAAAAAAAAAAAAAAAAAAAAAAAAAAAAAAAAAAAAAAGCACTTTACCACCTTACAGTTTTATAAATACCAACCTCAAACACAATTCTAAACACACGATTTCATACAACATTTCTATCAATACCTTCAAACACATTCTTTTAATTATGTCTTATGAGCTCTTTTTTGGTTCTTCGTCTTCCGACACATTTGTAATGTTTTTAATGTTATTTGAATAATTTACGTAATGTTTTTAATGTTTAATTGGATAATAAATGTAATGTTTTTATTTTTAATGAATTTTAAATTTGTTGTTTGTAATATCTGAATTAAAAAAGAATAACAAAAAAAATAAAAAATAAAATAAATCTGTCATCGGCACATTGGTCATGTCTGGTCACCGGAAAGAGAAAGCTGATGTGGTAGGGGATGACCTAGGTCACCACTGCTACTAGCCTAAGTCACCCTCACTCAAACCTATTTTGGTACGAATATTCTAGATTTTACAAATTGTCAGAACCATCTTCCTTAATAATATTAGAAAGGTGTAACTCCTTACATTTACCCAAATTTAGAATTGGTTCATTATTGTTAAAATAACGCAATCTTTTCATATCTTCCCTACTATATCGCAATATGATGAAGAATACAATCTCATTGTGGGAAACTAGTAGGGGGGTTGAATAGTTTACCGGTTTAAAAAGCCTTTTAAAAATCTTGTTTTAAAAGTATGTTTATTGGAAACTTTGATTCGAACTTTATGTGTAACCAATTAACACCAATATGAACTTGACACTAAGCTAACTAATAATAAATAATAAAAGTAAAGAGTAGAGTTGGAAAGATCAAACCGAGATAGAGGATTTATAGTGGTTCGGCTACGAAGCTCTTCTTCGCCCTACTCCACTCCCCGAGTACCACACTCGAGAGTATCAAGCACTATGTCAACAACCTCCCTTAAGGCGGAGAAAACCGTACACGTCGCTTATACAATTACCGACACTAAGCTAGATGTCGATTGCTAATCTTACTAGCACCAATCTACCAAGGTCCACGTGACCAAACACACAAGCCCAATGGCTTCAAAAGATCACCAAGATCTCAACAAGATCACAAAGATCAACTCTCACTTCACTCTACTCAATCTAACTACCCTAGATCCTTTGACTACTCATACACAAGCCCAATGGCTTCAAGAGATCTTCACTATCTCTTAAGATCACAATGATCTTCACTCACACTCTCACAAAAGAAAGATAATCTTGATGTATACTGAGACACAACAAGGATGTAACAATTGTTACAAAAACCTAACAACTATAACTCTTGTATCTTCTTGAGTACTTGAGTTCTTCTCTTGCAAATGAAGAGGAATGATAACACCTTGTATCAACTTGGATACTTGTGTTCTTCTCTTGCTAGTGAAGAGGTATGAAGAGGATCACTTGAAGGATGATTGGATCACTCTTGAACAAAAGAAAAACTAATCTAAAGATCAAAGAAAGAAAGTGTGAAGAGAGTATTCAACTCAGAAAGTTTTGTGTGTGAAAGAATGCCTAAAATCTGCGAAAGGGGTTGGTATTTATAGGCAAAGAAAATCTGAACGTTACAAAAAAATTTGTACGGACGGATCCATTAAATACTATACGGCTCCACTAAATTTAGTGGAACCGTGGAGCCGTGCCAGACAAAGAAGCTCCAATTTTTGTCTTTTCTGGTGAAAACTTATTTGGGGAAGGTTGGAGCTGATTTTGGGGGGAAAAATAGCTGTTATGATTTTCAAACTAATTTTTCCATTAAAACATTTCTTAATATTTCAAAAATAATTTGTCATGTGTATTTTTGAAAAAAATATGTTTTGTCCCATTTAAAATGTGAATTCTCAAAAACACAAAATCACTTCTTTGATCACTAGTTCAAGTTGTAACTTTGTTCTAGAGTGATTTGCGTAGAAACGGGATCTTCCGATTAAAAACTTGTTTACGTTAATTTTAACGTAACGTGATTTCACATTTTGTCATCCTCAAAACGTGAAGTAATTGAAAGATATAAATAACGTTTTTTAGAACATTATTTGCATCAACAATCTCTCTCTTTTTGATGATGACAAAACATAAACTCATTTTAGGTTAAAATTAGTTTTAACAAGTTTTTAATGAGTTTACTCCCATTTCTCCCCCTTTTTGTCTAATCAAAAAGGTGACGAAGGCTCCCCCTTGATGTATACTCCCCCTCATTTGGAGAACCTCAAAGAATCGAGCAATGGTTCGTGCTACAAAACAAAGTTAGACGACAAATATACAATATCTAACAAGTAGCACATTTTGACAAATAACCAACCACATAAGAGAAAAAAAATAGCTAAAAACTAAGAATGATAAGAAACAACCCTCATAAGAGCCCATTCATTCATTAAAGAAAAATAAATGTCATACATAGGTATGACTTCATGGAAACATAAAAGAGACAATGATAAGCATAAATCCCTAGTGACTAGAGGCATGTTTCATATCCAAGAGGGCTCCTAAAGAGTTATTGTGGGTTAGGAGGTGGTGGAGATTGGGGCCCCATTTGAGGTGGTGGTGGTGTTAAGAGATGTTCTATAAAGTAGAACATGAAATGAATCTCGTCTCTTAAGAAGTAGATGAGATTACGGTTATGGAGACAGCATAGGCAATTAGCACTATGTAACTCAAAGGGATGTGGTTGGTTGGGTTGTGCCATGATAGGAGATGGTGATTGTGGTAGGTTTGTTGGAGGTGAAATTGGCATGGTATTGTCCAATGGAGTTAAGGGGGATGGTGTGTACTCCATTGATGATGTAGTGTAGAAGGATGATGAAGATGTTGTATAGGTAGAGGATGTTTTAGAGGGTGCATGAGGTGGTGATGGTGAGTATGGAGTGGCTTAGGAAGGTGGTGTCATTGCTTCATTATCTTTTGTAATATCTACAAAGAGTGGTTTGGAAGGTGGTTTTACGGTGATTCTAGGTTTCTTGGAAATGTGAGAGGTTGATCCTTGTGTTGAGGACATGGTGTTAGTGTGATGTGAGGTTGAAGATGATGAGCAAGGTAATCTTGCAATGATGTGGCCTTATATAGGCAAGTTGGGTGAAATTTGAATTAAAGTGAAAGGAAGGGTGTTAGGGGGTAGCAAGGGAATCTTAGGGTGTATGTGAGGGTGCAAGATTTGCAGGTTTGGGGTTAGGGTGATAGGGAAGTAGGAGCAATAGGAAAAATCCGTTATACAGGTACACGGCTCCGTTAAATACCCCACGGTACCGTTAAATTTAACGGTGCCGTAACACTGTTGTCACGAAAATTTCTTTGCAGGCTAGTTTTGGGCAGCTAGGGGGATATTTTCTAGGGGAACTAATTCCTGGAAATGAGAGTGCCTCAACTCACTAGGTACTTATTTTCCTAATATATCCCATACAATGCTACATCTAGCACATAAAGATGATCATGCAATGTACTTAAATAATCATAAGCATGCAAGCATAAAGGACAAGATAAGATATCAACCAAATATCACATAGAATATTCATGTAAGCATGCAAGATAATTTGAGTATTAATTCCTAATATAATCTATTAGTAATAAACCCTAGTGAGAGACACAAATCTTTTCCTAACTACTTATGACTTGAGCATTCCCCCTTCTTGTCACACTCTCGTCTTGAGCATTTGTCTCATTCGCATGGTTTGGATCATCAAAGGGTGCATAGAGGGTGGTGGATTCGGAAATGAGGATGGTTGAGACATATGACTCGGTTATGGGTTTCATGACTGGTGTGAAGAGGGAGTATTGAGGACCATGAAGGTAAGGGTGAAAGGTCATGAAGTGGTGATAGAGACGGGTTAGGAACATCCCATAGGGTATCAATTTATTCTTGTTACCCTTGAGATGAACAATTCACTTAGCGAAGAAATAAGCGAGATTGTATGGTTGTTGGGTTAAGAGATAGTAAATCATATGAGCACAACACGCCAGGAGTTGCTCACGATTTCTTGTGAGACTTAGAACATTTTCTCGCAGGATGACTGCCCAAGAAAGTAGTTCATGATGAACCTCTTCCAAACGAATTTTCGTTGGATTAGGGTAAGAGGGGTACTTATGAGTACGAATGAGTTTGGTTAGTTCGGTTGGAGAGGGTATGTACGAACAGTACAGACTATTCTCCTCCTGATAGTGAAAGAGTGACTCAAGACACCAATCTTCAGTATAGGCACATTGCCCATGATTGGGTATTCTAAGGATTTGAGCAAATTGCTCAAGAGTTAGAACGTATTTGAAGTTTTTGACCCAAAACCAAAGTGACAAGGATTGATCCTCGTTACGTACGAGTTCAACTTGTCGGAAGAACTCCAACACAAAGCGAGAACAAATGTACTCGTTAATGTGGAGTAGACAATCGAATCCTACAGCTCTAAAGGAAGTGTTGATGTCCCGGTGATAAACTAGGGACGGATCAACGACACGGCCTTCATGAAACCGACGGGTTTCAAGATTGACATAGGCACGAATGTGGTTACCGGGTGTAGTGGGTTCATGTGAGATTTCGGGTGTATAGGTATCGGTTAGGAGATGATCAAAATCATATTCATGAGACATTTTTGTGTCCTATAAGAAAATTTTAAGAAAAATTAGAACAAAGACTAGTTGCATACAACACGTGCCTAGTGTGTGCCTATATGCAGACTATGTGGAGGTGCGATAATCTCGACTCAAAAGAAAAATAGTGAGATTACCCAAACACTCCTGATTTTACTTTTGCTCAAACAAATATGTCGAAAAGTACATATTGATTATGTAATTCGAATAATATTTGTGAGATCATGAATGCATAAGAAAGTGTTTTTAGTTTGCATCAACAATGCATGAAGAAGAACAATTTCATGATCCTAATTTTGTGAGATTTTAAAAATGATGGAATTGGGATGTTTTAGTGTTGATGACTTCTAGTTTTGAAACATTCCTTGAAAAAGGTGAAAATCCCCAATTCAATTTTCATCAATGAACAAACCCTAGACTCAAAATTAGAAATAAATTAGAGTAAGATAACTTACAACTTATGTTGAAAAGGGTAAAATGATTGAGGATCTTGAAATTAATGTCTTGAATATGATCTTGAAGAGGTGTAATTGAGTTTTGGGTTGTGAGGTTAGGTTATGACAGCAATTGCTGAGGTTATGAGGGTTTGGAATGAGTAATGTGGGAAAAAGGGGACTGAAATACGGAATGTTCCAGATGCACGGTTCCACGGCTCCGTTAATTTTAATGGTGCCATGCCACATTTAGTGGAGCCGTGATCTGCTGGGACTGTTTTCTGTCCCATTTTTGATTTTTGACGACTACGTCTCGCTGTTTTAGTGAGATCTTTTGACACGAGGAAAGAATTTGTACCTAACAAATTCTTATGAGTAGGGGTTCCTAAACTAGAATAGACGAGACATACGGGATGACTTCAAGAGTCATGAGATTTATGAAATATGTTCCATCATTCCTAGACCTAGACGGAGGTAGTTGAAGGATTCTCGTTTGAGTGGCTTGGTTAGTATGTCTGTGATGTTGTCCTGAGAAGGAACTTTCTCAATGGAAATATTTCCTTTCTGAACATTATCACGAAGGAAGTGGTGGCGAATTTCAATGTGTTTAGTACAGGAGTGTTGGACAGGGTTTTTGCTCAAGTCAATAGCACCTTTATTGTCACACATAATAGGAACATCATCTAAGTGTATGCTATAGTCGTTAAGGGCTTGTTTCATCCATAGTGCTTGCTGACATGCCTTTCCGGCGCTTACGTACTCGGCTTCGGTAGTGGAGATAGCAAGAGCCGTTTGTTTCTTGGAGAACCAAGAAGTTAGACAACAACCCATGAAGGTACAAACGCCACTCGTGCTTTTTCGATCCACGTAATCTCCCGCATGATCAGAGTCGGCATAAACAACAGTTTCTATACCGGTCCCCTTGGGATAAAATAACCCCAAGTGTATAGTGCCTTTAATGTATCAGAAGATACGCTTAACCGCTTCAAGGTGAGAGGTTTTGGGATCCTCTTGGAAGCGAGCACAAAGGCAGACACTAAACATGATGTCGGGCCTACTTGCCGTGAGGTATAGTAAACTACCTATCATACCTCTATACTTAGTGCTATCCACGAACTCACCTTCTTCATCTTTCGTGAGTTTTATTTCCGTGGACATGGGAGTTTTCATGGGCTTAGACTCTTCTAAACTAAACTTCTTAAGCATTTCCTTACTATACTTAGATTGATTAAAGAAGATACCATCTTCCATTTGCTTAATTTGTAGACCAAGGAAGAAATTTAATTCGCCCATCATGCTCATCTCAAACTCGTCATGCATGATTTTAGAAAAATCATTGCACAGTTCTGGACAAGTTGAGCCAAATATAATGTCATCAACATATATTTGAACAATGATGAGATGTGAATCTCTTTTCTTTGTGAAAAGTGTGTTATCTACCACTCCCATGGTATATTCATGTTCAATCAAGAATGCTTTCAGTCTATCATACCAAGCTTTAGGAGCTTGCTTAAGACCATAGAGTGCTTTCTTGAGTTTATAAACATGATTCGGATATTCGAAATCAACGAATCCCGGAGGTTGAGCAACATATACCTCCTCGTTGATATAACCATTTAGGAATGCACTTTTCACGTCCATTTGGTACAATTTAAAGTCCAAGGCACACGCATAGGCAAGGAGTATTCTAATAGATTCTAATCTAGCTACAGGTGCATAGGTTTCATCATAATCTATTCCTTCTTGTTGGTTATAGCCTTGTGCTACCAACCTTGCCTTATTCCTAGTCACGACGCCATTTTCGTCGAGTGTATTCCTAAACACCCACTTAGTTCCTATGATGGTTTGATTTCTAGGAGGAGGTACTAACTCCCAAACTTGGTTGGCAGTGAATTGATTAAGTTCTTCTTGCATGGCAAGTGTCCAACTTTCATCCTTAATCGCTTCACCAACATTCTTAGGTTCTACAGTTGATATAAAACAAAAGAAATTACTTTTGTTTTGAGCTTGTGACCTAAGGGTTCTTTGGTTTAGGTTTCCTATGACATTTTCAATAGGATGGTTCTTGGATTCCTTAACATTGACAATTTCGTCAACTTCAACTATTTCATCCTCGATGTCATCATCTAAGGTTTTCTTGCCATTAACCTTAATGGCTTGTTCCTCATCTAAGTCATCATCCACTAAGGGTGATGTCTTAGTTAGTGGAGGGCTTTCATCGACTGTCACGTTGAGTGACTCTTCGACTTTCATTGTTTCCTTATTTAGGACAATGTAAGCTTTACTATTTTGGGAGTATCCTAGGAAGACACCTTCGTAAGACTTTGGGTCAAACTTGGTGAGGTAATCTTTAGTGTTTAGTATGAAGCACTTGCTTCCAAACACTCTAAAGTAATCTAGAGTAGGTTTTCTACCTTTCATGATTTCATATGGGGTTTTTCCTAAGATAGGCCTAATTAAAATTCTATTAAGTATGTAAGTTGTGGTGTCCACCGCATTACACCAAAACTTTTGCGGAATTGATTGTTCATTCAACATCGTTCTACTCATTTCTTGTAGTGTACGATTTTTCCGCTCTACTACCCCATTTGATTGTGGAGTGCGTGGAGCTGAGAAATTGTGAGTAATACCATTAGCATCACAATATACTCCAAATTGCACTTCATTATCAAATTTCCGACCATGATCCGTCCTAATGGAAACTATTGTACATCCTAGTTGATTTTGGACTTTCTTGCCAAAAACCTCGAATTCCTCAAAGGCTTGAGTCTTATTCTTAAGAAATCTAGTCCAAGTGTACCTAGAGTAGTCATCAACTATTACTAAGGTGTAGTAGTTTCCTCCGTAGCTCCGTACGGCGGATGGACCGAATAGGTCCATATGAAGGAGTTCTAGGCATCTAGAGGTCGAGACTATATTCTTAGCTTTGTGACTAGAATGGGCTTGTTTTCCAACTTTACAAGCGTCACAAAAGTGTTGATCAAACTTAATCTTAGGTAGATTTCTAACTAGTTCCTTAGACGCCAATGATTGTATCAAGCGCATGTTGGCATGACCTAATCTCCTATGCCATAGAGTGGAGTTATCATCTATGGTTGCTAAGCATATCCTATCCTGAGGCTTATTTTCCATTTTCATAACAAATAAGCCATTTCTCCTAACTCCTTTGCCTATGGTTTTACCATCCTTAATGATTTCGCTACCTTCTTCAGAAAATACTACTTTACACTTGTTATCTATGTGTGTCTGCTGTAAATGATTAAGGTCGTGTGACATTAAAGACCATGCGCACATGCATAACTCAATGTCGTAGGTGATCGAAATGGATATATGTGTGTCTGCTGTAAATGAGTAACGTATTGCAATGTTAAAAACCATGCACACATGCATAACTCAATCTTGAAGCTATATCCAAGACCCGACTGATGTACACACATGTGACATGTAGACTTCTAAAAAATGCTGGATGCAAGGTGTCATATATTTTAATATATTATGCACGAACAACAAGAACAATACTCAATATTGTCGTAGTGGGGTATGAGGAGGTATGATGTGGATAATCTCACTCCAACCTGAAAGTAAATGGACTGTGCATTAATACTTGTATTGTTGAAAATTAAGTTTTTTAAGGTAATTAATGTCAGAAAAGTGTGTTTAAATTAGTTGTGCATTTAGCTTATATAGTTGTATTGCTGAATTTTAACGCATTAAATGCCCTAAAAAGGCTAAATGTTTTATAAGATAGTAAGATGTTAAAAAATAAAATACTATGCTCTCCTAGAAAACTCAACTTTTATCAACATATGCATTAAATGCAAATTTGATTTTATTTAGCATTTATGAGAATATCATAACCATAATAATAATTGTAACCATTTATTACATGATTTTGGGTATGATTTGTTTGTCATAACACTCCAAAACGTTTATGTATGTATACCGAGGCAGCACAATTGGTATTGATCCATAAAAATTTTACATAGCTTCTTTGGTTTTGCATTGTAATCTACCAAATCATGGTTCAAATAAAGATATTTTTCTTGGTCACATTGTTGTTTTTCACCTCTGGTAATTTACTCTTCATATATGTCTACTTTTCCATATGTCTTGAAAATTATTGCTAATGAAATTTGTTTTACAGGTTGGAATGTTTTGTGCCGACCAGTTGACAACGAATCGGTAGTAAATCACCCAACATTATCTAAAAATGATGAAAAAGTTATGAACATACTTCAGGAAAGTCAGCATTGTGACCCTAACCGTGATGTTTGCGTAAAATTTTGTGCCGCTGGATGGCCAATATGTTGTAACAATGTTTGCACTTGTTCTTGTAGTGATGTGCCTGATTGCAAAAGTTGTGATTAGTGTTGGCTACTTTCTGATTTATATGTGAGGTTATCACTAATAAAATGTTTGTTTGTTAAAATGCATGAATTGTTAAAAAGGTTAATCCACTAAACTACTTTTTAGGAGTTGGTGTATTTAAAATTTAAAATATGATGATATCATCATCATCATCAATTTTTTTTGGCATGCCTTAAGGCTAGTAGCAGTGGATCTGAAATAATCGGTCACGAGCTTAGGTCGACCGACTTTGAAGTCGGTCACATCCACTGTGGGATCCTGGTCAAATATCGGTCGAGCATTTAAAAAAACGGTCTAGAATTCGACCGATTGTGAGACACACTAATTTCAAAAAAAAAAAAAAAAAAAAAAAAAAAAAAAAAAAAAAGGCACTTTACCACCTTACAGTTTTATAAATACCAACCTCAAACACAATTCTAAACACACGATTTCATACAACATTTCTATCAATACCTTCAAACACATTCTTTTAATTATGTCTTATGAGCTCTTTTTTGGTTCTTCGTCTTCCGACACATTTGTAATGTTTTTAATGTTATTTGAATAATTTACGTAATGTTTTTAATGTTTAATTGGATAATAAATGTAATGTTTTTATTTTTAATGAATTTTAAATTTGTTGTTTGTAATATCTGAATTAAAAAAGAATAACAAAAAAAATAAAAAATAAAATAAAATCTGTCATCGGCACATTGGTCATGTCTGGTCACCGGAAAGAGAAAGCTGATGTGGTAGGGGATGACCAAGGTCACCACTGCTACCAGCCTAAGTCACCCTCACTCGAACCTATTTTGGTACGAATATTCTAGATTTTACAAATTGTCGGAACCATCTTCCTTAATAATATTAGAAAGGTGTAACTCCTTACATTTACCCAAATTTAGAATTGGTTCATTATTGTTAAAATAACGCAATCTTTTCATATCTTCCCTACTATATCGCAATAGGATGAAGAATACAATCCCATTGTGAGAAACTAGAATGGGGGATGAATAGTTTACCGGTTTTAAAAAGCCTTTTAAAAATCTTGTTTTAAAAGTATGTTTATTGGAAACTTTGATTCGAACTTTATGTGTAACCAATTAACACCTATATGAACTTGACACTAAGCTAACTAATAATAAATAATAAAAGTAAAGAGTAGAGTTGGAAAGATCAAACCGAGACAGAGGATTTATAGTGGTTCGGCTACGAAGCACTTCTTCGCCCTACTCCACTCCCCGAGTACCACACTCGAGAGTATCAAGCACTATGTCAACAACCTCCCTTAAGGCGGAGAAAACCGTACACGTCGCTTATACAATTACCGACACTAAGCTAGATGTCGAGTGCTAATCTAAGCTAGCACCAATCTACCAAGGTTCACGTGACCAAACACACAAGCCCAATGGCTTCAAGAGATCACCAAGATCTCAACAAGATCACAAAGATCAACTCTCACTTCACTCTACTCAATCTAACTACTTTAGATCCTTTGACTACTCACACACAAGCCCAATGGCTTCAAGAGATCTTCACTATCTCTTAAGATCACAATGATCTTCACTCACACTCTCACAAAAGAAAGATAATCTTGATGTATACTAAGACACAATAAGGATGTAACAATTGTTACAAAAATCTAACAACTATAACTCTTGTATCTTCTTGAGTACTTGAGTTCTTCTCTTGCAAATGAAGAGGAATGATAACACCTTGTATCAACTTGGATACTTGTGTTCTTCTCTTGCTAGTGAAGAGGTATGAAGAGGATCACTTGAAGGATGATTGGATCACTCTTGAACAAAAGAAAAACTAATCTAAAGATCAAAGAAAGAAAGTGTGAAGAGAGTATTCAACTCAGAAAGTTTTGTGTGTGAAAGTGTTGACATAAATAAATGCCTAAAAATATTATCAATATTTATTCATATCTCTATGTTTTGATGATCACAAAATGTAAACTCATTAAAACATAAACTTATAAATTAAACAAGTACTTAGTTGTAAATATTCACTTCTACAACTAAAATCACTTAAGGTATGAATGAACTAATGCTTAATGCATTATATGATCAAAGGAACATTTTCTTAATAATTAGATTTTTTATAAAACATCAAAAACATTTTATATATTTTTGAAAAACATTTTTGGTATTAAATAAAAATGTTTAATCTTTTATAAAAATATGAATTCAAATTTTTAACCAAAATAAGTTAAAATGTTCCAGAAAAACCTTCCCCACAAAAGGACAAAACTGGCCAACGTTAGGCAGGGGCGGCCCCCTTAATTTTACTAGGCGGCCCCCTTAAAATTAAGGGGACCGCCCCCCTATTTAAGGGGGCCGGCCACGCTCCAGTAGGCTCCAGCTGTCCAGATTTTTCCCTATAAATACCAGCCTTCCCCTGGATTTTTACTCACCCTTTTGCACTAAAACTTTCTGTTGTAGATCTCATTTCATATCTTAAATAAACCTTTGATCATGTAATCTTAAGCATTGGTTTCCAAGTGATCCAAGCTTCCACCATCCAAGTGCAAAAGAAGAATACTTCTATCAATCAAGATTAAAAGTATTACAACTTAGTATCATTTTGTTACTTAAGTTGTGTGTTTAACAAAGTTTGTAAATCATTCATTCATTTGTATGTAAGGTGTGTGTTGTAGATTAGTGTTGTGTATAAGTAGTGAAGATGTTGTATAAGTAGTTGTGGTATAGAAGTTGTGAGGTTAAAATGTAGAAGTCGTGAAGCCGTGGTGTAGAAGTTGTGAAGCCGTAGCTTAGAAGACATGAAGTCCTTGTGTTGAAGTCATGAAGCCGTAGCATAGAAGCTGTGAAGCGGTCGTGTTAAAGTTGTGAAGTCCTAGTCGTGAAGTCCTAGTATTGAAGTCGTGAAGACGTAGCATAGAAGTTGTGTAGCCGTCGTGTTGAAGCCGTGAAGTCCTAGTCGTGAAGTCCTAGTGTTGAAGTCGTGAAGCCGTAGCATAGAGGTTGTGTAGCGGTCATGTTAAAGTCGTGAAGTCTTAGTCATGAAGACATAGTGTTGAAGTCGTGAAGCCGCATCATAGAGGTTGTGTAGCGGTCGTGAAAAAGTCGTGAAGAAGTCGTGAAGCCGTTGTGAAGTAGTCGTGAATAAGTTGTGAAGAAGTTGTGTTGTGAAGTTGTGAGATTGGTTCTAGCTACGATTAGAACTCGACATTTAGCTTTGTGTCGTTAAACCCGTGTAAGCCAAAGTTGTGTACGGTTTTCTCCGCCATAAGGGAGCTTATTGAAGTTGTGAAGAAAACTCTCGAGCAAGGTGTGCTCGGGGAGTGGAGTAGGGCAAGGAAGGTGTCCTTGTAGCCGAACCACTATAAATCTCTCGTGTCTTGGTTAGATCTTTCCATACCTTATTTATTTCTTTACTTGCATCATCATTACTTTCATACACATAGGCTTATATAATTGCTAGTATTAATTAGAGGTCGACTTCACATAAAGATCAAATTGAAAATCCATTCAAGAAACCAAAACTTTTACAATCAATTTAAAAGAATACATATATAACTAATAATAAGATTTAAGTTTTATTTTTCATAACAAACTAGAATCTAAAGTTTTTAAAAGTATAAAACAAAGGTTTTATAATAAATTAAAAAGACGTAAAACTATTCAACCCCCCCCCCCTTCTAGTTTTCCACAGAAAGGATGCCTAAAATCTGTGAAAGGGTTGGTATTTATAGGCTCCATTAAATACTATACGGCTCCACTAAATTTAGTGGAACCGTAGAGCCGTGCCAGACAAAGACGCTCCAATTTTTGTCTTTTCTGGTGAAAACTTATTTGGGGAAGGTTGGAGCTGATTTTGGGGGGGAAAATAGCTGTTATGATTTTCAAACTAATTTTTCCATTAAAACATTTCTTAATATTTCAAAAATAATTTGTCATGTGTATTTTTGAAGAAAAAAAAATGTTTTGTCCCATTTAAAATGTGAATTCTCAAAAACACAAAATCACTTCTTTGATCAATAGTTCAAATTGTAACTTTGTTCTAGAGTGATTTGCGTAGAAACGGGATCTTCCGATTAAAAACTTGTTTACATTAATTTTAACGTAACGTGATTTCACATTTTGTCATCTTCAAAACGTGAAGTAATCGAAAGATATAAATAACGTTTTTAGAACATTATTTGCATCAACACCCATGATAAACCCTCTTTTTAATTCACTATTTGGAAAATCTTTTCAATCATATAGTCGAGTCAATTTATTTTGCATAGTATTACTTTAATACTTACCAAGAGATAAATCTCCACCATCTATCTAGTTTGATCTAATGGTGGGATTAACATAAAATTAAATATGGACACCTAAGTCCAAGTGTGTCTATATATTATATATATATATATATATATATATATATATATATATATATATATATATATATATATATATATATATATATATCATTTTTTTTTCTCTTTTTTGTCTTTCTTATTATTCATTTGTTTTAATTCACGTTTTTTATTTAAATTCATGCTTTTTATTTTCTCTCTCGCTTTCATAAATTTGCGTTTGTTTTCGTCCATTTTAATACGTCTTCATACCTTTTTGTCCGTTTTCTTACGTTTTCGCACGTTTTCATACGTTTTCGCCCATTTTCATACTTTTTCATTTGTTTTCTTACATTTTCGCCCGTTAACGCCTGTTTTAATACGTTTTCGTCTGTTTTCTTACGTTTTCGTTCATTTTCATACGTTTTCGTTCATTTTCATACGTTTTCGTCTTTTTCGTTCGTTTTAATACGTTTTCATCCGTTTTCTTTCGTTTTCGTCCATTTTTCAAACGTTTTTGTCCGTCTTTAGACTTGTTTTTACGCTTTCATGCGTTTTAGTCCGTTTTCATACATATTCATCCATTTTCTTACGCTTTCATCCGTTTTCTTACGCTTTCGTCCGTTTACATACGTTTTCGTCCGTTTCATACATTTTTGTCTGTATTCATAAGTTTTCGTTCGCTTTCTTAAGTTTTCGCCCATTTACGTCCGTTTTCATATGTTTTTTTTTTGTAAAGGGAACTCCACCCTGGTAAAATATATTAACCAAAAAGCATTTAAAGCACAATGGAATGTGGCTGAGATACCACATTAACCTCAAGCAGCCGCTTGAACAACCACTAGATCATTTATGACATGCCATAAATGAACAACTAGCTACCAACAACTAGAACAACCAATAAGCAACATAAGATGACATGCCAATCTTATGAAAAAAAACAAAATAACATCTTACTTCCTAGCACGACATTGGATCTTGAAATCATGAAATTGTCCCGGTATGTCGTTTTCATATGTTTTCGTCTGTTTTCTTACGTTTTTATATGTTTTTGCCCGTTTTCGTCCGTTTTAATACATTTTCATCTTTTTTCGTTCGTTTTCGTCTATTTTTGATACGTTTTCGTCCGTTTCAATACGTTTTTGTCCGTTTTCGCATGTTTTCATACGTTTTAGCCCGTTTTCTTACGTTTTCGCCCGTTTTCATACGTTTTTGTCCGTTTTCATACGTTTTCGTCCTATTTCTTACGTTTTCGCCCGTTTGCGTCTGTTTTCATACGTTTTCGTCTATTTTCTTACGTTTTCGTTCGTTTTCATACATTTTCGTCTGTTTTCATACGTTTTCGCCTGTTTTCATACATTTTTGTCCGTTTTCTTACGTTTTCGCACGTTTTCATATGTTGTCGCCCGTTTTTATACGTTTTTGTCTGTTTTCAAACTTTTTCGTCCGTTTTCTTACGTTTTCACCCATTTACGTCCGTTTTCATACATTTTCGTCTGATTTCATATGTTTTCGTCAGTTCACATACATTTTCATACGTAGTTGTCCGCTTTCTTAAGTTTTTGCATGTTTTCATACGTTTTCTTCCGTTTGCTTACGTTTTCGCCGGTTTTCATTCGTTTTTGTCCGTTTTCAACTTTTCATAAGTTTTCGCCCGTTTACGTCCATTTTCATCTGTTTTCTTACGTTTTTGTTCGTTCTCATACGTTTTCGTCCGTTTTCATACGTTTTTGTCCGTTTTCGTTTATTTTATTAAGTTTTCATCCGTTTTCTTTCATTTTGAAAACCATTTTTCATACGTTTTCGTCCGTTTTTAGACATGTTTTAAAGCTTTCATACGTTTTCGCCCGTTATCATACACCTTCGTCCGTTTTCTTACGTTTTCATCCGTTTTCTTACGCTTTCGTCCGTTTACATACGTTTTCGCCCATTTTCGTCCGTTTTCAAACGTTTTTATCCGTTTTCATACGTTTTTGTCCGTTTTCTTACGTTTTTGCACGTTTTCATACATTTTCGCCCGTTTTCTTACGTTTTTGCATGTTTTATAAGTTTTTATCAGTTTTCATACTTTTTTTCGTCCGTTTTCTTACGTTTTCGCTCATTTACGTCTGTTTTCATACGTTTTCGTCCGTTTTCACATGTTTCCATACATTTTTGTCCGTTTTCTTACATTTTCGCCCATTTACGTCCGTTTTTATACATTTTCGTTCGTTTTCATACGTTTTCGTCCATTTTCGTTCGTTTTAATACGTTTTCATCCGTTTTCTTACGTTTTCATCCATTTTCGTACGTTTTCGTCTGGTTTTATACGTGTTTTTAAGCTTTCATACGTTTTCGTCCGTTTTCATACATATTCGCCCGTTTTCATCCGTTTTCTTACGCTTTCGTCTGTTTCCATCCGTTTACATACGTTTTCGCCCGTCTTCGTCCATTTTCATACATTTTTGTCCGTTTTCATACGTTTCCGTCCGTTTTCGCACGTTTTCATATGTTTTCTTACACTTTCGCCCGTTTTTATAAGTTTTTGTCCGTTTTCTTACGTTTTTGCTTGTTTACGTCCGTTTTCATAAGTTTTCATCTGTTTTCATCAATGTTGCAAAAATCGCGAATCGGTAGTCGAGCGATCGACCCCCCTGTAGCTTGTAATCGGTCTAGGCGGGATTAATCGGTAATTAATCGGATTGGCATTTCTGACAAGTTTTCGGTACTTTCGGCAAGTTTTAGGTATTTCCGGCAAGTTTTATGCATTTCCAGCAAGATTTTTCTTACAAAAATATCTTGTAATAGATATAAACAACGATTATAAATTATTAAAATAATTTTACGATGAGTTTGGGTATTTTTGTCAAGATTTGAAGGTTTCCGGCAAGTTTGATCATCGTTGCCCGTCATTGACCGCCGTTGACCGATTTGTTTGAATGATTTACAAAAATTGGAAAGGTTGGTGGCCTTGTAGCTCCTAGGCGGTGATTAATCGGCCTTGTAGGCCTTGTTTTGCAACACTGGTTTTCATACGTTATCGTCCGTTTTCATACGTTTTCGCACATTTTCATACGTTTTCGCCCGTTTTTTACGTTTTCGCCCGTTTTTTACATTTTTGTCCGTTTTCATAAGTTTTCGCCCGTTAACGTCCATTTTCATACGTTTTCGTCTGTTTTCTTGTGTTTTCGTTCGTTTTCATATGTTTTCGTTTGTTTTTATACGTTTTCATCCGTTTTCTTTCGTTTTCATCCATTTTTCATACGTTTTCGTCCATTTTTAGACGTGTTTTTTCGCTTTCATACATTTTAGTCTGATTTTGATGTGTGCCTAAACACACATCATTTTTATACCAGAAAAACACACTAAAATAGACTAACAACCATTAAAAAATGTGAAAATATATTGCATATATGTTTGGTTTTGTTAGTATGTCTTGCAGGTACAAGGGTTTGAAAACAAAGCAAAAACGGTAATTTCTCGAGCACTCCATTGGAAAGAACATGAAATTTCGAGTCCAACGGAACGAGACGAAATTATTGGAGCAAATGGTGATTAATTCGAAGATTAAAGAGATTGATGGAAGCCTAAGACTATCTCCAACCCAATACCATAAAGAAACAAAATGATAAAAAAAATAGAGATGGTATTTCTCCTCCTTGGCCCACGTGAAGGAGATAGCAAGCCCAAGAATGAAAAGAAGAAAAGCCCACGTGAATCACTTGCTGTTCTTTGCTTACGCATGCGACAGTAAGAAAAGAATAGAAGGAGCAGATATTTATTGGGCACGTGAAGCTCCAATATCCAAAATAAAATAAAAGAGGCGCGTGGCCTTCTTCAGCTAGATCCATTCCCACTCTCGCCCCACTATCTTTAGCTCCATCCAATCCATGGTCGCCACGTGGCAAATGGGCTGTCATCCTAGGAAGGGTCGAGAATAAAAGAGGCTATAAAATACACATGATCCGAGAAAGTTATTCATTCACTCACTCCGCATTTTAATTTCACACACACACACACACTTCCTTTTTCTTTAATAGACTGGCAGTTTTATTTCTTTTGTAGTAGTATTTTAGAGCTTATAATTAAGCTTATTCTTAGTGCTTATTTTGTAAACTTTTTTTTATCTTATCAATGAAAGTTATGTTTATTACTCAGTGCTTATTCTCTTCTTCTCATCTGTGACAAATGGTAATTTTCACGTTATTAATTAATGTTAATTGAATATTAATTATTTTTAAGCTAAGCATTTCTATGCGCATTTGCATGTTTCTGAGTGTTTTTTAGCATTATTGGGAGATGTCCCGCATACTGTAGCTTACAGTCACTGCAGAAAAAGTATATTTTTGTCAGTAAACCTAAATTATCACATTTCGGATAGTTATTGACAAGTCTCGTAATTAACTGAGAGCTTTCTCGCGTTTTTCTGAAAAACAACCGCACGCGCGTACCGACAGCACAGTACACATGGTAGCAGTCAAATAAATATATTTTTGAGTCAGTAATGGTATTTTATTTCATTTCTGACAAAAACATTGGTAAAAATTTTCTTTTACGTAAACATGTCCAAAAACGTCAAAACGGGACTTTACGGTCACGTTTAAGCTCAAACCGACACACGATACACTAACGCGGGTAAAAATTAATTTCACCCTCCCCATAATACCACCCCAACCAGCCATCATATATTACTTCACCACTACATGACAAATCTCCTACTAACTAGCTAAATAATATTTATAATACACAAATTTTACTCTAAATACTACTACAACTCACTACTTATCCATTTCATTCTCAAACACTTTCCTAGATCATTTTTCTTCTTCTTATCACACGACACAACCAAAACTCCATCATCCATAAATTTCTTTTGAAGTTCAAGATAATCAAAGTGTATAATCAAGGTTTTTGGGTTATTTGGAACTTGGTTTGGGAAAATTTGGTGAAGCATTGGGTGATCTTGGTTCCTTCTTGGCTCGTTAACTACACAACCATTGTAAGAATTCATAAAAATTTTCTAATCTTGTTAATCTCTTGTTCATTTGATGTCTAATGATGTTTAAAAGTGTTAAAAGTATATATTTTGTTGATTTGGAAAAATCTAGGGCTTGTATAATGCTACATAGTGCTTGACTTTTATGTGGTTTATGAACAAGTTTATAAATTTCTTGCTTGTGTGGTAAATCTTGTTACATATAGTGTTAGTTTGATGATACAAACACTAGTTACGGTTTTTACGCGAAATTAAACAACATATAAGCTTTTGAGACTATATATGTGAATCGGCCAAAACAAAAATAAGAGATTATTGGGGTTTTGAAAAACATAAAATTTTGGCTCAAATGGTGAAATGGTGGAAAAATATAGTTAAGTGCTTATTTGGATTAGCTTATTTAATAAGCCATAAGTTGTGGAAATTAACTAGTAAAAATGGGAAAATGAGTTGAAATCATTATTATGGGTCGAATAGATCATAAAATAATCAACTTGGAATATTTAGCTAAGTAGCTTATTTATTAGAGCTTATTTGGTAATTTTAAAGCTTGTTTAGTAACTAATAAATACTAGATTATAAGTAAATGGACCAAACAAATATTTGGGCCATAAAGCCCATGAAATTACTGTTGGGCCAAGCCCATAGACAAATTTTGTAGTTTTGACTTTGACCAAACGGACCTAATGAGCGAGTAAAATGATTTTTAGAAACGCGTCGAGATATACGTTTTAACTAAAAATGTGTTTTGGGCAAAAATTGGTTATTGGGCTTATTTCATGATATTCGGCCCAAATAACAACTAAATTGACGAAAATGATTTTGGGAGTAGTTTCTGACTCGCCGTGGTTATTAAGAGTTAAAGAAACGATAAATATAACGAAAACCGCTTTCGGACTTATTTTGAGACGTTTAGTCTTCGAAAGGGTAAAAATTGACATTTTCACTAAATTAATATTGAAATTGACTTTTGTTGACTTTTTTTGACAAAATATTGACCTTGTGTCGAAATATATTGTTAACACTTAACGTAACAATAACGAATAATATAATGATAGAAACATTCACGACGACTAAAATATATATCACAAACATATTTTGCACATATAGTTAACTAGTGGAATATTTGAGGAAAGTTTGCAACACTTGAGGAATATGGAAACGACGAATAAACAAATGGGTCATGCCCAAATTTTCTAAAAATCTGACACTTAGAATATTTTCGTGAAAACACTTAACTTAAGTAAACTTTATAAAATTACATAACAATGTTTTATTTTATGAACTAAAATTGTAATATAAATGATAAATGATCTTTATAATATAATAATACTCCACTAACTTCATTATTCTATTTATTTCTCAAAGCTTATTTAATTAACTTTAATTTTAAATAAATTAAATACAAAAGTGTAGGAAGAATTAATTTAACATATATATATATATATATATATATATATATATATATATATATATATATATATATATATATATATATATATATATATATATATATATATATATATATATCTTTACATTATATATAACAGGAGGCGTTACACGTAGATAATGCCACATAAATGCCACCTCAATGCCACATAATCATAAAAATGCCACATAATCATAAACTATGCCATGTCATCACATTTACTCCACTTAAGCATTATTTTAGGCAATTAAAATTCGGGTTAATTAAAAATTTGACATTTGCAAGAATCGAACCCGAGTCATTTAACCTACATACAAATGCTTCAACCACTAGACCAAGCCGGTTTTTGTGATTTACAATACAAACTAAATAAGTCATGCTTAAATAATTGATATTGTTAATCTATATCTAAGGAATAGATTATGCATAAAATTAAATTATTATTATTATCCAAAAACTTTACAACCCTAATAAAACTTTCACAATGCGATTGTATCATTCTTCGTCTTCATACTTTACTCACGTAATCTCCATAGTTTCCATTAATATGATTAATAAAATTAATAAAATTTACATACTGACAAATATAGCGACCCTCTGTGTTAGCATAATTATGTCAAAAACAACATTAGATAGGCATGGGTATGACGAAAAATTGATTAATATTTTTATATATAAAATAATAAAAGAGTATAGATAAAATATTAATGATTAATTCAGTTTTTATATATAGAACTAGTTTTTTAAATTAGTTTTATTTTATATATAATAAAACTACAATGCGATTGTATCATTCTTCCTGTATCGACATGGTCTTTGCGATAATATAAAAATCATCACACACGACAATTTGCAAAAGGAAATAGAGCTCAAACGGCACAGCACTGATGAAGGTCAGCAATGGCAAGAGTGAAGAAAGAGAGTGGGACAGGCCGACTAAAGGCATATCACAAACTTTTGAAAAAGTTTAATGATGGCAAGGTAAATACTGGAAAAATACCTAGGTCTCATCCCTATTCGATCTAGACAAAAAAAAAATGTGATCAATCGTATCAACAACTTTCTTTTCATGAATTAGAAGCTATGTTTATAAACAATATTTAGTACTCCCTCCGTCACAATATATCAATTGTAATCATGCTTTGGAACTCATGATATCTAGGATTCACAAGGTTCATAGTTTGTACTGCTACCTTATAGCAGTTAGTACTGATTGTCGAAACTGGTTAGTACTGCTGCTACTCGTCCTTATAACTTTGTACTTCTGCATTTAGACTTTGTACTGCTAACTTAACATGTTAAAACTGAAGTTAGGGTTCCGGCGATATTCAATAAGGAAAACACAAGTGGGAGCAAATAATACGCTTATGGAGACTAAAGCAAATGGAGAAAACGGCTCATTGGTTCTGATAAAGCAAGGAGCCGAAGCTGTGAGTGGATATGTTTTTTATACTTTATTGTATTTGGGAGCATGAACTTTTAAACAAATTTGATTCTGATTCCATACTGCGTGCAATCAAAGTTCCTGAATGGACCTTAGTATTATATAGTTGATTTTGTACGATATGTATTCTTGAGTAAGATGTTTGTGATTGTTTAAAAAAATGGTTGTTTCTTTTTTCACACTTCATAGAAATAGTTAATTTTTTATTTTGAGCTTCGGGAATATCAAGTAGAGATGGTAAAATTGGTAGGCTAGATTATGGTTAAAAATGAGCACATTAGCACCAATAGTTAATTTTTTAACTATTCAATAATTAATAACGGCCAACTAATTTTCATTGTTAACGCATAAAAGAAAAAAAAAACCATTTTTTTATATTTTATTATTCGTTAACTAATACCTTCAAACGATATTTATAAGTCATGCCCGCCCATCTTAAATCATGACTAAAATACAATATAAATTTACACAACAAAACCAACCAAAATAATAATAAAAAGATTAACAATAATCATACTGTAAATATAATTAAATTGTATATGAAAATTAATTTCCGTGAAATAATACCATCCAAACAACATGACTAAATTAAAATCTAAAATTAATCTAAAAAACAAATAAATCAGAATGTATATTAAAATGTAAAATTACAAGTCGTGCCCGCCCATCGGGCGGGCTTCGAAAACTATATATATATATATATATATATATATATATATATATATATATATATATATATATATATATATATATATATATATATATATATATATATATATATATATATATATATGTTATTCTAAAAAGTCTCTTATAATAAAAAGTGTAGGAAGAATTGTGGGAGCGACATATGTCACCTTGCCACATCATCATGCCACATCATATGACATGTGTCACCCCCCACCCCCCCCCCCCCAAAAAAAAATTTTTTCCAGCCAAAAAATTGTTTTTTGGGGGCCAAAAAAAAATTCCCACCAAAAAATTCCCCGCCAAAAATTTTGGTGCATCACAGTTATAAGTTTTGGTGCATCAGACTAATAAGTTTTACTGCATCACAGTTATAAGTTACTGCATCATAGTTAACAGTTAAGTGCATCAACTATGATGCAGTAACTTATAACCTTAATGCACTAAATCATAATTGTGATGCAGTAACTGTGACGCATCACAGTTATAAGTTACTGCATCATAGTTAACAGTTAAGTGCATCAACTATGATGCAGTAACTTATAACCTTAATGCACTAGATCATAATTGTGATGCAGTAACAAAATTTGGCGGGAAAAAAAATTTTGGGCCCCAAAAAAAAATTTTTTTTTGGCGGGAAAAAATTTTTTTTCTCGAGGGAGGGGGTGGGGGTGACACATGTCATATGATATGGAAGGGGGGTGACACATGTCACTCTCACAATCCTTCCTACACTTTTTATTATAAAGGACTTTTTATTTTAACCCATACCTATATATATATATATGTATATATATATAGGGTAAAGTTAAAATAAAAAGACAAATATCCGTACACTACGTAAAAAGATTTTTTTTTCAAAAAAGTTCGCGAAAAAATCCATAAAAATTCCACAAGATCGGGAATGTTGGTGCATGAAACTTTTGTGAAAGAAGTTTTTCTAATTTTGAGTTTTTATACGTTTTTTTTAATGCACAAAAAATGAATTTTGATGCGCAAAAATTTTTTGATGCACAAATTTTTCAACTTGTTTTAGTTAGATGCGCAATGTTATTTTGATTAAAAAAGTCAAAAGAACTTGGGTGCAAAAACGAATTTTTGATGCACAAAAAAGCGATTTAATGCACAAACGTATTTTTTTATAAATTGTTTTCGGAAAAAATATCAACTTTTAGAAAAACTTCCTTCACAACTTTTTCATGCACCAACATACCTGATCTTGGGGAATTTTTTTGGAATTTTTAGAGAAAATTTTTGAAAAAAAAAATCTTTTTACGTAATGTACGAATATTTGTCTTTTTATTTGATCTTTATCCTATATATATATATATATATATATATTATATATATATATATATATATATATATGTATATAACACTTGCGCATTTTAAGCAGTAAATACTAGCACGGATGTTCCGTTACGTATTCCCACCATACACTTTAACCATGAGCCACCGCTATAAAGAATGTGAACAATAAATCATTTCGAAATAAATTTTACCACACAGCAAGCAAGAAATACACGAGCACTGGTCAAACGTAAACTTTTCAAATAAAATAAGACACATGAGACACGAATATTTCACAAAGACTTACCGTAATGGTCTAGGTTGTCTGTCGGTGCGGTTGCATCATTTTTTTGATTTAGCGAATTGCTGATATTAAAATGTGAGTTTACAGCCCCATATTTTTATACAATTTTGTTTTATAAGCTTGGGGGTGAGAAACATGCAAAACTGTTTTCATGGACCAGAAATGAATTTTGTTTTTATGTACACACTAATATGCAGAAACCTAAGTTTGCTGAATCCCATTTTGTTCCCACTATCATCTACCGTTAATTCCTGTCTAGGAAGCCGTTTGATATAAATAGATCTATTGGGGATGACACCCCCGTTCGGTTGGCTCGGCATAGCCAAGGCGAACGTATACCAATCGAATAATAGTCCGAGTGTCTGGGGATTAACACTCGTGGGCACCCATATTTATTTTGCTAACGCCGGTTGGGCGTGCTGCGTTGTCATAGATCGGTAGGATGAGGCTTAGTGTTTGCATAGCTGAGTAGTGTGTATATGCTGAATTGTTTGTATGATATAGCTATTGGTCCATATGTGCTACTTACTTAAACCTGTGAACTCACCAGCGTTAGCTGACTTTTGCATGTTTTTCTCAGGAAACTGAGGTGCATTAGCAGAGTGTAGTGCATGGCGACGGTCGTAATAAATGATGGAAATGTTTTTATTTATGCGTTTACTCTGACAATTGGACCTTTTGTTTAAATGGGCTACATTTTCATCTGAAATGGATTTCATGTAATGCAACATGATTTAACTTATGTAATATATTTTAAAATGGATTTTGAATCTGTTCCCTATGTCTTGTGTTGTGATTATCCATTCCGTAGCACCCCAAAGTGTATGCTTCCGCGATAATATAATTTTTGGGGGTGTTACAGATTGGTATTCAGAGCCTTGGTTATAAAGAACGTGGTTTATAAAAACCCTAAACTATAACCGATTTATGAAAAACTTTCCATCATGACCGCCAGATGCCTGCCAGTTTAGCTTGCTATGATTTGGGCATTATTTATTTTATTTGATTAAGTGTTATGATATGCTATTTGAGTATTGTAATAAGCATATATGATATAAGTATTTTTATATACTTACACATGTCGCACCATATTTGTCACAGACTATGTCTCTCCCATTCGGCACACACTCCGAGGTAGCTACTGCTGGACTCACTTCTCCGACACGACAGCCAGCTCCATTTGTGGAGGACCCATTGATGGAGGTTGTTCGTGCTACTGCTCAGCCATCTATTCCAGCTCAGCCTGTACACACCGCTTCGGTATCTACCTCACCGTACTTACACAGATCCACCACAGCACACCGTTCATCCCCAGCTCAGCTATACACCTTCACCCAGTATGATCATGATACCCCACCTGTTCCCCGACGCACTGCTCGTATGTCGGTATATTCTGGACCTTATCAGCGACTCTCAGATTTTCCAGCCCTACCACCTAGGAAGAGACCCAGATCAGATTATGAGGATACTCCTGCTGATTCACCACCTCAGTCACATGTATCATCTCCAGACCATTCCCCACCTAGTCTGAGACTTATCAGATCAGTGGAGACCTATTCAGATGAGGATGAGGATCCAGTCGAGGATCCAGAGAAGGTTTAGGATGAGCCTACTCCAGCTGTGACTTCACCTACTGAGCACACTCCTATGGGTTTAGATGATGATAGGGATAGGGATACTCCTATGGATTTGGATCAGGTTATGATGCTGAGGGATGGTAAAGGCATCATGGAGGATGTTCAGGGTTTATTTGAGGTTGGACAGAGCTCCAGAGATGCTGAGATTCAGGGTTTGGATGACAGTCAGTGGCTAGACATTGCTTGTGATGTTAGCACAGGTGTACGTGCAGCTAGTCCAGAGTACACACCGTCATCTCCTTCTTTCATGCCACCATCTTCGATGCCTACCCCACTTCCATCACAAGTGGTTTCTCCGCTTGCAGAGCCCGAGGAGCCCACTAAGATGGAGCAGATTTGGATCCAGCTGACGAACCAGACGAACTTACTTGATGTACATTCAGATCAGCTTAGGAGATTGGAGCAGTGCGATCGTATTCAGACTGTGGAGGGGAGGATTAGGACTGTAGATCAGGCAGCTTGTGTTCTGTTTGAGGAGTTGTACTCTGACCGTAGAGTGATGATTGGATTGAGAGCTAGATTGGATGCTCTAGAGAGGTTACATGGTAGAGATCTTAGAGGCTTAGACTTCAGGGCCATTGGTTTAGGCAGAGGCTAGAGTAGGATACTGAGTATGATGAGACGAGCCAGAGGTGTTGACCGTATTCAGTGGCAGAGGATTTCGACTACTGAGTACACCATTGGAGCTGTGATGAGGGAAAACCAGGAGCTTAGGGATCGCATTGACCAGTTGAAGACCGCTATTGGAGGATTGACCTTAGGCTTAGAGGAGTTACGCATAGCCAGTGACCAGGCTTAGATTGTAGTAGTTGATGATTTATTCATTAGGACGACTAGTATTCCTGTAGTACTCTAGAACTAATTATTAACCAAGCTTGTAATTTTGTGAACCTTTATCTTTTGATATATATAACAAGCTTAGTCTTTCCCATCCAATTATTCATTTTTTCCTCTGTGGTTGACTTTATTCTTGAATTCTGTTTCTATATCCACATGTTCATATGATTCTTTCTTCCATAAACAAAAATCTCATTTATCGCCATCTTTCTGTGATGCAGATAAATGGCACCTACAAGAAAGTCAACCAGAGTCACACGAGGACAAACCGCCAACACACCTATTCCGACAAGGTCAGTAAGGGGAAGAACTGATGAGAATGTCGCCCCAGCCAGAGCCGCACAAGGCCAGACTGCTGATAATTTTGCACCAACCAGGGCCGCAGCTACTGCCCCAGTGGTAAACCAAGCAATCTGGATCAACTTGTTGCTGATCGTGTGGCCGCCGCTCTCGCAGCCACAAACAATTCGACCACCAACACCGGAACATCTAGGCCAGTGACCAACAGCCGAGGTTGTACCTACTCTGAATTCCGAAAAATCATGGTTGGAGGATTTGGAGGAAAAGAGGGAGCCATTGGTTTGACTAGATGGATTGAGAAGTTAGAAACCGTGTTTCGTATCAGTGGTTGTAATGAGGACGACAGGGTCAAGTATGCATCATTCACTTTCATGGATGCCGCGTTGACCTGGTGGAACAACTACATGAAATCGGCTAACATGGATGTTGCTTATGCCATGCCGTGGGAAGATTTTAAGGAACTAGTGATTAGGAAGTATTGCCCATGAAATGAGATTAAGAAGTTGGAGATAGAGTTTTGGAATTTGAAGGTACAAAACAACAACATCGCTGTTTACAACCAGAGGTTTCAGGAGTTGGCTTTGCTATGTCCAAAAATGGTTTGGACTGAAGCAAGATTAATTGAGAGGTATATCGGTGGTTTACCGAAGTCCATAAGAGGTGATGTGACTACCTCAAGAGCTGCAGATCTTCATGAGACCATGGAGATAGCAAACAAACTGATGGACCAGGAACTGGAGGACATTCCAGAAAAGAGTGATGACCACAAAAGGAAGTGGGAAGATCACTCCAAGGGTAACAACAACAGCTCTCAGATCAAAAAGCAGAGTATAGGCAAGGCTTATGCAGTTGGTTCAGGAGACAAGAAGGGTTATGACAAGGCCACACCTTTTTGTAACTGCTGTAAGTTACATCATAGGGGACAGTGCACAGTGAAGTGCAACAACTGCCAGAGGATAGGGCACTTGGCAAAGAACTGTAGGGCAAGACCCCTAGCCACCGCTCAAGCAGCATACCCTACAACCATAAGGTGGAATTCACCTGCTTTGGGTGCGGTGAAAAGGGTCACTATCGGAATGAGTGCAATAAGCCCCGAAACCAAGGAAATGGTGGTGGACCAGGAAATCAAGTTGCAATGGTTAACAATGGGAATCAGGGTAATGAAGGAAGAACCCGTGGAAGAGTTTATGCCGTAGGCAAAAAGGAAGCACAGGATGACCCGAACGTGGTGACGGGTACGTTTCTTTTAAATAATCGTTATGCTTCAGTACTTTTCGATACGGGAGCAGATAGAAGTTTTGTGTCGACCGCTTTTAGTCCTTTACTCGATATAGCCCCGACCACCTTAGATAATGCCTTTGATGTAGAACTAGCAAACGGAAACCTAGAAAGAGTAGGTACCATTATAAGGGGTTGCACTCTAAACTTATTGAACCATCCATTCAACATCGACTTAATGCCGGTAGAATTGGGTAGCTTTGACGTTATCATAGGGATGGATTGGCTATCAAAATATCATGCCGTCATCGTCTGTGATGAGAAGATCGTTAGAGTACCCTATGGGAATGAAGTTCTGATTATTGAAGGCGGTCGCTCTGATCGTGCGCGTTCGTCAAGATTGAGCATCATCTCATGTACGAAGGTGCAGAAGTACATCGAGAAGGGATGCTACCTTTTTTTTGCTCATATCACTGAAAAGAAGGAAAAGGAACCTGGAGAGAAAAGGTTGGAAGATGTGCCAGTCGTAAGGGATTTTCCAGAAGTCTTTCCAGAAGACTTACCTGGACTTCCACCGGCCAGACAAATCGAATTTCAAATCAATTTAGTGCCAGGAGCCGCGCCTGTAGCGCGAGTACCCTATAGTTTAGCACCTACGGAATTACAGGAATTGTCCGATCAGTTAGCTGAACTATCTTGAAAAGGTTTTATTAGACCGAGTTCTTCGCCTTGGGGAGCTCCTGTCTTGTTTGTTAAGAAGAATGATAGATTCTTTAGAATGTGTATTGACTATCGGGAACTGAATAAGCTAACCACTAAGAATAGATACCCACTCCCGAGGATAGATGATTTATTTGATTAGTTGCAAGGTTCATCGGTTTACTCTAAGATAGACTTGAGATCGGGTTATCACCAGCTTCGAGTCCGGGAAGAGGATATCCCGAAGACCGCATTCCGAACCCGATAGGGTCATTATGAATTCCAGGTTATGCCATTCGGCTTGACAAATGCACCAGCAGTATTCATGGATCTCATGAATCGTGTGTGTAAGCCGTATTTGGATAAATTCGTGATAGTATTCATTGATGATATCCTGATATATTCTAAGAATGAGAAAGAGCATGAGGAACATCTCAAACTAATTCTGGAATTGATGAAAAAGGAGGAGTTATATGCTAAGTTTTCGAAGTGTGAATTCTGGATATCCACTATGCAATTTCTTGGTCACGTGATAGATAAGCAAGGAATTCACGTAGATCCTGCTAAGATTGAGGCAATTAAGGATTGGGCAACGCCCACAACACCAACAGAAATACGAAATTTTTTAGGACTTGTCGGCTATTACCGAAGGTTTATAGAAGGTTTCTCTAAGATAGCTAAGCCGTTGACAAAACTGACCTAAAAGAATGTGAAATACGACTGGGGAGATAAGGAGGAAGAAGCTTTTCAACTCCTTAAGGAAAGATTGTGTAATGCACCTATTTTGGCTTTACCCGAGGGTAGTGAAGATTTTGTTGTGTATTGCGACGCATCACACAAAGGTTTGGGAGCCGTGTTGATGCAGAGAGAAGGTAATAGCATACGCTTCTCGATGGCTGAAAACCCATGAGAAAAACTACACAACCCACGACCTAGAGTTAGGATCAGTCGTGTTTGTACTGAGGATTTGGAGACACTACCTTTATGGAACTAAGTGTGTAGTGTATACCGACCACAAGAGTCTACAACATATCTTGAACCAGAAGGAGCTGAACATGAGACAGCGCCGATGGTTGGAGTTGCTTAGTGACTATGATTGTGAGATCCGTTACCACCCAGGCAAGGCAAATGATGTTGCCGATGCCCTCAGCAGAAAGGAGCGGATCAAACCCCTCAGAGTTAGATCGTTAGGGATGACGATCAGCTCGCCGCTTCTAGCAAGGATACTTGAGGCTCAGGGTGAGGCACTCAAGGATGAAAATCGACCACTTGAAAGGATTCACAAAATGCCTGAATTGGAGAATGGCCTTGTAAGAAGATCCAATGGGATTTTGTGTTATGGAGACAGGTGTTGGATTCCATTGTATGGAGGACTTCGTGATTTGATCATGCACAAATCCCACAAGTCCAAGTACTCTATTCACCCAGGATCTGACAAGATGTATTTAGACTTGAAGAAGTTGTATTGGTGGCCGAACATGAAGGCCGATATAGCTGAATACGTCAGCAAATGTTTAACGTGCTCGAAGGTCAAGGCTGAACACTAGAGACTGTCAGGTCTGCTTGTTCAACCTGAGATTCCAGAATGGAAATGGGAGCGTATCACTATGGATTTTATTACTAAGTTACCTAAGACGTCGAATGGTTATGACACGATTTGGTTAATCGTTGACCGTCTCACTAAATCAACACATTTCCTTCCAATAAAAGAAAATGCCAGCATAGATAAACTCGCGCAGTTGTATGTGAAGGAAATTATTGCAAGGCATGGTGTGCCTGTTTCTATTATCTCTGATCGAGACAGCCGGTTCACGTCTAATTTTTGGAGGTCGCTTCTAGATGCTTTAGGAACTGACCTCGATATGAGTACAGCTTATCATCCTCAGACGGATGGTCAAAGTGAGAGGACCATTCAGACATTAGAGGACATGTTGAGAGCCTGTGTGATTGATTTCGGGAACGGCTGGGACAGGCATTTGCCTTTAGCCGAGTTTTCCTATAACAACAGTTATCATACCAGCATTAAAGCTGCACCGTATGAAGCACTTTATGGTCGTAAATGCAGATCGCCAGTTTGTTGGGCGGAAGTAGGAGGGAGTCAACTTACTGGACCGGAACTAGTCCACGAGACTACTGAAAAGATCGTGCATATCAAGAGCCGAATGCAGGCGGCTCGTGACCGTCAAAAGTGTTATGTCGACAAGAGGCGGAAACCCCTTGAGTTTCAAGTGGGAGATAAAGTGATGTTAAAGGTCTCGCCATGGAAAGGCGTGATCAGATTCGGCAAGCGTGGTAAGCTGAACCCTCGCTATATTGGACCTTTCGAAATTCTTGTCAGGATCGGGCCGGTAGCCTACCAATTCGAACTGCCATCTGAGCTCAGCGCTGTACATGACATTTTTCATGTCAGCAAATTGAAAAAGTGCTTATCTGTTGAAAGTGCCGTTATTCCTTTGGATGAGATTCAGCTTAATGAAAGGTTAAATTTTATTGAGGAGCCGATAGAAATCATGGACCGGGAAGTGAAATGGCTAAAGCAGAGTCGTATCCCAATTGTGAAGGTCCGATGGAACTCTCGCAGAGGCCCCGAGTACACTTGGGAGTGAGAGGAGGAAATCAAGCAAAAATATTCTCATCTCTTTTCGAAACCAACGAGTAACGTAAATTGAATTCCGGGACGGATTTCCCGATTAGATGGGGAGACTATGACAAATGGTAATTTTTACATTATTAATTAATGTTAATTGAGTATTAATTATTTTTAAGCTAAGCATTTCTATGCACATTTGCATGTTTCTGAGTGTTTTTAAGCATTATTGGGAGCTGTCCCGCATACTGTAGCTTACAGTCACTGCAGAAAAAGTATATTTTTGTCAGTAAACCTAAATTATCACATTTCTGATAGTTACTGACAAGTCTCGTAATTAACTGAGAGCTTTCTCGCGTTTTTCTGAAAAACAACCGCACGCGCGTACCGACAACACAGTACACATGGTAGCAGTCAAATAAATATATTTTTGAGTCAGTAATGGTATTTTATTTCATTTCTGACAAAAACGTGGATAAAAATTTTCTTTTACGTAAACGTGTCCAAAAACGTCAAAACGGGACTTTACGGTCACGTTTAAGCTCAAACCGACACACGATACACCAACGCGGGTAAAAATTAATTTCACCCTCCCCATAATACAACCCCAACCGGCCATCATATATTACTTCACCACTACATGACAAATCTCCCACTAACTAGCTAAATAATATTTATAATACACAAATTTTACTCTAAATACTACTACAACTCACTACTTATCCATTTCATCCTCAAACACTTTCCTAGATCATTTTTCTTCTTCTTATCACATGACACAACCAAAAATCCATCATCCATAAATTTCTTTTGAAGTTCAAGATAATCAAAGTGTATAATCAAGGTTTTTGGGTTATTTGGAACTTGGTTTGGGTAAATTTGGTGAAGCATTGGGTGATCTTGGTTCCTTCTTGGCTCGTTAACAACACAACCATTGTAATAATTCATAAAAAGTTTATAATCTTGTTAATCTCTTGTTCATTTGATGTCTAATGATGTTTAAAAGTGATAAAAGTATATATTTTGTTGATTTGAAAAAATCTAGGGCTTGTATAATGCTACATAGTGCTCGACTTTTATGTGGTTTATGAACAAGTTTATAAATTTCTTGCTTGTGTGGTAAATCTTGTTACATATAGTGTTAGTTTGATGATACAAACACTAGTTACGGTTTTTACGCGAAATTAAACAATACATAAGCTTTTGAGACTATATATGAGAATCGGCCAAAACAAAAATAAGAGATTATTGGGGTTTTGAAAAACATAAAATTTTGGCTCAAATGGTGAAATGGTGGAAAAATATAGTTAAGTGCTTATTTGGATTAGCTTATTTAATAAGCCATAAGTTGTGGAAATTAACTAGTAAAAATGGGAAAATGAGTTGAAATCATTATTATGGGTCGAATAGACCATAAAATAATCAACTTGGAATATTTAGCTAAGTAGCTTATTTATTAGAGCTTATTTGGTAATTTTAAAGCTTGTTTAGTAACTAATAAATACTAGATTATAAGTAAATGGACCAAACAAATATTTGGGCCAAAAAGCCCACGAAATTACTGTTGGGCTGAGCCCATAGACAAATTTTGTAGTTTTGACTTTGACCAAACGGACCTAATGAGCGAGTAAAATGATTTTTAGAAATGCGTCGAGATATACGTTTTAACAAAAAATGTGTTTTGGGCAAAAATTGGTTATTGGGCTTATTTCATGATATTCGGCCCAAATAACAACTAAATTGACAAAAATTATTTCTGGAGTAGTTTCTGACTCGTCGTGGTTATTAAGAGTTAACGAAACGATAAATATAACGAAAACCGTTTTCGGACTTATTTTGAGACGTTTAGTCTCCGAAAGGGTAAAAATTGACATTTTCACTAAATTAATATTGAAATTGACTTTTGTTGACTTTTTTTTGACAAATTATTGACCTTGTGTCGAAATATATTGTTAACACTTAACGTAACAATAACGGATAATATAATGATAGAAACATTCACGACGACTAAAATATATATCACAAACACATTTTGCACATATAGTTAACTAGTAGAATATTTGAGGAAAGTTTGCAACACTTAAGGAATATGGAAACGACGAATAAACGAATGGGTCATGCCCAAATTTTCTAAAAATCCGACACTTAGAATATTTTCGTGAAAACACTTAACTTAAGTAAACTTTATAAAATTATTTAACAATGTTTTATTTTATGAACTAAAATTGTAATATAAATGATAAATGATGTTTAAAATATAATAATACTCCACTAACTTCATTATTTTATTTATTTCTCAAAGCTTATTTAATTAACTTTAATTTTAAATAAATTAAATACAAAAGTAATTAATTTAACATAATATATATATATATATATATATATATATATATATATATATATATATATATATATATATATATATATATATATATATATATATATATATTATATATGTATGTATGAGTATATGTATATAACACTTGCGCATTTTAAGCAGTGAATACTAGCACGGATGTTCCGTTACATATTACCACCATACACTTTAACCATGAGCCACCGCTATAAAGAATGTCAACGATAAATCATTTCGAAATAAATTTTACCACACAACAAGCAAGAAATACACGAGCACTGTTCAAACGTAAACTTTTCAAATAAAATAAGACACATGAGACATGAATATTTCACTAAGACTTACCGTACTGGTCTAGGTTGTCTGTCGGCGCGGTTGCATCATTTTGTTGATTTAGCGGATTGCTGATATTGAAAGGTGAGTTTATAGCCCCATATTTTTATACGATTTTTGTTTTATAACCTTGGGGTGAGAAACATGCAAAACTGTTTTCATGGACCAGAAATGAATTTTTGTTTTTATGTACACACTAGTATGCAGAAACCTAAGTTTGTTGAATCCCATTTTGTGCCCACTATCATCTACCGTTAATTCCTGTCTAGGAAGCCGTTTGATATAAATAGATCTATTGGGGATGACACCCCCGTTCGGTTGGCTCGGCATAGCCAAGGCGAACGTATACCAATCGAATAATAGTTCGAGTGTCTGGGGATTAACACTTGCGGGCACCCATATTTATTTTGCTAACGCCAGTTGGGCGATCTGCGTTATCATAGATCGGTAGGATGAGGCTTAGTGTTTGCATAGCTGAGTAGTGTGTATATGCTGAATTGTTTTTATGATATAGCTATTGGTCCATATGTGCTATTTACTTAAACCTATGAACTCACCAGCGTTAGCTGACTTTTAGCATGTTTTTCTCAGGAAATTGAGGTGCGTTAGCCGAGTGCAGTGCATGGCGACGGTCATAATAAATGATGGAAATGTTTTTATTTATGCGTTTACTCTGACAATTGGACCTTTTGTTTAAATGGGCTACATTTTCATCTGAAATGGATTTCATGTAATGCAACATGACTTAACTTATGTAATATATTTTAAAACAGATTTTTAATCTGTTCCCTATGTCTTGTGCTGTGATTATCCATTCCGTAGCACCCCAAAGTGTATGCTTCCGCGATAATATGATTTTTGGGGGTGTTACATCATCTCTTTCTTTATTTTCTTTCTTTTTTTCTTATCTATTAAGTTATATTAGCTTATTAGCATATTACATCTTATTATCTCTTCTCTTCTTCACCTTCTAGCTCGATTCTAACACAAAAAGAGACGCATGAGCTTATTAAGCTCGGCTAATTTTCGAAATAAGCCTTGACATCTCTTAAGTTTGAGAGCACTTTTCTTTATTTTTTTAGCTTTTTAGATAGCTTATTAATTAGATCTATTCGTTTCATCAAGTTTTTCATAAAAAGTTTGCAACTTTTTGAGTATTTCTTGAACAATATGCTATTTAATAGCTTGTTCATTTAGATCTAGTCCTTAAACATACCCGATTCGCGTCTATTCTTCGTAGTAGGCAACTTAGCTTCGGGTGGACTTAGATCTAATAGTTTTTAGTTATAAAGTTTTAATCTTTTTACTTTTTAGATTATTTTTAGCTTATTCCATATAGTAGTAGTGCTTATTATTGCTTATTATTCACTAACCCTTGATAAAGTTTTGATCTTTCTTTGTTTCTCACCATCCTACATCTAAGGCATGGAGCTTACGGGTCTTGTAACCTTTAAAATCATTAAAGCTTATAACTTTATTAACTTTTATTAAGTTACTTAGTTAATAAAGCTTTAAACTTTATTAACTATATAGCAAAATTAAAGTTAACAAAGAAATAAACTTTAATCATTTATTTTGTTTATAAGATCGGGTGGTTATTCTCTCGTACAAATCATCTAGTCTTAATCTCCTTCCTTTTTATCATTTTTTAGTTTAAATATCTAGTTTAAGAACATGTTTACTATTGTGGAATTATTTATTTATATTAGTTTAATTAATATGTGTAGTGAGTAGATCTTGTTATATGCTTGTTAAGTGTTGGTGAATTATGAAATTAAGTATGAAACGTTAGAAATTATTAGTTGATAACCTTTGGTCTACTTGTTTTGGTTTTTAGTAACTTTTACGGGCAAAAGCCGTAAAGGTAACTAATTATCTAAACCAAATAGATTTTACCTAGGTAAAAAGAAGTGTTTTCAATATAAACCAACGTTGTGAGAAAACATTCCTTTTTAAACGGGTATTCAAAGGTTGTTGATTAATAATTTCCGGATTATTTGTGGATCTTTTTAGTTTGTTGTTTTAACGGGCAAAAGCCGTTAGGCATATTGATTATTTAGATCTAATAATTATTACCAAGAAAAATTGATTGTTTTCAATATAAGCCAACGTTGTGAGAAAATGATTTATTTTGTTAGGTATTAATTAAAAAGGGGCTTAAAACAATAATTCACACTTAATAATCTTTTCACCACACTTGATAAGCATATCTTTTAATATTATATTCTTAGCTAAATTTTATTATCACTTAGTTGCTATTTAATTAGTTTAAATTTTGATTAGTTAAAATAGCTCTCAAATCTCTAAAAACCAAACCAAAAATATTCGACAATCAAGCATTAAAACTAAAAACACTAACGTATATCTCAATTCAAATCTCGTTGGGAAACGACCTCGGAAGATCAATTTATCCCTTCTCCTCAAGTGAACTTTAGTTCTAACGGGAATACAAATTTTAAAACTGCTCAGTATACTTACAACCAATCAGTTTTTGGCGCCGTTGCCGGGGAGATTTGTTAAGAATTTTGTGTTTTGTTTGGCGTTGGTGCCTTGAAGATCCTTTCTTTTGAAAGTTTATTTTGTTAAAAATATACAAAAAGCCAAAAATAATTTTGTTAAAAATATACAAAAAGCCAAAAATATTTTCCTTTTCTATAAAAATCTTCAAAAATCCAAAAATATTTTCTCCCTTATTTTTAGTGCATGAGCACACGATCTTCTTCCAACGAACTTAATTCTCCTGTTTCTAATCCGGAAAGATTAATTAGACAAAGAAATCGTTGTGAACCGTCACTTATTAATATGAATAATCAAAACCAAAATCAGGGACCGCCTCCTGAGGGACCTATTCCTCAAAATCCGGCTCCTGATCTCCGAACGATGGAGGAGCTGTGCCAGCCAACTATGATTGGACGGGGAGGACCGATCGCTCCCGTTAACATTCAGGCTACGGATTTCGGACTTAAGAATCATATGATTCAACAAGTCCAACAGAGTTGTCAATACCACGGTTTACCGGGTGACGATGCTAATAAGCATATTGACAAATTCTTGACCGTTACTCAGAATATGAAGCAAAATGGCGTTCAACATGACATCCTTCGCTTGAATCTCTTTCCATACTCTTTGACGCATCATGCCACCTCTTGGTTTGATCGTCTTCCAAAGAATTCTATCCATAGTTGGGAGGAGATGGTTTCTAAATTTCTATCTAAATACTTCCCTCCTTCTATGGTCACAAAATTGAGAAACGATATCAGTAACTTCCGACAGCTTCCCGACGAATCTTTATTCGAAGCTTGGGAACATTACAAAGTTTCGATCGACCGGTGTCCTAATCATAATATGTTACCCGTTACAATCATAGATACATGGTATAATGGGTTGACTTTGAGACATCGGGATACAATCAATGCGGCTGCTGGAGGCACCTTTATGAAAAGGTGGCCCGAAGAGTGTTATGATCTTATCGAAAATATGACCGCTTACCATAATGACTGGGATACCTCAGCTCAAAGGGGCGAGTCATTTAGATCTATCACTTCTTCTCCAGAATTAGCAGCCATGGCTAAGCAAATCGAAGAAATGAACAAAAATTTTCTAAGAATGAGCCAAATTAATCAGCAAGCTAATGTTATCAATCCTGGTTGTGAGACTTGTGGTGGTCCACATCATTATTCCGAGTGTCAAGCTGCCGGTGGCTTCACTCAAAGAGACGTATATGCTGCTACGGGATCCTTTAATATGGGAGGTAATTCTTACCAACCACAAGGAAACCGTAATCTCTTAAGCTATCATTCCAACAATTACCTTGGACGAACCGGTTTCAATCAACCTAATAACTCTAATCTGAACAATCAAAACTTTCAAAACAGAAATAACCAAAATCAGTTTCAAAATCGTTCTAATCAAGGGTTTAATCAAAACAACCGAGGACAAAATTTTAACCAAGGTTATAATTTCAATAAAAATCAAGGATTTAATTAAAATCAAGGTCAAAATTTTAACCAAAATCAAGCTCAGAAGCATTTTAACCAAGCTCCAAATACTCCATCTATGGATGAGTTATTAAGACAACATATGATTGCGTCTGAGGCTAAGGCAAATCAATTGACAAAAATGGAAAAGGCTTTAAATGAAAGACCTCAAGGTGGGCTTCCTAGCAACACCGTCACAAATCCTAGGGAAGACCTTAAAGTAATTACCACACGGAGTGGTCTTGCTTTGGCTGGACCCTCAGTTCCACCACATACTCCTTCTTCTTCTTCTTCTTGTAAGGAGGTGGAACGAGACCCGGAGACTACCATGGACCAGGTGCACATTTCAAATCCAAGAAGTACCGCACGAGTCCCACCTCTGGTAATCCAGCTGACTCCCATTTCTAAACCAAAAGAAATCCCTGAACGAGATCCTTATCAACCTCCCATTCCTTATCCTTCGAGGTTGAACAAGGAAAAGCTACAAGACAAATCTGATATTCAAATTCACAAGTTCTTGCAAATGTTCAAGAAACTTCACATTAATATCAGTTTTACCGAAGCTTTAGCTCATATGCCAAAATAAGCTAAAATGTTGAAAGATCTCCTTACCAATAAGGAGAAACTTCTAGAATTGGCTAATACTCCTCTTAATGAGAATTGCTCAACGGTCCTCCTTAAAAAGTTACCCGAGAAACTTGGAGACCCTGGGAAATTCCTCATTCCTTGTGATTTCGGCGAGCTTGAGGGATGCATGGCCCTAGCCGATCTAGGTGCCAGCATCAATTTGATGCCTCTTTCTGTATGGGAAAACTTTAAGCTTGGTGAACTAAAACCCACTCGAATGACCCCTGAACTAGCTAATCGATTGGTTGCTTACCCGGTTGGTATTGCTGAGGATGTCTTCGTACAAGTGGGAAAGTTCACATTCCCTGCCGATTTCGTTGTTGTAGACTATGAAGTCGATCCTCGTGTTCCCCTTATCTTAGGGAGACCTTTCTTGAGGACGGCTCGTGCTTTGGTTGATGTCTATGAAGAAGAGATAACTATAAGAGTCGGTGATGAAAAATTGGTCTTAAATATTGGGAATTCTTATAAGTATCCTAATGAGCATGAGTCAATCCATCGGATTGATACCATTGACACGGCATGCGAGGATCATTTCCATGAAGTGTTAAATGTTCAAAAATAAATTATTCCATTTAGTGGCAGTCCCACTCCATCTTCTGATTCTGTTTTCGTGGCTCTCTCCCCATCTCTTACCCCTTTCGGGGATAGTGATTTTCTCTTGGAGGAGGCCGACGCTTTTCTTGCTCTTGATGATTCAATTTCACCGGAAATTGATAATGGAATTTATGATTCAGATGGAGATATTCTTTTTCTTGAACAATTGTTAAATGATGATTTGACAAAAGATCTCCCTCCGAAAAAGCTTGAAAATGACGAAACCAAAAAGGCTAAATCTTCCATTGAAGAGCCTTCTGAAGTAGAACTTAAAGACTTACCTTCCCACCTCGAGTACGCATTTTTAGAGGGAACTTCAAAGTTACCCGTAATTATCGCTAAAGACTTGAAGAGTTAGGAAAAGGATGAGCTTATCAAGATTTTAAAGTCACACAAACGACCAATTGCTTGGAAAATATCTGACATCTGGGGCAATGATCCTAATTTTTGCGCCCACAAAATATTGATGGAAGATGACTTTAAACCTGCTGTCCAACATCAGAGAAGGGTAAATCCAAAAATTCATGAAGTCATTAAAGAAGAAGTTATCAAACTTCTCGATGCTGGATTGATTTACCCTATCTCGGATAGTTCTTGGGTTAGTCTTGTGCACGTCGTTCCCAAGAAAGGGGGTATGACGGTGGTTACTAATGATAATAATGAGTTAATTCCGACCAGATTGGTCATGGGTTGGCGTGTTTGTATCGATTATCGAAAATTAAATGATGCCACTCGTAAAGACCATTTTCCTCTTCCTTTCATGGACCAGATGCTAGAACGTTTAGCTGGGAATGAATTCTATTGTTTTCTTGATGGTTTTTCAGGGTACTTTCAAATTCCTAACGATCCCCAAGACCAAGAAAAGACCACATTCACCTGTGACCGAATCTAAACACAAGGATTGTGTTGAGGATACTTTGAGTATATACTCAGTAGAACGCGGAAATTACTACCAAGTACTTAGAAGACTTTGCGTTTGGTGATGTAAGTGAATGTAAGAGTAAAAGGAATAACACAATGTTTAACCAAACGATTAGCTTCAATATATTACAAGTGATCTTGGAATATCACAAGAATTTTTGAAGCTCTAATAATGCATGTACGTAAAACTTTAACCTATGATCTCCTTTTATAGGACAAGGAGTCCTTTACATGTAAACTATCTACCATATAATTCTAACTTGATAAGATATACATTACATCTTTTCCATATATATCTTCACAAGGCTTTTATCTTTATCTTATAACCAGTACTAATTTTCTATATCAACAGTACTAATGAACTTAGTACGGTTAGTGTATTCTTCAGTAACTCTGCAGCCGTACTAATTTAGACCTGGCAGTACTAATTGTTGGTTTAATTCCTAACAACCTGCCCTTATGGGACATTTGCATACCGTAGGATGCCTTTCGGTCTTTGCAATGCCCCGGGAACTTTTCAAAGGTGTATGGTCGCAATCTTTCATGATATGATTGAGAAAACCATGGAAGTTTTCATGGATGATTTTTCGGTCTTCGGGGATTCGTTCTCTTCTTGCCTCTCCCATTTAGACAAGATGCTCAAAAGGTGCGAAGACACCAATCTTGTCTTAAATTGGGAGAAGTGCCACTTTATGGTCAAAGAGGGCATTGTCCTCGGCCATAAGATTTTTAAAAATGGTATCGAGGTGGATCGTGCTAAAGTTGATGTTATTGCTAAATTACCTCCTCCCACCTCGGTCAAAGGAATTCAGAGTTTCTTAGGTCATGCCGGCTTCTATCGAAGATTTATTAAAGACTTCTCCAAAATAGTCCGGCCCATGACCCATATTTTAGAGAAAGAAACTCCGTTTGTGTTTTCGAAAGAAGGTTTCGAATCATTTGAGCACCTTAAAAAGAAATTAACTGAAGCTCCTATTCTCATCGCCCCTGATTAGGACCTACCGTTTGAACTCATGTGTGATGCTAGTGACTTTGCGGTAGGTGCAGTTTTGGGGCAACGAAAGAACAAATATTTTCAGCCTATACATTATGCGAGTAAGACCTTATCTGGTGCTCAGACACATTACACCACCACAGAAAAAGAACTATTGGCGGTGGTGTATGCGTTTGAGAAATTCCGGTCTTACCTTGTTTTATCTAAGACAATAGTGTATACGGATCACTCGGCTTTAAAGTATCTAATTACTAAACAAGACTCTAAGCCGAGATTGCTCTGATGGATTCTCCTCATTCAAGAATTTAATATCGAAATTCGAGACAGAAAAGGGGCGGAGAATCTAGCGGCTGATCACTTGAGTCGTCTTGAAAATCCTCATCAAGGGGATCTCGTTGAAATGGAAATGAATGATAACTTTCCAAACGAGTCCCTAAAGATGATTTCTATAAAAACTGATGATGAACCCCCGTGGTTTGCCGATATTGCAAACTACCTAGTGGGTAATGTGCTTTTGAAAGGGATGTCATCCCAACAGAAGAAGAAATTCTTTAAAGATATTCGACATTACTTCTGGGATGACCCCTATTTGTTTAGAATCTGTGCAGACCAAATAATTAGGTGGTGTGTGGACGGGAAAGAAGCTGCACATATTCTTGCAGCTTGTCACCATGGTCCCACCGGAGGACATCATGGCCCGAACTACACCGCCAAGAAAGTCTTCAATTCTGGTTTCTGTTGGCCCACGATTTATCGTGATGCCCATGACATGGTCAAAAATTGTGACTCGCGTCATCTTCAAGGAAAAATCTCACAGCAGGACGAAATGCCCCAAAATTCTATTCAGATTTGTGAGATCTTTGACGTATGGGGCATCGACTTTATGGGGCCGTTCCCATCTTCACGAGGGAACAATTATATAATCGTGGCTGTCGATTATGTCTCTAAATGGGTGGAAGCCAAGGCTTTACCCACGAATGACGCCCGAGTAGTTGTGAAATTTCTGAAACAATTGTTTTCCCGATTTGGAACCCCACGGGCCATCATTAGTGATCGTGGTACTCACTTTTGTAACGATCAATTTGCTAGGGTGATATAAAAATATGGTGTCAAACATAAATTTTCCACATCATATCACCCTCAGACTAGTGGCTAGGTGGAGGTGTCCAATCGCAGTTTGAATAGAATTTTGGAAAGGACAGTGGGCGAGCATCGTGCCAAATTGGCTGACAAATTAGATGACGCTTTATGGGCTTTCCGTACTGCTTTCAAGACACCCATCGGGTGTACTCCTTATAAGCTCGTGTACGAAAAAGTTTGTCATCTCCCCATTGAGCTCGAGCACAAAGCCTACTGGGCCTTGAAATGGACTAATTTTGATCTTAAGATTGCGGGAGATCACCGAAAGATCCAACTAAATGAACTAAATGAACTTCGTGATCAAGCCTATGAGAATTCTTTCATCTATAAGGAAAAGACAAAGAAGATTCATGACTCAAAAATCAAAAACCGAGAATTTCATGTCGGTGATCGTGTTCTTCTTTTTAATTCTAGATTGAAGATTTTCTCGGGCAAATTAAAATCCCATTGTTCCGGGCCCTTTACGATTACTGAAGTGTTTCCTTATGGCACCGTCGAGTTATCCCAACCCGACGGTCCTAACTTTAAGGTAAATGGGCATCGGATCAAACACTACTATGGAGGGGACATTCCTGATTTGGATTTTCTCGAATCTCCAACCTTCCCCCATGGACAACTAAATTCGGGGGGGAGTCAAGCTAGTGACTCATTAATAAACAAGCGCTTCTCGGGAGGCAACCCGTGTTATCTATCTATCTATCTTATATTTTTATTTTCTAATAAGTGTGTTGTGTAGCATATAGTGTGGGGGTGTGTTTCTTTCTATGTGGTTTTGCAGGGCACCGTTTTGCTTTTAGGACTCCGTATGATCGAGAAGACCTCCGTGCTTGTTTTCAAACCCTCCAATCACTCGGCCTCCGATCATTACTTGTTTATATCTTGGGATATCCTTTAGTCATATATAAAAAATGTTTTTCCCCTTTCACACTTGGAATTTTTTAAAAAACAAAAGCCATTTTCGATCCTAAGTGTGGCGGTAACACCTGTCATTTTTAAACATTGAGGCCAATGTTCAGTTTTAAGTGTGGAGGGGATTTCCATCGAAAATGACTATACCTTGTACCTGCTTTTACCTCACGCAACCCCATTTTTCCTTCTAAAAAAATGGAAAAAATGAGAAAATTTAAAAAATTTTGCAAAAATATAATAAGTGTTTTGACACATTGTTGACTTTCCGCTGGTGAGAGTAGGAATAAAATTTTGACTTGACCGGGCGTGTTGAGCCCTAGCTTGTCCCCTTAACCTTTATAATCAATAAGAATAAGCTATTGCTAGTCTTTTACACAAGGAGCTATAAAACGCGAATTCTTTTCAAGAGTTTGCAAGTTCCCATAATTGACTTTATATATGCATGGCTTGATTATTGGCTAAGCATTCGCGGATCTTATTACTTAAGATTTTAAATTTGCGAAGAATGAGAAATGATATAGTTGTTTATAAGTTAGATTGCTAAACGTGGAGTAGATGGATCTCTTTAGAGCTCATCAAAGTTAATTGTGGCTTCTTGTTCCCATAAGCTTGTTTCACTCAATAATAGTAATCTAGGAATAATTAAAGGTATTTTGGTTTTGGCGATAATTAGTTTTTATTTCTTACTTAGAAAATCCTTGCTTATGAAAGTTGGGTACACGTCAAGGTACTGTCAGTGTTATGGTGTAATAGGCAACTGATTCCTGATAGTACGTGCTATTGTCTCTATTGCTATAAAAGCCGTAGGACTCGGGATTTGGCAAATATATATATAATGAATAATAATAATAATAATAGTAATAGTAATAATAATAATCCAAAGTCGATAAAATTTTTTTGTTTCTTGAGGGTTCGCTCCCGTTGACTCAGACTTTAAAAAGGCAGAGGAAAAATATCCAAGGTCAAAATAAGACTCCCGATTCTTGACGGTTCGCTGCCGTTGTCTAGTTTTTAATTAAAAGGCCAAGGATCAATAATTGTGCTTAATAATGTTAATAATGCCAAATTTCGACTCTGGGGATACCCTAATAAAAGCTTCTGTCTCTGGACTCGTAGATGAGTTGTTTCGGTCGTATATAAAAGGGATATCCTCAAAATCGTGTTAAATCAGAGACCTTGATGTGGACCTCATTTTTGTATGCAACGGTTTTTGAGGGAAGGTTTGGAAACTACTTAGCGTCTAAACTAGGTATCTTTATCGAACTAAAAACTTATCGAAACGAGAATATGAAGAAATTCATTTCTCACCAAAAATAAAATAAATAAAGGAAAATAGGAATTTGGGGACGAGAAGTAATACACAATTAACTTTTATGGGTATTGATAGCAATCTAACTTGTAAATAACAATGATTTCATTTTTAAGCTTAGTTTGGGGGCTCGTGAAAAATCAGGGACGATGAATTTTATCCGTATGGTCATTTCTTTATGAGTTATGTTTCCTACTCCGTGATCCTAAAAGTTATTGTGAAATAATGAAAGTCAACATACCGTCACAATGACAAAAGCAAAAATAGTAAAAGTGTGAATAAAGTGGGAAAACGGGGGGTTTTTAGAACTTTTGATTTCTTAATCTCTTTTGAATATTTTGCTACTTTTCAAAGTTAATAAAAAGAGGTTTGAAAATTTTGGTTTCAAAAGCGTGTGTAATAAGTGTGGGGGATTTTGATGTGTGCCTAAACACAGATGCGTGGTTTTGCAACCTTACAACAGGTTTTACCTCTCGATGGATCTCAAGAGGCTTACAACCCCACCAGGCAGTGTACCTGACCGATGTAGTATAGTGTAGTGGTAAGTACGGGGAATTGATCGTTCTCCACAGGGAATAGTGTTCGTTAGGTATGAAAAACTACTCTAATTAGGTCTAAGGGTGAAAGAAGATTATTTTTGTATTTTTTATATTTTTATGAAAGCAAGTAAAATCTCGGGTTTGAAGGAGTGGGCGGAATTAGTTGCTAGTCAACTAACCCAAATTACTACGAATGCAATTAAAATAAAATGACGAAAATGAAAAGGTTGGTAAAACTTATATGGAGAGAAATGTGTTTACTTAGATTTCCTTACTCCCTAACTATCTTTTACCGGTTGATTAGTGTGCATTAATTGCGTGGATGACGGGTGTATTCCTTAATACCAATCGTGGGGTGGCGTACGTACTTCCCCAACTCTATAAGCTCCTACTTCACTCCTATGTCGAGCCGGCTAAGAAGCTCCTAACATGGGATCACTAGAATTCGCTCATGCATTAAATACAACCATAAAAACCTTAGTACGCATTGGTTCATGTTTCTTAAGACGTTCAAGCAAGTTACCGAATAGGAAGTTAGCCAGTTTTCTTAAGCCTAACATAGATGAACAATCATCCAATACAATTAATAACACACTAATAACCAATAATCAATAGCTAGGTTTCATTAAATCTAAGCAAACACAAGATAAATCTAGCCTAGCATGTTAATCAAAAGACAAGAACAATATATAATCAAACAACACATAGACATATTGATTGATTAAATGAACACTTATCTTCAATTAAACATGGGAGATCCAAGGGTATGAAAACCCTTAAAAATGGCAGAAATTCGTCTAGGGTTTCTCCTCCAAAGTTACACACAATAAGTTCCACACTAATGACAAAAAATTGCAAAACTATATATAGAGTTTAAGGGCTGACGGCGTCACGTTGTAGATCCTGACGCCGTCACCTCGCCGCTTTTAGGGTTCCCGGATGGCCTTCCTGACGCCGTCCCTCTTTAGACCTCCAAAATCCGCTCTGGCTTATCAAAGCTTGACGCCGTCAGAATATGGCTTGACGCCGTCCCTCTTTAATTTAAACCGTGACGACCTTGATCACTTCAAAGGGTGACGCCGTCAGATTTTTCATGCAAAATTCTCTGGCTTATCATGAGTAATTTTCATATCCATCTTTTTTTGCCAAGCCATGACGCCGTCTGGACCAATCCCTGACGCCGTCAAAGGTACTTTTCAGTCGATTTTGAGACTTTGTCGTTTTCTTCACTTTTATGCTCCAAAAACGTCCAAAATGCTTCCTTTTCCAGATTTCTTCTCCAAAGTACCTAAAATGACAAAAGGAACGATTTAGGGCAATATTTGATCAAATAAATACGATTTAGGGCTTAAATGACCCCCGAAAAGCGGTACACTTTTCGCTTCATCAGTGCCTAAACACACATCATTTTTATACCGGAAAAACACACTAAAATAGACTAATAACCATTAAAAAATGTGAAATTATATTGCATATATGTTTGGTTTTGTTAGTATGTCTTGCAGGTACAATAGTTTGCAAACAAAGCAAAAAGGGTAATTTCTCGAGCACTCCATTGGAAAGAACATGAAATTTCGAGTCCAATGGCACGAGACAAAATTATTGGAGAAAATGGTGATTAATTCTAAGATTAAAGAGATTGATTGAAGCCTAAGACTATCTCCAACCCAATACCATAAAGAAAAAAATGATAAAAAAATAGAGATGGTATTTCTCCTCCTTGGCCCACGTGAAGGAGATAGCAAGCCCAAGAATGAAAAGAAGAAAAGCCCACGTGAATCACTTGCTGTTCTTTGCTTCCACATGCGACAGTAAGAAAAGAATAGAAGGAGCAGATATTTATTGGGCACGTGAAGCTCCAATCTCCAAAATAAAATAAAAGAGGCGTGTGGCCTTCTTCAGCTAGATCCATTCCCACTCTCATCCCACTGTCTTTAGCTCCAGCCAATCCATGGTCGCCACGTGGTAAATGGGCTGTCATCCTAGGAAGGGTCGAGAATAAATGAGGCTATAAAATACACATGATTGGAGAAAGCTATTCATTCACTCACTCCGCATTTTAATTTCACACACACACTTCCTTTTTATTTAATAGACTAGCAGTTTTATTTCTTTTTTAGTAGTATTTTAGAGCTTATTATTAAGCTTATTCTTAGTAATTATTTTGTAAACTTTTTTGTATCTTATCAATGAAAGTTATGCTTATTACTTAGTGCTTATTCTCTTCTTCTCATCTCTTTCTTTATTTTCTTTTTCTTTTTCTTATCTATTAAGTTATATTAGCTCATTAGCTTATTACATCTTATTATCTCTTCTCTTCTTCACCTTCTAGCTCGATTCAAACACAAAAAGAGATGCATGAGCTTATTAAGCTCGGCTTATTTTCCAAATAAGCCTTGATATCTCTTAAGTTTGAGAGCACTTTTCTTTATTTTTTTTTTAGCTTTTTAGATAGCTTATTAATTGAATCTATTAGTTTTATCAAGTTTTTCATAAAAAGTTTGCAACTTTTTGAGTATTTCTTGAACAATAAGCTATTTAATAGCTTGTTCATTTAGATCCAGTCCTTAAACATACCCGATTCGCGTCTATTCTTCGTAGCAGGCAACTTAGCTTCGGGTGGACTTAGATCTAATAGTTTTTAGTTATAAAGTTTTAATCTTTTTACTTTTTAGATTATTTTTAGCTTATTCCATATAGTAGTAGTGCTTATTATTGCTTATTATTCACTAACCCTTGATAAAGTTTTGATCTTTCTTTGTTTCTCACCATCCTACATCTAAGGCGTGGAGCTTACAGGTCTTGTAACCTTTAAAATCATTAAAGCTTATAACTTTATTAACTTTTATTAAGTTATTTAGTTAATAAAGCTTTAAACTTTATTAACTATATAGCAAAATTAAAGTTAACAAAGAAATAAACTTTAATCATTTATTTCGTTTATAAGATCGGGTGGTTATTCTCTCATACAAATCATCTAGTCTTAATCTCCTTCCTTTTTATCATTTTTTAGTTTAAATATCTAGTTTAAGATCATGTTTACTATTGTGGAATTATTTATTTTTATTAGTTTAATTAATATGAGTAGTGAGTAGATCTTGTTATATGCTTGTTAAGTGTTGGTGAATTATGCAATTAAGTGTGAAACGTTAGAAATTATTAGTTGATAACCTTTGGTCTACTTGTTTTGGTTTTTAGTAACTTTTACGGGCAAAAGCCGTAAAGGTAACTAATTATCTAAACCAAATAGATTTTACCTAGGTAAAAAGAAGTGTTTTCAATATAAACCAACGTTGTGAGAAAACATTCCTTTTTAAACGGGTATTCAAAGGTTGTTGATTAATAATTTCCGGATTATTTGTGGATCTTTTTAGTTGGTTGTTTTAACGGGCAAAAGCCGTTAGGAAAATTGATTATTTATATCTAATACTTATTACCAAGAAAAATTGATTGTTTTCAATATAAGCCAACGTTGTGAGAAAATGATTTATTTTGATAGGTATTAATTAAAAAGGGGCTTAAAACGATAATTCACACTTAATAATCTTTTCACCACACTTGACAAGCATATCTTTTAATATCATATTCTTAGCTAAATTTTATTGTCACTTAGTTGCTATTTAATTAGTTTAAATTTTGATTAGTTAAAATAGTTCTCAAATCTCTAAAAACCAAACCCAAAATATTCGGCAATCAAGCATTAAAACTAAAAACATTAACGTAAATCTCAATTCAAATCTCGTTGGGAAACGACCCCGGAAGATCAATTTATCACTTGTCCTCAAGTGAGCTTTAGTTCTAACGGGAATATAAATATTAAAACTGCCCCTTAATCAACAATCGAATCAGTTTTCATACATATTCGTCCGTTTTCTTACGTTTTCATCCGTTTTCTTACGTTTTCGTCCGTTTACATATGTTTTCGCCCGTTTTCACACGTTTTTTCGTTTTCATACGTTTTCGTCCGTTTTCTTTCATTTTTTCGCCCGTTTACGTTCGTTTTCATACGTTTTCATCTGTTTTCTTACGTTTTCATTCGTATTCATACGTTTTCGTATGTTTTCATTGTTTTATTTCGTTTTCGTTCGTTTTAATAGGTTTTCATCTATTTTCTTTCATTTTCAACCATTTTTCATACGTTTTAGTCCGTTTTCAGACGTCTGTAAGCGTAAAAACATTTATGAAAACGGACGAAAATGTATGAAAAATGGACGAAAATGAAAGAAAATGGATGAAAACGTATTAAAACAAACGAAAACTTATAAAAATGAATGAAAACATAAGAAAACAAATGCAAACGTATGAAAACGGACATAAACGAGCGAAAACGTAAGAAAATGGACGAAAATGTACAAAAATCGGACGAAAACGTCTAAAAATGGATGGAAAAGTAAAAAACGTATGAAAACGGACGAAAACGTCTGAAAACGGACGAAAACGTATATAAACGTATGAAAACGGACAAAAACATACGAAAACGGACGAAAATGTATAAAAATGGACAAAAACGTTTGAAAACGGATGAAAAAGGACGAAAATAGACGAAAACGTTTGAAAAGAGACGAAAACGTGTGAAAGCAGACGAAAATGTATGAAAACAGACGAAAAGGTATGAAAGCGAATAAAAAAAGGTGAATTAGAAAAAAGGACAAAAAAATAAGAATAATAATAATAATAAGAGTAAAATGCAGAAATGGTCCCTATGATTTCCTCATAATTTAGTCCCTGGTCTTTCGAAATTGCATGTTTAGTCCCTGGTCTTTCGAAATTGCAGGTATTTTGGTTTTGGCGATAATTAATTGTGGCTTCTTGTTTAAACCCACAAAAACGACCAAAAGCACACAAATAACCATATAAATGTTACAAATATCATTGAAATGTGTTTTTGTGTATTTCAAATGCAAAAGGATTGAAAACAATTGAAAAACAATCAATGTTTGCATAATTGGCAAAACTAGTCCCTCGAGTTTCAAAATTGACATAAAACACCCCTGGATATTTAAAAATTGGGAAATTAACATTCAGGGTCCTTTGGTAAATGAAACTTGGCAAGAAATACCCTTGGATCATAAGTTTGGAAAATTGGCAAATCAGGTCCCTCAACTTTTTGGTTTATACACTTTTGGTCCTTGTGATTTATGTTACTAAAACCGGATCCACACAAATAAAACATAACCCCAACCCACTTAAATAAACCCGACCCAAACCACCCTTAGTTATAAAACCAGGGTCAAACCCCGGTCAACTCTCCTTCTCCCTCACACTCACCCCGCCAATACCACCTCCAAAACCACCACCACCTGTCCTCCACCTCTCCACCTTTCCACCTCATCACCCCAGTCACTAACCACTCCCCCTCCACCTCCACAAACAACAAAATTCCTTAATTGATATAACCTTCTCAAAAGACTTTGGCGCAAAAAAATTACACATGGACGTATGGGATTAATTGAGGAGAATGGATTGCTGGGATTTCATCAGAGGGTCCTATGGAAGATATTTTGACTATAAAGAAGCTCCAAGACACAGAGAACAAAGTGTTAGAGTTTAGTAGTAGATTTTAGAATAGTATAGTTTTTAATTAAATGTCGTTTAATGTAAAAACCTTTCTGGGTTTTGTTGTTTTTCAATTATTCAAGTTTAATTAGTTGTAATTTACAAGTTTTATCAATCAATTTCATGTTTCCAGTTAAAACTGAATTTCCCGCCAAAAGTGTTCTTATTTGTTTTTGATGATATAATCTGTAAAAGGTGTTCAAATAAGCTTTGTTGAGCTTATTGGTACTTATTTAAGAAGTAATTAAGGTTCCTGATGTTCTAAATTCAAGTTTCCAGAAAGTCAACAAATGGTCAACATAAGCTCAAAATAAGCTATCTGGGGTATAAGCTAATCTGGATGGCTTCTCTGGGTTTCTAGCTTGTTTCTGACAAGCTAGGTGTGGTCTGGTCCTAAGTTCATTAATAGTTTATCATTTTCAGTTGTAAGCCATTTTCAAGCTTTTTCTTAATTTTCTAAGTCTACTGTTACACTGCTTATTGTTAGTTTATTTCATTAATTTCTTGCTTATTTATAGTTAGTAAGTATATTTTATCATTTTCACAAGTTTTAAATAGCCTTTGCTTGTTTTACTTAAAAACTCTAAAAAAAGCCAAAAATAAGCTTATATAGTAAAACTGCTTAATACAGCTTATTTCTAGTTGATATATACTTTTTAGTACCTAATTAAGTTATATAGACTTATTTCAATACAAAACATAGCTTAAATCAGTTGTTCACTTTGAAAAATCTCCACAGACCCCAATTAAGGGTTGTTTGGCATTAAGAAGTCAAATGGGTCAAATCAGTGTTTTACTGTGCATTTGCAAAAAGTCCAACTTTGATTAAGCTTAATATGTTCCCTATAAGCTATTTTTAAGCTCTGATTAGCCATTTAGATAGGTTAAGTAGATTCTCACAGTTTGTGAGATTTTCAGACCATTTGTAGTCCAAATAAGCCAAAATAAGCCACAAGCTTATTTGGCTCTTGTATTTGGTATTTCTGAGTTCCCCTAGGCCTAATGAGTGAGTACCCAAAAGCTTAGAACCTCTGCACAAGGCTACACCCAAAACAGCCCACACAAGTAAAAAAATCTGCATTTTTTCGTATTTAGTCATTCTACAGCAGTTTTTGTCGATTTTTCATTTCTTCATCTTAAGGAGTTAGAAGCTAAAATTTGGCACGCATATAGTTCCCTAGCTTGTGTACTTCGCCATATTTTTAGTTTATTTTTTAGAATTTTTTATACCAGCCTTTTGATGCCTTGAAAAGCTGCGTTTTTGCCCTGTGCAACAGAAAAATCAGCATTCATTTGGCTTATTTTGAGGTTTCCAGCTTATAGGCCTAGCTTTTCCTTGTTCCTTTAGATCATTTGTAAGTATCTCAGTCCATTTTAGCTTTGTCCAATAGCTTTTAGCTTATTTTCAAGCTTTTAGCTTGTTTTGAAAAATCCAAGCTCAAAAGCTTGGCTGTTAAGCCATTAAGCTTCTAAACTGCTTATTGCTTCGTTCTAAAATTTTTGTCTTCATTAAAGTTGTTTATTTTCAGTAGTGTGATAAGTTTGTAGTAGAAAGTTTTAGATAAAAACCACTTTTAAGAAAGTGATAGCTTCTATTTAAGAAGCTTGAGCTTTTTAGCTTATTTTTCTACTTTTTAATTAAGCACTTTCTGTTTTTATAATTTTCTTACCTTTCTGCAACCATAGAATAATTATAGAAAAATTTTCATAATTTTCTTTGTTTGTTTAGTATTTATTAGAATTTAAAATAGTTAAAAAGTATTTAAAATAATAAATAATTAATAATAAATAGAGAAAAAGCATAAAAAAATATATTTTCAGTTTTAAAATTAGTTTTATAATATTTTAGATTTTTCTAAGTTATAATTTCATTTTTCTAAGTTAATTTTATATTTTCTTGTATTTTAAGTTATTTTTAAATCATTAAAAATAGTTTTTAATTAATAATAATTAATTAAATAGTTGTAAAAATAATTTTAATTTTCCAATAATTTTCTTTTATTATTAGGTTTGTAAAAATATAATTTTCATATCCGTAGGCTTTTTTATTTCTTAAAGCTCGCGTTTTATTTCGTACGTTTACGTTTATTTAAATTTAAACGTACGTCTTTTAGTTTTAAACGTTTCTAGGTAATTTGCTTTCTCGTACTTGTTTTTATAGCTTGTTTAAGCTATTTTCTTTTATTCCTTAGTGTAAATCACTCAAAACCCTTTTCCCGTTCAATTATCACCCGATCACAAATCCGTTTTACTACAGATTTCATACCTCGCTGGGACATAACGACCCGGGATACACTATACTCCTTGGTTAGTTGTCTTCAATTGGTTTGACTTTATTTGACCACATCCGTGGTTGATTTAAGTTGACTGTTTGAGGCCAATCAGTACCACAAACATGATTGTTTTGGTATGTGTTTTTATAAAAATTATATACAACATTTGCCATTACTGGAATGTTTATTTGCAGATTTTTATAACAATTTTTTTCAGATATTGTTGGTAAAGTCGTAGCTATTGGGAAAATAGTGACAGTGAACAGTTCTGGCGGTCCTAAGCTACGAAGGACAATTGTCGTTGAAGACGCCGAGTAACTATATTTTATACATTCTCATTTATTTAAAATAGCGTGTATAGAATAGTATTCATTTGTAATCATATATTGCGTATACCCTATTCTATGCAGATCTCTAAGACTTGATTGTACGTTTTGGGACAATTGGGCATTAATGTGGAATGACTACGACAACAAGCGTGATGAGCTTGGTCATATAGACATCCTCTTGATGCTCGGGAAAGTGAAATATTGGGACAGTAAGTTTTATGGTTGCCTATTAAAATTTTGGTCACAGAAGTAAGATTTTTAATTGATGAGGCGAAAAGTGTACCGCTTTTAAGGGGTCATTTAAGCCCGAAATCGTATTTATTTGATCAAATATTGCCCTAAATCGTTCCTTTTGTCATTTTAGGTACTTTTGAGGAGAAATCTGGAAAAGGAGGCATTTTGGACGTTTTTGGAGCATAAAAGTGAAGAAAACGGCAAAGTCTCAAAATTGTGCTGAAAGTCACCTTTGACGGCGTCAACATTAACTCCAGACGGCGTCATGCCTTGGCAAGAAAAGTTGGATGTGAAATTTACTCATGACGGGCCAGTGAGTTTGCATGAGAATTCTGACGGCGTCACGCTTTAACTAAATCAAGGGCGTCACGGCTTAAATCATAAGGGGACGGCGTCACGTTTAGGATCCGACGGCGTCAAGCCTTGATAAGCCAGAATGGATTTTTGAAGAGCTAAAGAGGGACGGCGTCAAGATGGTCATCCGGGAACCCTAAAAGCGGCGAGGTGACGGCGTCACAATGCATAAGGTGACGCCGTCAGATGTCAAAGTCTATATATAGTTTTCTAATTTTTTGTCATTAAGGGAGAGCTTAGTGTGTGGAATTTTGGGATAAAACCCTAAGACGATTTTAGCTACTTTTTCAGGGCTTCTTGCCTTGAGATCTTCCATGTTTCATTGAAAGATAAGTTATCAATTAATCATTCAATATGTCTATGTGTTGTTTGATTCTATCTTATGCTTGTCTTTTGTTTAACATGTTAGGCTAATTTTATCTTGTGTTTGCTTAGATCTAATGAAACCTAGCTATTGATTATTGGTTGTTAGTGTGTTGTTAGTTGTATTGGATGATTGTTTATCTATGTTAGGCTTAAGAAAACTGGCTAACTTCCTATTCGGTAACTTGCTTGAACGTCTTAAGAAACATGAACCAAATGCGTACTAAAGGTTTTTATGGTTGTATTTAATGCACAAGCGAATTCTAGTGATCCCATGTTAGGAGCTTCCTAGCCGGCTCGACATAGGAGTGAAGTAGGAGCTTGTAGAGTTTGGGGAAGTAAGTACGCCACCCCACGAATGGTATTAAGGAATACACCCGTCATCCACGCGACTAATACACACTAATTAACCGGTAAAAGATAGTTAGGGAGTAAGGAAATCTAAGTAAACACATTTCTCTACACATAAGTTTCTCACCACTTTTCATTTTTGTTATTTTATTTTATTTGCATTTGTAGTAATTTGGGTTAGTTGACTAGCAACTAATTCCGCCCACTCCTTCAAAACCCGAGATTTTACTTGCTTTCATAAAATTATAAAAAACATAAAAAGAATCTTCCTCAACCCTTAGACCTAATTAGAGTAGCCTTTCACACCTAACGAACACTATTCCCTGTGGAGAACGATCAATCCCCCGTACTTACCACTACACTATACTACATCGGTCAGGTACACTGCCTGGTGGGGTTGTAAGCCTCTTGAGATCCCTCGAGAGGTAAAACCTGTTGTAAGGTTGCAAAACCCACGCATCAAGTTTTTGGCGCCGCTGCCGGGGAATAGTTATTGTTTAGGTTGAATTTTTATTTCTATTAGGTCTACTCACTAGATTCCTTTCTAGTGAGATTTTTATTTTATTTTTCTAGGATTTCTTTAGCCTATCTTATTTCTTTGTACTTTTGTTTGTGATACCTTCCACTTACCTCATGAGTAACATTGGTCATTTGATCCCTGTTATTCGTGTTTTTCGCCGTGCAAATTTTCAACTACCCGTTCCCGCCCCCATAGTAGCAAACAACAACCTTTCACCCGACCACCACTTTGGTAACAATTCTGAGATGGAGGAGTCTGACCATGAGAATGACTATGTTAGTCCATTTTACTACTCAGACTCCGATGAGGATATCGGTAATGGAGAAGTAGTTAACGAGGAATGGGGAAAGGAGGAAATTGATCCCTTTAAGTATGTTGACCCTAGGACTAAGATCGAAAAGGATAGCCTCTTTAACATGCAATTTCCGTGTAAGATTGGTTATCATGATTTTTATGCTTACCTTAACTCATCTTTACCTATGAACATTATCTCTCGCGCTAATTATAATAAAATCATGGTAAATGAGCTAGAATATCAAGGGGATAACATTGTCGCTAGGATTGAGCCACTGCACGTATTCGTTGGAAGTTTTGTATACTTGGTGGATTTTATGGTTATGGAGAACTTAGGAGAATTCATTGATAACAAATTAACCCAAGTCATTTTTGGAGAACCCTTCAAAAGGTTGACCAACCTTGACGAAAAACTTGTGGACGGGTTAATTACATTCTCGGATGGGGATGAAGATTTTGTCTATCAAATGCCCCGAGCACATCCTAGGTTTAAGAACTACCCCATTGAATCTTGCAATAGAATTATGCCTATCGACTTGTTAAGTGAGAATGATAAGAGGAAGGGGCTCAAATATCCACATGAGAAAAATAAGAGATACTATCATGGATGTTTGGAGCTAAATGATGAATACAAGAAAGATGAGGCAACAATTAGATGGCTCACACTCGGATACGTGAGCATAAGCGATACTAGGTAGAGTGACTTTGAGTCTAGCTACAAGACTCGTTAATAAAGAAAGGCGCTTCTTGGGAGGCAACCCAAGCTTTATTTATTTTATTTGCTTTGTGTGTTTATTTGTTTGTTTGTTTGATTTTATTTGTTTCCGTATGTGTGTTTAATTTTTATTCTTATTGATTCATGTTCAAAACTAATTTGTGAAAATGCTTTATTTTGTTTTTAACTTCGTCTTAACTACATATAAAGGTATTTTGCAAAAGATAAGTGTAAGGGAAATCTAAATCGGTTTATTAGAACACATATGAACATGAATCGTAATAATAATAAATTAACATACATATCCGTATTTGTTTGAGTCAAATGCTTGTATCGAGTCATAATGATGTTTTGCAGGATTTCCAGGAAGTAAGGTAAAGGTTTTTCCAGAAATTTTCCGGAAACTTAAAATGAGAATTTTTGTCAGGTCATTTCTGACGGCGTCAGGGGTTATAACCTGACGGCGTCAGATTTAATTTTCAGAAATTTTTGAAATTTTTGTTTTTAAAAAGTTTTTATTAAAATCTCCAACTTATAATCTCCAGGAATCTGCAAAATTATCATTCCACAAGCATTATATCCTTATATATAGATTTTATCCCGCCGATGTTATGCAGGTTTTCGTGTTTGTTTTCTCAGGTTTAACAGGTTATTTTGGACAAGGAGATGTTTTTTGGAATCAAGCTTATGGCGATGCATTAGTCATGGAGCTTCAACATTCTCTTTGGAGGACGATTTAACCGTGTAATTTCATTATCCAACGAGCGAATCAGGGGAGTATTTGATTTCATTCTTTTACTTTATGCTTTTACATCTTGTTATTTGAACATTGGGGACAATGTTCATCTTAAGTGTAAGGGGAGGGTAAAAGTACGATTTTAAGAGAATACTATTGCGCTTGATTTTTGTTTGTTTGATAGTAGATGTGTAATAAAACTGAGAGAAATACTTGTTAAGGTAATTTTAGTGCCAAATTTAAAATTTTTTACAACATATAGGAGTGAAACTTTGATCTTAATGAGCGTCTCACGGATAGGAGTTATATGACTAGCACAAAAACCGTACCACTAAAAAATTTTTCCACCCCCAAATATGTGAGGTTCACCCCTAGAATTGGTAGGAAAAGCATTTATGCTATGATGTGTGTACCGGTAGCACTTAGATTCTAGAACTTGCGTTAGGACCATTCCAAGGCCACAAGTGAGACTACATTCGTGTAGTTAGATTTACTACATGATAAGAGGCATTAGGATTAACCCATTGTTTTACACCTGTGTTTTTGTTATAATTACTTTGGCTACATTGGTCAAGTAATTCTCCCACACCCTTTGCGTTGTACTCATTTTTAGTACACGATACCCCTAGTACACCCCTCAGAGCCTATCTTTTCGTTTCGACCTTTAAGCATTTTACTTGAAGGAAGAATTTGTTTACACCCCACTAAAATGTACACCCAAATCGCCTTAGCCTACCTTGTATGCACTCATTTTTAGTGCATTATTGTTACAACATTTGTTTAAACCCAAGTTAATTATCTAGTTGATTACATGGTTGCTAAGTCGAGTCATATCCTTGTACATATTGTTTTGGGACGATTGGGACTCGTGGGTAAAGTACTAGTGTAATGGAGTAATGGGGAAGAACAACATTATTACCCCCATATGTGCTAAATGTTTTAAAAGTACTCCAAGTTTTTTCAATTATCTTAATTCGAGTCATTAGATTAGTATTTGTAAAGTTATGTAAAAGTTCAAGTGTAAGGGGATGCAACGCCCCTATGATGTATTATTTTGGATGGTAGGGTAAAAGTGTATGCAAAAAAAAAAAAAAAAAAAAAAAAAAAAAAAAAAAAAAAAAAAAAAAATCGAAAAAATCAAGAAAAATACAAAAAAATGAGAAAAATAAAAGTAGAAAAAAAACATACGGACTACCATCCCGTTTCATTTTATGTTTATTTTATGTTTATGTTTTGTTATTTTCTTTCATTAGCTTAAGATCGAGTCTAGTCTTGGCTTAGCAACGTTGTATAGTACATGTAATTGATCAAGATTTTTAACTCGCCACCAGTAAAATATCCTTTATCCAACCAAACCGTGTTCTCCTTTTCCCTACACCTAACGTTATAACCCATTTAAAAGCCCTCTTTGATAGTTTATCTTAGGTGCTTACGCCTAGTGGAGGAGGTTTTCGATCCTTTCCCAAGCCTATGGTAATCTATTTGCTATGACAGGTAGTGAGAGATATTTTCCGTTTTCATTTATGAGATTTATTTTGATGACACTTGAGAGATGTGAGTATCTAAACACTACTTGTGAGGTGCTAGTATGTAATCTCCGTGCTTATTATGATTGAAGTGGAACGATTATTTGTTGTAATTACTTTTATGTTTGCATTAAATGACCCCTAACTTGTATTTTGATTAGAATTAAAGCGCATTTGCTTGAGGACAAGCAAATCTCAAGTGTAAGGGTATTTGATGAGGCGAAAAGTGTACCGCTTTTAAGGGGTCATTTAAGCCCGAAATCGTATTTATTTGATCAAATATTGCCCTAAATCGTTCCTTTTGTCATTTTAGGTACTTTTGAGGAGAAATCTGGAAAAGGAGGCATTTTGGACGTTTTTGGAGCATAAAAGTGAAGAAAACGGCAAAGTCTCAAAATTGTGCTGAAAGTCACCTTTGACGGCGTCAACATTAACTCCAGACGGCGTCATGCCTTGGCAAGAAAAGTTGGATGTGAAATTTACTCATGACGGGCCAGTGAGTTTGCATGAGAATTCTGACGGCGTCACGCTTTAACTAAATCAAGGGCGTCACGGCTTAAATCATAAGGGGACGGCGTCACGTTTAGGATCCGACGGCGTCAAGCCTTGATAAGCCAGAATGGATTTTTGAAGAGCTAAAGAGGGACGGCGTCAAGATGGTCATCCGGGAACCCTAAAAGCGGCGAGGTGACGGCGTCACAATGCATAAGGTGACGCCGTCAGATGTCAAAGTCTATATATAGTTTTCTAATTTTTTGTCATTAAGGGAGAGCTTAGTGTGTGGAATTTTGGGATAAAACCCTAAGACGATTTTAGCTACTTTTTCAGGGCTTCTTGCCTTGAGATCTTCCATGTTTCATTGAAAGATAAGTTATCAATTAATCATTCAATATGTCTATGTGTTGTTTGATTCTATCTTATGCTTGTCTTTTGTTTAACATGTTAGGCTAATTTATCTTGTGTTTGCTTAGATCTAATGAAACCTAGCTATTGATTATTGGTTGTTAGTGTGTTGTTAGTTGTATTGGATGATTGTTTATCTATGTTAGGCTTAAGAAAACTGGCTAACTTCCTATTCGGTAACTTGCTTGAACGTCTTAAGAAACATGAACCAAATGCGTACTAAAGGTTTTTATGGTTGTATTTAATGCACAAGCGAATTCTAGTGATCCCATGTTAGGAGCTTCCTAGCCGGCTCGACATAGGAGTGAAGTAGGAGCTTGTAGAGTTTGGGGAAGTAAGTACGCCACCCCACGAATGGTATTAAGGAATACACCCGTCATCCACGCGACTAATACACATAATTAACCGGTAAAAGATAGTTAGGGAGTAAGGAAATCTAAGTAAACACATTTCTCTACACATAAGTTTCTCACCACTTTTCATTTTTGTTATTTTATTTTATTTGCATTTGTAGTAATTTGGGTTAGTTGACTAGCAACTAATTCCGCCCACTCCTTCAAAACCCGAGATTTTACTTGCTTTCATAAAATTATAAAAAACATAAAAAGAATCTTCCTCAACCCTTAGACCTAATTAGAGTAGCCTTTCACACCTAACGAACACTATTCCCTGTGGAGAACGATCAATCCCCCGTACTTACCACTACACTATACTACATCGGTCAGGTACACTGCCTGGTGGGGTTGTAAGCCTCTTGAGATCCCTCGAGAGGTAAAACCTGTTGTAAGGTTGCAAAACCCACGCATCATTAATTCATATTAATAGCTTTTAAAATTGTCTATCTTTGTTGTGCAACACAGATAAGCCGTCAATACATAACACTTTGTTTGGCACAAGAATATTTATAAACAGAGATGTGCCACAATTGTTGGCTTTCCGGAAAAGGTAGATACATTGATATTGTGCTATATGTATTTTATTTTTAAACTAAATACATGTTAAATTTATTGGGAACCTAATTATACATGTCACAGATATGAAGAGCAGGAGGGGTATGATGCAGGGGAATTCAGAATTGAAGATTATTCAGTTGGCAGCCGTGTTGTTATGCCTGCGGAGTTCATGCACGGCTGTGTAAAGAGAGTAGTTGGAACAATTCGAACTATTGAACCGGTCAGATAAAATTTATTATTATAGATATAATATAAATATTATTTTATCACTGATTAAAACCACATTAGTAATGTTTATACATGGTTTTGTATCTAAATACAGGAGTCACACTGTGTAGTTTATGCAGCAGTGCATAGTATACAATATGCAAATGGATGGGTTTATAAGGGTTGCAAAGCATGCAGTACTAGAGTAACACCAATTGTTTCAAAGGGCAATTTAGGCACAAAGAATAAGAAACAGATGTGGTATTGTAAGAAACATGGAGAAACATATGCGGTTGCTTGTAGGTATGTAAAACAACCTATATATATATATATATATATATATATATATATATATATATATATATAGATATAAGTATTTAGATTTGTCCTTAAATATAGAATAAATAATGTAGATGTTTGAATACTTTACATTCGGTGATAAATATTTTATATTTGTAGGTTCAAAATCATTGTGCGAATATTTAACCATAGTAGAACTGCACAAGTCGTGATTTTTGACAAGAGTGTGCATAAGATGACAAATTTAACAGCGTGGGAGATCATGAAGAGAGAAGGCATGAACACAGAAGAGTACTTTCTAGATGTCCTTAATTAAATTATTGGGAGGAAGTATCTTTTCAAAATTTTATTTTCTGAATGCAACCACAACAATAATAGTTATATATATCGAGCGGAAAAGGTGACGGAAGATGTTGATACAATCAACTATTTCAAGAATGGTTTTATAGAAGAACAGGTTTGATTCATTGGTATTTTAATATATTTAACAATGGTTTGTGTTTAGAAACAAGTATATACTAATCCTTATGCATGAATCAAAATAGGATAACGATGAGGAAGATCAAGGTTTGGAGTATGATTCTGTGTGTTCAGATGATGAATCAGAAACACAATCTGATGATATGTGTTGGTCCACGTTTTGTATGGATCTCTAAGTAGCCTTGATTACTTAGTAGATGACTTGGATAAATCCAAACCAATCTAAGTGAGAAACTCTTACACAATTGTTAATGCTAACGCGGAAAATTAACAAGAACAATGAAGAACACAGAGTTTAACTAACTTCGTATATTAATCTTTGAATACGAATAACACAAACTCACAAAACTCTTGTAAAGACTCGTACCTAGCTAATACCTTAAGGTTCCTTTTATACTTGAAGGAAACCCTAAGTTACAAATCGTGTGAAAAGATATTACGTATCTTCTATAAAGATACCTAACTCGTACATATCTTTTCCTAACTTATATCTAACAAACTTTCCTATCTTTACTGACCTGACTTAACTAATATGTCAACAAGACTTAATACAACTACCAGACTTAATAATTACAATACAAGACTTAACTCTAACCAGACTTAATATCGTAACAACCAGACTTAAGTCTGTCTTTACTTGTACCTTGTGATAATTCCCAACAATCCTCCCCTAACTTGATCTTCATGTACCATGAACTTCAAGTTCCTTCTGAGTAAGCTTCTGAGGATTGAACTTTGAACACTTGAAATTATCTTGATCTTCAAAACACTTTAAATCTGCAAATTTGAATATTAATGCAGCAACTTGATCTTTTCAGCATCTAATATGCACTTCACTTGACTTTCCAGCAACCATGACATTTTGTATATCAATTCATTTTAAGTTTCATATCTATTCTCATCACTTCCAGGTGTGTAAACTCCTGTGAGAGGTGAATCATTGAAAATTAATGGATTTGATGTCTCTTTACCAATAGCCATCACTACTGGAGTAGGCAAATATTTTGGTGTATAAGACCATGGTACATTGATAACCATATGATTTTTAGTAAATCATCAACTATCAACGGATTTGTTTTGTCTTTACCAAAAGCCGTTTTGCTTTTGGACTAGCCAATTCTTTGGTGGAATTGCACCTCACCTTGGTGAATTGATTACCATTTATGGTTTTCCACAACCTTTACCACAAGCCATAACCTTGTGGGCTAGCCAATTCTTCACTAACTAAGATATGGTGAGTTGAATACCATACAATTTTTGGCAAATTGTCAGCCATAAACGGATTTGAGCTATCTTTACCTGCAGCCATTTGCTCAGGATTAGCCATCCCTTGTGTGGGTCAGACAAGGTGGACTGATAACCTTTTGTTGTGTTAGTGCTATGCACCTTCACTAAGTGAGAAGTTCCAATAATCTCACTTGACATTTTAAGCCAGCACTGTCTATTTTTTTTTTTTAACTTTTTTTTTTTTTTTTTTTTTTTTTTTAACTAACAGAACTAAAAAGAACTACCATAATTAAAAATAAAACTACAAGACTTAAAAATAATCTAAGTGCTGGTTAGTATACAAACTTTACATTTTGACCTCCCCTTAACACAAGCCTCCCCTTAAGTCCAACTAGGGGTTCACCATACCAATATTGACTACCAAGTAATTAAACCTAGGACCATCAAAAGCTTTAGTCAACAGGTCTGCAACATTAAAGTCTATATGTATTTTCTCCACTCTAATCAATTTCTTTTCAAAGAAATCTCTAATAAAGTGATTCCTGATTTCTATATGTTTAGTCTTAGAGTGGTAGACAGGGTTCTTAACTATACAGATAGTGCTTTCATTATCTATGTGGATAACAGTATTCATAAAATTCAAACCATAGTCCAGCATCTGATTCTGAATCCACAAGACTTGTCAACAACAATTTGCAGCTGCTACATACTCAGCTTCAGTAGTTGAATTAGCCACAATTGTCTGCTTCTTGCATTGCCAAGAGATTAATCTGCTTTAAAGGAATTGACAATCTCCTGTTGTGGATTTCCTATCAAGGCTTGCACCAGCATAGTCACTATCTGAATAGGCTGTCAGGTCAAAAGATGACTCTTTAGGGTACCGAAGGCCCAAATTGGGTTTACCCTTTAAGTACCTAAAGATTCTCTTCACAGCATAAAAAATGTGAAGTCTTTGGGTGTACCTGAAAACGTGAACAAACACATACTGCATACATAATATCAGGTCTAGAAGTAGTAAGATACATTAGAGAACCTATCATGGATCTGTAATGATGCACATCCACCTCAGCAGCATCTTCATCCTTTGTCAAAGGCACCTTGTTTTCCATGGGAGTGACTGCAGTCTTCACATTTTCAAACTCAAACTTCTTCAAGATCTCTGCAACATATTTGTCTTGAGAAATAAAGATGCCATCTCCTTTTTGCTTCACTTGCAGCCCCAAGAAAAATGTAAGTTCTCCCATTGAGCTCATCTCAAACCTGCCTTTCATTAAGCCTTCGAACTCTTCACACCAAGACTTCTTTGTTGATCCAAAAATGATATCATCCACATAAACTTGGACAAAAGTGATATCCTTTTTGTCCCTTTTTATAAACAGAGTCTTGTCAATCACACCTCGGATGTACCCATGTCCTTCTAGAAACTTGGAGAAAGTTGCATACCAAGCTCTGGGAGCTTGGTGGAGACCATAGAGAGCCTTAATAACCTTGTACACTTGATTGGAGCAGGATCCTAAAAACCAGGAGGTTGATGTACATAAACTTCTTCCTCAATAGTGCCATAGAGAAAGGCACTTTTAACATCCATCTGATATACTTTGAATCCCTTGTATGATGCATAGGCCAAAAATAACCTGATAGCCTCAATCCTGGCTACAGGAGCAAAAACCTCATCATAATATATACCTTCTTCCTGTTTGTACCCTTGTGCTACCAATCTTGCTTTGTTCCTTACATCTACCCCTCTTTCATCCCTTTTATTTCTGAAGACCCACTTTGTAACAATGACTTTAGCTCCATAAGGTAGATCTACAAGAACCCATACTTTCTGCAACCTGAACTGCAGCAACTCTTCCTGCATAGCTTCCACCCAACTCTCATCTTCTAATGCTTCAGAGACTTTGGTGGGTTCCTTTTGAGAAAGGAAACAAGCAAAAAGACAGTGTTGCTGATCCTTGTGATTTACCCTCTGTTGTTTCTTGATCAGACTAATGAGTGCAAGTGATTCAGACTGTTTTTGCACTTTACTTCTGGTTTGAACTGCAGACTTGGGGTCACCAATTATTTAACTTTTGGGATGAATGGTGTGGACTCTGAGCGTTGGAGTTGGACTTACAGCCACTTCTGTGGGTAAGTTGTTGAAGTCAGTGATGACACCTTCTTCATCATAAGAAGCCTCCTCAAAGATACCTTCATTAGGATTTGCAAACACCTCAAGTTCTGGCATCTCAGAGTCATCAAAAGCAGTACTTGGAGCAGGTGAGTATCACTACCAGACTTAAAGTTGGAAGTACTGGTAGTGTTGAAAGAACTGGTATCCTGCTTTCCAAGACATTTATCAGCCATAGCATCCAACTTCTCTCTGAAGGATAATACATCCTCTGAATCTTTGATAGGAGAGATCTCCTTTGCATTTTCCTGAGGCTTGATTCCAGGTTCCTTCACTTGTGAAGAAGACTTATTGGTAACTGCTTTAGCGGCAACAGACTTAACATCTGTGGTAGGAATTACAATGAGCTCTGCAATTTCATCAGTGTTCCCTGCATTTGAAGGATCATGGGTACCTGCATGGTTAGTAATTTATGTGGTACCTGCATCAGGGTTAGCTTGATTCTCCTTGGAGACAGGAATATAGTTCATAGAATCAGTTAAGTAATCAATATCAAACATCCATCTATGTCCTAATCCCTGCACATTGGGTTTTTCTTCAAGAAAGTTTACATGCAAATTTTCTTCTACTTTCTTGGTCACCAAATTGTACACCCTAAAGGCCTTACTATTTAGTGTGTACCCAACTAGAAAACCTTCATCAGACTTTCCTTCAAACTTGCCTAGCACACTGAGTGTATCAAGAATGGTCACATGACACCCAAAAGGCCTTATATAGCTAACAACTGGTTTATGGCCAAAAATAAGCTCATAAGGTGTTTTGTTTTGAGGCTTGGTCACTCTAACCCTATTGAATATGTAGCAAGCAGTGCTGACTGCTTCAGCCCAAAATATTATGGGTAAAAGTGAGTCTGCTAGCATAGTCCTAGCTGCCTCAATTAGTGTCTTGTTCATTCTCTCAGCAACTCCATTCTGCTGTGGAGTTCTAGCATTGCTAAACTGTTGTTTTATCCCTCTATTACCACAGAATTCTATCATGCTTTTGTTCTTAAACTCAGTGCCATTGTCACTCTTAATGATTTTAACTCTTTTATTAAGTAGGTTTTCAATCTGCCTAATGAAAGTTTGAATCAAAGGTGTAGTTTCATCCTTCCTAGACATAAAGAACACCCAACAATATCTAGTACAATCATCTGTAATGACAAGGCAGTAGCTAGCATGATTAATGCTATGGACAGATGTAGGGCCAAACAAGTCCATATGTAAGGTATGCAAAGGCTCAGTGATCAACCTATCTAACTTAGCCTTACAGGATGCCCTATGTTGCTTGCCCTTGTTACAAGCTACACAGGTTTGGTCATTCTTAAACACTTTAGAAGGTAACCCTCTAACTAGATTATTTTTCACAAGCTTATTCATATTTTTGAAATTTACATGACCTAACCTTCTGTGCCACAATTTAGATTCATCCAATGTAGCTTTTGCAAGCAAACAGGCAGAACCTTTTGTAGGTTCGGATGCTTTCATATCAAAACTGTACATGTTGTGTTGTCTGGGAACTTTAAGAAGGATCTGATGTTCATCAGGCATCTTAAAATCCGGAGTCAATACAAGACATTCAGTTTCAGTAAAAAGCACCTTATGCTGCGTATCACATATTTGTGATATAGAGAAAAGGTTAAACTGCCCAAAGTTCTTTTACAAAAGATACATTGTCAAATTCTAAATTGCCCACAATGATTCTTCTTCAGTAATCTGCCCTTGCTACCTCCAAGGTAACAGAACCTATTGAATTTGAATCTCAGATAGTCCTTGTTACCAGACATGTGCCCAGAGCACCCACTGTCAAAAATTCCTCTATCTCCCATATAGTTGAGTGGATGATCCTGCATAAAAAGAAGAGAAATTAGTTTCTCTTAGGAACCCAGGCCTGAGTAGGCTTGGGTCCGCCTTGTGGATCAACATATTTAAAAGTCTTATATGAAACTGATCCACTGTTGCTTTGGGATTTATAGGTATATTCATTCTTGAATGGATCCCAAGACCAACATGCTGAGGTCTTAACAGCAGAACCCCCATTACCCTTTACAGCATTTGAATTTGAAGGTTTTGTTGTATTCTTAGCAATTGGTCCCCTCACAGGTGAATGAGGTTTGTAAAAATGATTTCTTTGATTATGTGTATTCACCTGTGGTTTATGAAAAGGCTGTCTGGGTCTCATTTGATTAGCATAACCAGAATGTACTTTAGGCCTTACAGAATTAAAATTTTGCCTACCAGAATTAAAGTTCCTCAAACCAGATTTAATATTTGGTCTACCAGAATTAGCATTAAAGTTTGGTCAAGCAGAATTAACTTGTGGTCTACCAGAATTAATGTTTGGTCGGGTAGAGTTAACATGTTGGGCTGGTCTGGGGGCAAATTGGTTGGCATGATTGATTCTATTAACATTAGTCCACACTGGTTTACTATTGACATGACCAGTATTCACATTCATTCCTTTAAGCTCAGCCTCTCTTTTCATTCTCTTCTCATGAAAGTCACAGTCTCTAATCAAGTGACTTAGACTCCCACAAACAAAACATCTCTTAGGAGTGTAAGTGTAGCTACTCCTAACTTCTCTGTGAACACTACTACTTTTGGGTGACTCATTCATTGCAACAGATTCCCTAGGAGATTTTATGTGGTTGACACAACTAGGTTTAACTATTTGGGGTTCTGATTTAGTCACAACGGGTTCACTTTCCTTAACAACCTTAGGTTCAGGACTCTCTTTTATTTCACTTTTTGTCTCAGACTTAGAGTGATCAGAGACATTACCAATGGATCCTTCAGTGTCTTTGGATTGACAAGTATAATACTCACTAGTTTTGTCCTTTGAGGTGGTTGACTCATGCACTTGAGGACCTCTTTTTCCATACACATATAGAGAGTCATCTATATCTTCTTTTTCAAGAGGAGTATAGTCTCCACTTAGTGGTGGTGGAACTCCCTTGAAGTCATCAGCCTTAACAAACCTATTATATGTAGGTTTACCCTCATAGTCATCCTCTCTATACTTAAAAATAGCCTTTTTCTCATCCTCCTCATACCCTAAGCCACATTTCTTATTTGACCTCACTTGTGAATCCCAACATTTAAATAGATTGTTATTAGAATTATTCCACCTATCAACTTGTTTTCTCAACTCATCCCTCTCTTTTTGTATTCTTAGGCCAAGTTGTCAATATTTTTTAAGTTTTTCATCCTGCTCATATATTTTATTAGCCTTAAAGTATAGTTGTTCATTTAGATCAGCATGTTGTTTCTGAAGGGTGACTTTTTGTGCTTCTAATGTTTGTAAAGCATTTTTATAAGCTAAAATTTGTGCTTCCTGGTCACCTATCAGTCTCAAATGTTCATCACACAAAGTCTTAACATGATTATAGGAATCAGTGCATAATTTGGAACATAATGATACCTCATTACTAGAACCAATGGCCATGAGTGCATGATCGAACTCCTCATTCTCCTTTGAGTGCTCATCCCAGTTGATAGCTCTAGCTTCCACTGTCACCATACTCATCTGGTTCCTTTCCAGCTTGTCACTCTCTGCATCTCTCTTCCTATACCCATCAGTAGACTTCATCTCCAGACAGTCTTTAGCAAAGTGTCCATGCTTATGACAATTGAAACATTCAACTGTCCTCCTAGTGTAACCAACTGGTGACTTGTTGTTGAACTTAATGGACCTCCCATACTACTTTTGAAACTTCTTCATCCTCATAGCAATCATGGCAATGTGCCATTTGATGTCCATCTCTTCTACCTCAGCATCATTTATCTGCTCCAAATCTTCACTGATAAAGCCCTCATCTTCTTGTTGATTGGCGAAGAATGAGTGAATCACCTCATCTGTAAAGCCTGCAGAAGCAGATCTTTCCCTTGTAGAAGCTTCATAAACACTAGACTTAACATTGCCAGACTTAATCCTGTGAGTACTGCCTTTTCTTTGAGACACAAAAGCAACATTTGAAGAACTGGAAGATGCCTGAGTGTTTTCATTGATGTCCCGTTCAAAAACCCTAAGATTGTTGTACAGGTCATCTGGGGTCATTGAGTCAACTTCATCCTTCATCCTTATAGTCATTGACACATTTACCTATTCTGATTGGTAAACCCTAAGAAACTGTGATTGCATCCTCATTAATACAGCAGCACCTTACTCTATGTGACAGAAGATGTAAATTGTTAACCTTTCCAACCTTCAGCCTTTGACAACTGAAAGTTTCAAATTGCTGTTTGAGAACAGCCTTCTGCATCTTTTTAGAGTTTGCATTCCCTCCAAAACGTTTCTTAATGGCCTCCCAAATCTCCTTGGCATCTATCATACCATGAAACCTTTGTAGATGCTCCTTTGGAATAGCCATAAGCAGCAAGGTTCTGGCCTTCTTCTCTTTTTCCACAGCCCGTATCTCCTCAGCAGACAATGGTGGTAATTTTCTAATCTGCCCATCTGTACCAACTGAAACCCTTTTCTTTGAGTTTCCCTTTTGAATAACCTTCCAAACTTCACTGTCAATGTACTCCAAGTAGTGTTCCATCTCCATGGCCCATATGCCGTACTCTTCTCTTTTGAGAATTGGAAGCTTTATGTTTGATATTGTGGTTGTTGAGGGGATAGGTTGTTGTGGTTGAGAGTTGCTAGTTTCAGGTTTTTCTTCATCATGAATTGACTTATCATCATCACTTCCATGATTTGAGAAACCATCATTCTTTGGGAGTTGTTCTGCCTCAATCATTGTGTAGGGTAAGTTGAGTGAAAATCGGTTTGTGTTTAAGTGTTCTTCGAACTCAGAGTCTCTCTAAAGGCTCTGATACCACTTGTTGGTCCACGTTTTGTATGGATCTCTAAGTAGCCTTGATTACTTAGTAGATGACTTGGATAAATCCAAACCAATCTAAGTGAGAAACTCTTACACAATTGTTAATGCTAACGCGAAAAATTAACAAGAACAATGAAGAACACAGAGTTTAACTAACTTCGTATATTAATCTTTGAATACGACTAACACAAACTCACAAAACTCTTGTAAAGACTCGTACCTAGCTAATACCTTAAGGTTCCTTTTATACTTGAAGGAAACCCTAATTTACAAATCATGTGAAAAGATATTACGTATCTTCTATAAAGATACCTAACTCGTATATATCTTTTCCTAACTTATATCTAACAAACTTTCCTATCTTTACTGACCCGACTTAACTAATAAGTCAACAAGACTTAATACAACTACCAGACTTAATAATTACAATACAAGACTTAACTCTAACCAGACTTAATATCGTAACAACCAGACTTAAGTCTGTCTTCACTTGTACTTTGTGATAATTCCCAACAATATGAATGAGGTATTGTGCATTGTATTTTTTAATGTCAATAAACACCGTTAAATTTTAACAAACAATACAAGCTAATCTTTTATTTCTTCTGACAACCTGTATCAGGAACCAACAAATGAAACTGTAGTTCCATTGGTAGATGCAACAGATGATAGTCCAGCAGCGTGCATTGGTGCCACGAATGACACTTTAGTTCAATTTGATGATGCAGGAAAGGATACGACAGGCCATAGTAACGGTGTACCAGCGACACTGGATGACGAATCACCAGCTGATGACCTTAATAATCAAGAGGAGCAGAAAGACAATTAATTGTCATTTCTATTTTTTAATATTTTTGAACAATTTATTTACAATTTTCAAGCTAGCATGTGTATGGATATTCATATTAAGTTTTACTCTTTTACTTACTTTCCAATATTACATGGTTATTTGTTCACAATCAGTGCAAACGTCGATCAATACTAAAAAAAATCAATGTAGCAGTAGCAAGTATATCGAGCAGTACTAATAGAGTATGGCAGTGCTAACCACATGTAGAACACTATATTAGCTCAAACGCAGCAGTACTAACATGAACAAGCAGTAGTAATCATGTGCGAGCAGTATCAACATTTCTTTTTATGTGTAAATAAAATTAAAACTTTTAAAAATATTATTAATCCTGATAAGGTTTTAAAAAAAGGATGTTTCAATGTTAAAAATGAAACATATATTTCTGTTATTGGTTATTAATTTGATTCACCATGTATATGTTACAAAACTTTTAATATTCTCTTTGTTCTTGGTTGAATCCAACAACCTTTCTTATCAATGAAATCAGCCAAAGGTAAACAAACTTTTATCTATATAATTGATATTTTTTTATCATTATCATACCTATAAAATTTAAAATCAATGCTACTATATTCTTATAACAAATGTATTTTTGATTTTGAAACCATAATTGTATAAATTCAAAAGCATGCTAATACAATTTTATAGAAAGAGTAAATGCATACATGATATTCTTGAAATAACTATAAACATGTTAAGGAAATAATTAGCAAACTTTAATGAAATTGTAACAACTTACCTATAAAATTAAAAAAAACAATGCAACTATATTCTTATAACAAATGTATTTTCGATTTTGAAACCATAATTGTATAAATTCAAAATCATGCTAATACAATTTTATAGAAAGAGTAAATGCATACATGATATTCTTGAAATAACTATAAACATGTTAAGGAAATGATTAGCAAACTTTAATGAAATTGTAACAACTTCCTATAATTTGGAAGGATGAATATGTACACATTTAATTTTTAAAATTGAAACAACAACCTTATCAATTCCTTGATTCAAGTGAAGTCGATTCATTGCCCTATTTTCGTGTATATAACTTCCTGCACGGACTAGCATTTCACATTCAACAAACGAATTCTAATTACATTACTCTGCATATCATAGATTCGTCAATGAAGAGAGAAAGATTTGATGCTGAACATGATCAACTTGAATAAAACCATGCCAAGTAAGTTTAACAAGCTTTAGTTCATACGGTTTATACTTGGTTTCATTAATTTTGCAACGCCTAAAACAACATGTTCATTTAACAGGAAGAAATGAGACTCACCAAATGAATTCTCTACTAAACAATCTGTTGCATCAACAGGTTACATTAAACTGTTTTATACATACTTATTATGAGAGACAATGTGTAAAACCATGTCGAGTTATATCATAATATTGTGTAATGCTAAAACATGTCGATTACTAATCTTTAAATTATGTTACTCTTTGCTAGAAGGAATACATGATGATGTAGAAGATGAAGCGATTAGTTCCAAACAACATCCTGCTGAGTGGTATTTTGAAAAACTATCACAGTTGAGGAAGAAAAAATGGGACAAGTTTGAAAAGCTCAACAAGAAACCAAAATCAAAATATAAACTAAATAAGCTTGAGGCAGCCCGAAGAAGATACAAAATAATGGAGGTTGAGGAAGAAGAAGGTGTTTCCGACGAAGACCAACTGGAAACAATAGATTACGACAATCTCCATTTAGCATATGATCAAGAGAAAACTCATAAATTTAATTGTTAGGTTTTTCTTTTATTGATCTGTGTATGTTTATGTAATTTTATTATTGAACAATATTGTTTCTTTTCCAAACAATTGTCCATTTGTGTTTCACATATATATATATATAAACTAAACACATATAATAACACATTCATTCCAAAAATTACCCGGATTACAATTAGTAATAGATAAAAAATAAAATTATACACATATTTAGGATAAACACCAAAAAACGAAAAAAGAAATTTTCAAATCTATATTTAAAGCATAATATACAACATATAAACTATAAAAATATGTTTAAAATATAAATGTAATCTTTATCTACAATAAAACTATGACAATTAAATATTCGGTTTCCATTATATGGTAAAAAGTAATTTCCAAATCTATATTTAAAGCATAATATAAAGCATGTAAACTATAAAAATATGTTTAAAATATAAACGTAATCTTTATCTATAACAAAAATATGACAAATAAATTTTCGGTTTCCATTATATGGTCATCTTCAAACTCTATAAATAAAGCCATATATTAACATATTGAATATATATCTTCAATAGTTGACAGCGGAAAATACAAACAATGTCGTACAGACGATCACACAAGGTACATAATCTTAAGTTAAATATGTTTTATTGATTATCAAATAAATTGGAATCACTCTAATTACTAAAATTTTAGCAGGGTAATCCGAAAACAGAGACTCATCATCCTCCATCTTCAGCCAATGGATCGCTGGATAAGAATATACCAAACATTGTTATATCAGACGATGAAGATGTACAATAACTAAATTAACTGTTTATTTAAATTATATATGAAACACAATATCTTATTATGTTTAGCATGATGGCAGGCTGAACAAGTTGATTTGTTCAAAAAGGATATACCGAGTGTTCATATATCAGACAATGAAGATGTATCCTTGATAACATGTCTGAGTAGTTTCTTTCTAAACTTAATATCTACTTATTTAGCAATTATCTTTAGCAAAATTAAATGCATGAACATTCGTGTCAATTTTTTCATCGTACTTTACAATCACGTAAGCAATGTATATTGTTCAAAAAAACGAAGCCATAAGCACGACCTTTTTAGAAGTTATATCATCAAATGATGAACAACCACGTGCATTTGAAGCACTTTAAAAACAAAAATAAAGATGCCATCCAATTAGAAAATAGGATGGTATGAATTAGCATAAGATTATCATGAATTGTTTTCTCACATTAATATATTATAAATTACAATATGTTTTTATAAACCATCCATTGTTATGTCTGCTGATGAAGAGTTATCACTAATAGAGTAAATTCGTATTATGTCAAGCTCGTCAATCAGAAAATCTAATTATCTTTATAATACTTGCAGGTTGTCCCATCAGATGACGAGGTATTATAACATAAATGTGTTTATTATTAATAACATTTGTTTGTGTTAGATTTACAGAATTAAATATAAACGTAAGATATACAGATTTATGCTGCTGGTGTTAATGGTTATTGAACTACTCCAATTTGTAATAAGCAAAAACAAAAGAATCCATATGTATGCAAAATATCCGATGATGATCTTGATTTACATGATACTAATAATGTTATTATATAAAAATTTTATTGCGTAGTAATTTGCATTGTAGTAAACATAAAATATTTATTGGTTTTTAATTTTTTATGCACTGTTTAGGTCATTTGTTTAACACATAACAGTCGGAGATTGTCAAAGGGGAAATCCGGAACCCGTAAAAACACATGCAAGTTTGATTATACGAAAATCAATCTAATAATGAGGTATTTTCATAAAATTTTGGTAATATTTTATTATGTCAAACTCATCGATCAGAAAATCTAAATATCAGTCTAATACTTGCAGGCTGCTCAAATAACGCATAAACGGTGTAGACCAACTAAAGACAGCAAGTTAGTTGGCAACAAGATTTTTTATGTTAGTTCATCAGATGATGAAAAAACACAAAAAACATATGACAATGAAGAAGTATAAAAAATGATTGTAATCCATATTATGTGATACTTATCAATCAGAAAAACTAACAACTTTTGTAATAATTGCAGCCTCTCCCATCTATACACAAACGCCGTAGACTGGCTAAAGATGGCAAATTAGTTAACAACATAATTGTTGATCTGAATTCATCAGATGATGAAAAGCCACAAGCAAACAAAGTTGTAGATCTAACTTCATCTGATGATAAAAAGGCACAATCAACACGCGTGGAGACTCTGACTGCTAATCATCTTGGGGAAAAAAAGCCAATGATAATAATTTATGGTTGCACATTATATTTGTATAAAACATATATATTACACATGCTAGATTTGAGTTATTCCAAACAGCCCCCATAGTCCAACTAATATGCTAAACGAAACAGCCCTGCTAATCCCACATTATTAAGCTAGCATATATAATAGAGTAAATCAAACAATCCAAATAATAGATACTCTGTTACTAACTACTAACTATGTTTTGGTATGTAGAAACCCGTTTTCCCATGGGTTCTTACAGATCACGCGTCACAACGCTTTGGTCCTTCAAGTCATTTATCTTGCCGAGATCTATCAAAGATATCTGATGATGAAGAACCAAGCACGTTACCAAAGTATATGCTCTATGATGAAGATACAGATGATGAACGTGAGAACAACAACAACGAATCTGAAGTAGGTGCGTGTGTCAATATCAATGCTCTCGAAGAACCCTCTTATCCCACAGGAGATTGTAAACCCAAATATACTATCCCCGATGAACTTGTCATCGAAGACTCTTCCACATGTTGTTTATTGAAAAATAATTTTATTATTATTTGTATTTGTAAATTGTTAAACATGTTTTAAATTAAAAGTTTACTTATATAATTTTCTACTCGATAATTTCATAGGGGACTCAAGATACACATCCATTGATGACGCTTATGACGAAGATTACCATGCTTATGACAGAGAGATTATCCACAAATCTAACATGGTTGACAATGACGTGTGGGACGAGATGCCTGATATTGACGGAAAAGTGCACGGTAAAAGCATCCACATCAACGATGTTGACAAAGAAGCATGGGAAATCGATTCAGCCACGTATAGTGTCAGTTATGATTCTAACGACGATGATGTAAGCAGCTTTATCAACGACGGCTCCACTGATTATGAAACAATCGGGGATGATGATAGCGAGGATGAAATATGATCAAATAGAACAGGATTTCCCATGTAAACCTTGTCATCAGAACAAAAGACCAGCCCTTATCATTTTAGACGATTTTAAATAAAGAGTTAATTTTTAATTTTTTTAATAAATTAACCTCCTTACTTTTAATATAAGACTTTGCTACTTAAGCATGAGATGTTTATAATTTTAAAAATGTCTATTTTTTCATATCAATTATGTAATCTTTTCTGGTTACAGGATGGCACATGGTATCATCACCAGTTAGAAGTCCTAAGAAGCCGCAAAAAGCCTTTAAACATCAGGAGTTGTGGCTAACATCTGGAGTTACAATACCAATTTTTTTCGCAAAAAGTGTTTAAACAGTTAGCGACAAGTTATTTGCTACATGATGACACCGTTATAAGAAGCCACAACAAGCCTTTAAACAGTTGTTACACGACATTTATTATACTCCTTTACTATAACCAAATATGAGATAGTTGCAAACCTGATGCTGAACAATAACCAAATTTGTTACTATAAATTCAATATACATTGTTGATTTATATATCAAAACTTGATATACAATGTTATCTGAATGCATTCATTTATTTTTAACTCCATAACATAACAATAATATGTTACTAATTTTATATGTGTAAAACCAAATCATCGGAATCGTATTTCATTATTACCGACGGAGTATGTTAAAAAAATGTTATTTTACTACCTTCTTTCGCTATAAAAAAATATTCCAACGATAATTCACAAGTAAACTAATACCATAAGAAGAAAAAAAATTACCCGTCCTTAAAAATAATTTCCCACTAACTGACACCATCTACCATCTTATAATTATGATATTAAAAAATACAATAAAACAAACGTCCTTAAATATAACTTTAGAATAACTAAAACCACCCAATCTATAATTAAAAGTCATGGCCGCCCATTGGGCGGGCTTTGAAGTCTAGTATGTATATATATATATATATATATATATATATATATATATATATATATATATATATATATATATATATATATATATATATATATATATATATGGACTTAGGTTTCTATATTTAATCTTAAGTTAATCCCCGCCTTTAGATTAAACTATATAGATGGTGGGGATTTGTCCCTTGGTAAGCACCAAAATACAAGTAAGCAGTTGAACAGATTCAAAGTCTTGCATTTGTCATCGTTTCTGAATTGAGGTCTAGTTTTCTTAATAACTTCTTGCCATAGTTGACGTGTGTTTAAAACAAGGTGGAATTGCCCTCCGCATTGCGACGGGACTTTTTTGCACTTATTTTGATTTAGTCAGTCGCGCTTTGTTTTCTTGATGGCTCGTGTAGGTGATTCTTCCCCTGTTTCTTCAAACAGCTCCTCGCGGACTGTGGTGGATTAGATTTTGGTTGGAACCCTTACTTTTTGTGTTGGTTCATCTCAGTGAGGGGGTGGGGTTATACTACATGAACCCATTTTTGTAACAATGGTTGTTTCAGTTGCAACCCTCGATGCTTGCAAACAATCGACCTTCTTAAGTGTCTGAAGGAACCTACGAGAGTGCTGCCAATGAGGCTTCCTGTGCACCATCCAGGATAAATCTTGGGAAACCTCTGCGGCTACCTTTGGCTAGATGCACGTGGAGTATGTGCTTTATGTTTTCTAGATCTTGTATGATGGGTGGGAGAACATATGGTTTGGGGTCTGGAATATAGCTTAGCACTTCAGTTACCTTCAAATGAAGCAATGAATCCGGGTCTGGGCTAAAACAGGTGACCAATACGCTGCCCGTGACATCAGCCAGCGTAGTTTTGAAACAGTAGCTGTAACAAAAGAATTGGCTCGTTTATTTATAGCGGTATACAAAAAATGTAGCTGGCATATCACTAGTACAGATTTGGCCTACGGTCACACCAAAAAATGTGTGACTATATGCATATAGTCACACATTTTTTTTGGGTGTGTGTGACGAAAAGTCGCGCCGTCGTAGGTATCATATGGTCACATTGTTTAGTTTGTGGCCATTTCCATTGAAAAAGAGTGACCAAAACCCGAAAATGTGTGACTAATTAGGCACAAGTTTTGTTGGATTCATCAGTATGTGTGACTATTTCCCATCCTATGGCCACATGAAAATATAATAAATGTGACATTTGTGATGATTTAGTCACACAACGTGTGTTGTTTTTTTCGAGTTAGTCACATACAATTTAAAAAACAGTGGCCAAAAGTGTTAATAAGTGTGACCATATGCTGTTTAAAGTGAAGAAATGTGTATTTTGTGTGACTATTGATCATCCAATGGTCACATGAATTTTTAGTTTGTGTGGCCTTTTGTAATATTTAGTCACACAAAGCATGTTTGTTTTGGGTATTTAGTCACATACAATTAAGCAAAAAGTGGCCAAAAGTGTTAATAAGTGTGACCATATGTTGTTTAAAGTGAAGAAATTTGTATTTTGTGTGACTATTGATCATCCAATGGCCACATAAAAAAAAAATTTGTGGCCTTTTGTAATATTTAGACACACAACGAATTAAACAAACAGTGACCAAAAGTGTTATTAAGTGTAACTATATACATCTTTTAGTCACATTTAAGAAATCAATATATATCAAAACAAATTCAAATACAATAATATCTAACAGCAGTACTAACTATATGAAGTACTAACTTATAACTAACAGTTGTAACTAATACACTTAACTAATACACTAGCAGTATTAAAAATGATCCATCTGCTCATACTATAATATCTAACAGCACAAAACAAATCTCTGAAATCGCAACTTGCATCGAAGACTCACTTTACTGAGTAAAGATTAGCAGCAATGTCATCAGCTGCTTTGTTTAAGATGCAGAATGGCCTATAAACTCACTTTACTGAGTAAAGATCAGCAGCAATGTCATCAGCTGCTTTGTCACGACTCCATGACTTTCCACTATTGGTAGTTTTCAAAAGAATTCCACTTCCTCCAGCTGCCCATGCTTCATCCTGCATATTCAGATTGCCAAAATCTCGGTTACAGAAAAATACTACTCGCTTATTTATAATATGTGTCGTCATAATTTTTTGCTTTGAATAACATATATAATCGATATGGAACTAGATATTAATTTGCTACCAACAGTTTTCATTCTACAAACTTTAAAGGATCCATGGAAGTTTTATAGTTAGAATGTCATATGTGTGATTACTCAAACTCAAATATGATTCCAAAAGTTATATAATTTCAATCGGCTCTTTATCTGAAGGTTAAAAACAATTTGACAACAATTCTTTTCAACCGGCTCTTCTCTGTATGTAAAATTTTATTTATGTTAGCTCAGTTGTATGCTGATTAGGTGATTTTGAACTCATTTGACCCGTTTGACCCGTTTCATTTTTACAGAACTTATTTACTTTACCCATTAGAGATAAAACTAGCACAAATGGCCTAAAGATTCTACTGGGAATTGTTAGTACCTTGGATCCACCGAATTTTGATGAAAATCCAAATTTCAATGCCTTCCTCTGATCCTGATCAGCAAGAACAGTAGCAGTTTTTACTAGTAAATTACTTTTCTCAGAGTCCTCTTGATCTTCTTGTTGTTGTTGCAGTTGTTGTTGCTGCTGCTGCTTATGAGCATCGGCCCTAAATAACAATATATTGAGCATCTGCCCTTTTATTTCAAACCTTTCGCTTAACAACTGCAAGTGTCAAAGTAGCAGATAGTGAAAGTATATTGAACTGATTTACATGGGTAGGAAATAAAATACTCACATCATAGTTGTAATAGTCTCGTGAGGGAGCACCACTGCCACCTCCCTCCGCTGTAAGGTCTGATAAATTCTGATCGATTTTATGGATTTACATATTGCTTGTGTGTCACATGGATTTACCACATGTATATCGTCATTCTAGAATTCGTACACCCCTGTATATAGGACTATCCAAAACAAAAACTAAAAACTCCTAATTGATTAGTGATGGCGTGGCTAAGTAACAAGCATTATGCACGTCATAACCGTATCTCATATATATGTAAGCTTTTATTTCTACGAATATATGTCTATATCTATAGTTCAAAGCCAAAGATGCACTAAATCTAAACTCAAGTACAGCAGCATTGCAGTAAACACCACCTCCTAAATAGTTCAATCATTACAATTTTTCATACCATACAACACACTTCTTCGTTTCCTAATAAGATACAGTGTGAAACAGCATATGATTCATTATCCGATAATAATACAGAATCAGTAGCTACAAAGATAAACCGAACCCGATTGAGTTTACCTTTCAAATATTTCTGCTGAAGTCAGGCCTGCATCTCTGGATTCAATCTTCTCAGAGCATTTCTTGCATGAAAATCTTCCTGACTTTGCATACTCTGCCATAACCTTAATACAAGTAGAAGAAGACATTGCAAAAGATGTAAGATTGGTGTATCAAAAAGTTACCAGAAACCGATTATCATAGAAGAATAAGAATACCAGATTGATAGATAACAGTGCATAACATTACCTTTTCATCTGTTACTTTCTTTTTGTCTTGGCCAGCTTCCTCGTCCTCGTCATTCTATAAACACAAAGCAGAATGACATGTATGTTATCAGTTTTTCTCAAAATATAAGAAGTGAAAAGTATATCATAGCTTATATAATCATTGAAAATTCGAGAGTTTTTTAGTTGCAGACCTCTACATAACTAGTTATCAACATCATACCTGCTACCAAACCCGTGATCCATATCATAACATTCTAAATAACTTGATGTGCAGATTAAGATTATATAAACTACAGTATTTGAATACATTTTTTATGACTTTCAACACATTTGACCCATTCAACCTGTTTCCTTTTTTGTTACTTTATTTGGCTCCTTAACCCATATGAACTGTTCGGAAATCGAGATAAGCACAACCAAATTCAACCCATATATATATGTTGATGGATAAAAATTGCCACCTCCAATGTTTAGATACCACTAAGTTCATTTATATACCAAAGCTAAATGCTATAACATATGCTGTAAAACAGCTTACCAGGCCGTTTAACTGCTCTATTTCTGCTTCAAGCTATTTGATACAAGTCTCTGACATTTGCTCTCTCCTCAAGGCTCCAGTCAATGAAGTCTCTAAGGATTTTAGCTGAAAAACGAACGAATAGAGGTAAGTGAAAAGACACTACACCAATAGATGAAAATATAAAGAATTATAATCAATTTGTTCCATTTGTTTACACCATTTTTCCGCCTGTATTTTGTGGCTCCAATTTTCATTTATTTTCACACTATTGTATAATTGAGACCCAAATCACATAATTTTGGAGGCTTTTTCGATCTTCTCCTAGCAGAGTCTAGAGTAAGGTTCTTCAGTGCTGCTTCCCCAACTTCAACTTTTGGTTTCTGCATTTGGGTTCAAACAAAGCCATAAATTGTTAGAAACTACAGTGTTAGACATATAACCTCTTATTGATATGATTAATCACACATGAAGCTTATGAAAACTATACCTTAACATTCTTGTCTGCGATGGCCTGTGCATTTGCCACCAACTGTGCCTTGAAGTTTCTGAACAAAAATGACAAATATACCATCAAAATAAGTCAAGAGCAAAGATATGTGTTGACAAATCAAGAGAAAGGTGAGAGACAAACCTAGTAATTGGCCTATTCAGAGGCTTTCCAATCTCTACACCAGTACGAGCAGGCACTAAATTTCCTATATCACCCAAAGCTCGCCTGGTTCTTCTTTCGCCCAGTGCACCATTCTTTGCCTTTACATCAGCTACAAAACAAAATTCATATTCAAATTCAATCAAGACATTATCAAGAAATCATTGAAATCTACTACAAATACATAGAACAATGAAACTGCAGATTTAAGCCAAAGATTGGATTAATTAAACAAAAGATTCAAAATCTTATGTAGTAATGTTCTAACAGACCCATCAAAAGCTTCATATTTTCATCATCTTATAACGGTAAACCTATGAATGAACATAAATCTAACAGATCCATCAAAAGCCTCATGATTCATGAACACGAAAATATGCATATATCATATATCATACTTATGTACTGATCAAAACATAAAACAATGAACTCAAACTTTAGAACTAAATCAAAGACCTAAATTCACAGATTTCAAGTATATAAAAATATTCATGTAATTTTACCTCCACCAACCAGTCAATGAGGATGCCTCTCATCCTTTCCGTAATATCAGTTTGTACAAATTACACATTACAACTTTTTTTACACACATCAAAGACTAAATTAAAAACCTAACGATATCGAAAACTAATTTATTACCTCTGGTTTAGAATATTCGGCGTCTTCATTCTTCTCAAGTTCTGTGAAAAAAGTAAATCAGTAAATAAATAATAAATAAATTAACTGTGTGTGTGAGAGAGATAGCTAACCGATTGCTTTCTTGCTCTAGATCATTTTGAAAATTGCGTAAACCAAATCCTGTTGAAAATTAATTATAATTTGTGTTAAAGATTGATTGATGGAGATATGTGAAGTTAGTTAGGGTTGTACCTGATCAAAGCTGTTGTTGTTCTCCATTGCTGCTACTCAAGGATTGAATGAATAATGATGAAATGATTTTGGGTATAACATAGAGGGGTGGTAGGCGTTGGTGAGGAGATAGAAGAACACCAGATCTAGTTTGGTGTAAAACTATATTTGGGATGGAGTATTGAAAAACATAGGCGGGTCAATGAAATATTGGGGAAGGAGGGCAATTTGATTTTGGGAAAAAATTTAGGCGGGTGAAAAGTTGAGGGGAAAAATTCATGAAAAAAATAGCAGTCACTTTTATAAATAATGTGTGACAAACTTGAGTATATGATTTAGCCACATACACAATTACTTCATGTGACCATATATGGATTTTGGTCACACTTTTCAATTGTGTGACATATATTTGTCACATATGTATATATATAGTGTGACTAATGTTTCAAACTTATTTGTATCCGTCACACGTCCCAAATTATAAGTGACTAAAAAATCGAAACAAGTTTTACCAAATACCTCTAGTCACGAAAATATTCAAATGTGTGGCTGTAGCCTCAGATGTAATTCCGAAATGGTCACACAAGTCGGATCAAGTGTGGCTGTTTATTTTATTCTTATACATTTAGTCACATAAAAAAGTCATTGTGTGGCCGTTCGAAAAACTGCATGTGTGACTAAATCCCATTTTTGTACTAGTGTATGGCATATCTATTGGTTGTAAGTTTTACGTGCTGTTAGGTTAGGATTGGGTTTATAGCATGACAAACTTAAAGGGCAAGTTAGGTTAGGATTGGGTTTATAGCATGACAAACTTAAAGGACAAATTACTACAACGACATTGTTTGGTGGAGATACTAAATCTCACACATTCCTCCTCCTAACGAATTGGTTTTTGGTTATAATGTTTAAATAAATATGAGGAAGTTGCTTCTATGTTGTGTTTGTGATCTAGGGGTTCTTTGGTTTAGATCGTCTACTAGTTGAGCTATTTAGTGATATATGTGAAGTGATATTGTATGTTGGTTGCTACATTTAGTTTACTATGGTTTATTGTTAGCTCTAAAGCGACACACAGGGTTTATTCTATTTATGGTGTGTTCGGTTAGAATGATGTGAAATTTTCTATTTTCATAGTTCTCTCATATAGACTTGCAACACGAAATGCTCTAAGAAATTATATACAATTACTTAAATGGGTTCTTTCTAGGATTTGTGATATACTCTAAGTTGCATTGCTGACTCATTGGTGCTATACACCAAATTGTGATGAAAGAGGTGTAAGCATTCAATTATGTTAACTAGATGTATGCTCTACAAATGTTCACCATGAACATGTACATACGCATATTGTGCACATACGTATGTTATCGTGAGGTAAATGTTGGATTTTAACAACATGACTACTTCATAAATTAAATATATAATGTAACACCCCCAAAATCATAATATTGCGGAAGCATACACTTTGGGTGCTACTAAATCGATAATCACAACACAAGATATAGGGAATGGATTAAAAATCCATTTTAAAATACATTACATGTTTAAAGTCATGTTGTCTTACATAAAATCCATTTTAGATAAAAATGTAGCCTATTAAACAAAGCGGACCAAATTTCACAGTTAACGCAATACTAAAATCATTTCCAACATTTACTATGACCATCGCCATGCCCTGCCTTCAGCTAACACACCTCAGTTTTCTGAGAAAAACATGCTAAAAGTCAGCTAACGCTGGTGAGTTCATAGGTTTAAAGTAAATAACACATATGGATCAATAGCAATATCAGCAAAACAAATCAGCAATAACACACTATCCTGCTATGCAAACACTAAACCTCATCTAACCGAACTATGCCATCACAGCATGCCAAGCTGGCATTAGCTAGAAAAGGGTGCCCGCGAGTGTTAATCCCCAGACACTCGGCCTATTTTCATATGGTATACGTTCGCCTTGACTATGCCGAGTTAACCGAACGGGGGTGTGATCCCCAATAGATCTATTTATATCAAACGGCTTCCTAGACAGGAATTAACATTTGATGATAGTGGGCGCAATGGGATTCAGCTAAACTTAGGTTTCTGCATACTAGTGTGTATAAAAACAAAATCCATTTTTGGTCCATGAAAACAGTTTTGCATGTTTCTCACCCCAAAGCTTGTAAAACAAATCGTTTAAAAATATGGGGCTATAAACTCACCTTAAATACAACGGCAATCTGCTAATCAACAAAATAGTGCAACCACGCCGACACGTAACCTAAAAATCAGTACGGTAAGTCTTAGCGAAATATTCGTGTCTTATATGTCTTTACTTTATTTGAAAAGTTTACTCGTGAACAGTGCTCGTGTATTTCTTGCTTGCTGTGTGGTAAAATATATTTCGAAATGATTTATCGTTGTTACTCTTTGTGGTGGCTCATGGTGAAAGTGTACGGTGGGAATACGTAACGGAACATCCGTGCTAGTATTCGCCGTTAAATTGCACAAGTTATTTTATATATATATATATATATATATATATATATATATATATATATATATATATATATATATATATATATATATATATATATATATATATATATATATATATATATATATTAGGTTAAGTTGAATAATTAAGTATTTAATTAATTAAGGATTATAATTAATTAAATAAGTTTTTGAGAAATTAATAAAATAATAGAATTAGTGGATGATTATTATATTATAAATATTATTTATTATTTATAATACCATTTTAATTATAAGAAATTTAGAAACATTGTTAAGTATTTTAGAAAAATTTATCTAAGTTAAGTATTTTTACCAACATACTCTAAGTGTTAGATTTTTAGAAAATTTGGGCATGATCCATTCGTTTATACAACGTTTCTATTTTTCTCAGGTGTTGCAATTCTTCAAATAATCCACGTTGTTTATGTTATATGCAAAAATTTCGTTCGTAATATATATTGGTCATCGTAAGTATTTTTATCGTTATAATTATCGTTATCGTTACGTTTAATTATTAACAATAGATTTCGACACAAAGTCAATATTTAGTCAGAAAGTCAACAAAAGTCAATATTAATAAGAATTTGGTCAAAATGTCATTTTTCACCCTTTTGTAGACTAAAGCGTCTCAAAACAAGTCCAAAGTAGTTTTTGTTATATTTATCGTATCGTTAAGTAATAATATACATAGTGAGTCAGAAAATATTTCAAAAATCATTTTTTTCATCCAACTTATCTATTGGGCCGAAACTTTCTAAATAAGCCCAATAGTTAAATTTTAGCCCAAATCACTTTTTAGTTAAATTATATATATCGTCGCGTTTCTAAAAATCACTTAACACGTTCGATAAATCCGTTTGGTCAAAAAGTCAAAGTTGTTCAATATCATGTTGGGCTCGACCCAACAGCCCACATGTGGCATTTTAGCCCAAAAATTATATTTAGCCCATTTTTTTTTTCCTTTTTAGTGAATATTAGTTACGTAACGAATTTTAATTTTATCAATTAAGCTCTTATAAATAAACTATTAAGTCAAATAGTCAAATATGACCAAAATACATTATATTCGACCCATATTACGTAATTTGAACCATTTTCACTTTTTTTATAAGTTATTCTCAATTAGTTATGGCTTATTCAATAAGCTATTCAAAATAAGCTTTTAAGCATTAATTCCACCATTTCACCACTTGAGCCAAAATTTTATGTTTTTCAAAACCCCAATAGTTTTATAATTTTTACTTTGGCCAAAACATATATATCGCCTCAAAAGTGTATATATTGCTTAATCTCGTGAAATTAATATTAATCATGTTTGTATCATCAAACTAGCACCATATGCATCAAGATTGACCACACAAGCAAGAAATTTACAAATTTGTTCATAGATCATACTTAGGTCGAGCACTATTCATCAAAACACAAGCCCTAGCTTTTTCCATTTCAACAAAATATATACATTTAACAATCTTTATCATCATTAGACATCAAATGAACATGTAATTAACAAGATTAGAAAAGTTTGATGATTCCTTACAATGTTTTGAAAGTTAACGTGGGGTAGAGGAGACCAAGAACAACCCAAACTTCACCAAATATACCCAAACCACGTTCCAAATAACCCGAAACTCTTGAATATGCACTCTAAATTACTTGAACTTCAAAGAAAAATGATGGATCTTGGTATTTTAGTTTGTGCCGTGTGTTTTGAGGTAGAAATGATCAAGGAAGTTTGGTGTGTGTATTATGGATAGGTTAGTTTGTTTTGATATCATTTAGGGTAATATGTGATAATATATATAAGGGTGTGCCTGGTAAGTAGTGGGGAAAGGGTAAGGGAAAGGGAAAGGGAAAGGGAATGCAAAGGAATGGGTGATGGTGGGTAATCAATACCTTACCCCCAATTTACTCTATAATGGTTCATTACCCATTACTGGGTAATCATTATATTCCTTAGCTTGAACCAAGCATGATTAATCATTATGTTTGCTATTACCTACCCCCTTATCCCCCCTACCAAGCACCCCCTAAGATTAAATGGTTAGTGGGTGTAGTTTGGATTGTAGTGGTGAAGTATTCAGCTAAGGCCAGATAGGGGTGGATAAGAGGAAAGGGAAAAATATTTTTACCTCCCTTTGGTGTATCGTGTGTCGGTTTGAGCTTAAACGTGACCGTAAAGTCCCGGTTTGACGTTTTTGGACACGTATACGTAAAATAAAGTTTTTATCCACGTTTTTAATAAAATATTATTATTGAATCAAAAATATATTTATTTGAATGTTACCATGTGTACTGTGCTGTCGGTACGCGCGTGCGGTTATTTTTCAGTAAAATGTGAGAAAGCTCTCAGTTAATTACGAGACTTGTCAGTAACTATCAGAAATAGGATAATTTATGCTTACTGACAAAAATATACTTTTTCTGCAGTGACTGTAAGCTACAGTATGCGGGACAGCTCCCAAAAATGCTCAAAAATACTCAGAAATATGCAAATGCGCATAGAAATGCTTAGCTTAAAATAATTAATACTCATTTAATATTAATTAACAACGTGAAAATTACCATTTGTCACAGTCTCCCCAGCTAATCGGAAAATCCGTCCCGGATTTCAATTTACGTTACTCGTTGGGTTCGAAAAGAGATGAGGATATTTTCGCTTGATTTCATCCTCTCGCTCCCATGTGTATTTGGGGCCTATGTGAGAGTTTCAACGGACCTTCAAAATTGGGATACGACTCTGCTTTAGTCGTTTAACTTTCCGGTCCATGATTTCAATCG